>JARBWK010000006.1:24055847-24343121 GCA_030556195.1 Anolis apletophallus
ATTGAAAGCACGGTCCAACACGATTTTATTGCAGGTACGACACATGTGAAGCAAAAGCACCTGCCCGCCACCAAAACACCACTTATATACCCTAACCCCCTCCCATCGCCCATGCAATGTCCAGGTAGGGTTGCACCATATCCGGTGATTCAGCATATCCCATAGTCCAAAGGGATGTGACCTCATGGCCCCATGAGTCAGCAGTAGGAGTCCAATTGTCCAATGTCCAGGCTCGGAGGAGTTACATCACTTCCCCTGCAGCCTTGCACACATGTGGAAGTTACCTCACTTCCACATGACTCAGCACAGTCTTATATAACTGGAGCCCAAGGTTACCCAAGAACTAAGGCAAAGGTCGATGCAATCTCATGCCAGGCTGGGAGCTTGACCTTCACTCAAGCTCAAGTCTCCCAGTCCTGACACTAGGACAACTAACCAAAGATATGAAAAGTCACAAAGCAGTAATTCTATATTCTGTAGCTCCTAAAGTGATAAATTCAAAGACAGATCAATATTTCTCTGCATTGGTACTCTTTCCCCTTATTATTATTATTACTTTATTTTATACCCCACCAACCATCTCCCTTAGAGGATTCGGGACGGCTTACATTGAACTCTGGTCCTAGCCATAGGAGGAGGGGGTGGGGTTGAAAAGCATGTATAAAGCACTCTGCCTGCAAAACTTCTATTTCAAGTCCATATTCTCACCTGCAAACTGCACACTCCTTGCCTTCAGGGCCCAAGGAAAGTCCCAGCCACTGAGATCTGAGAAGCTTATTGATATATAAAAGAGCAAAATGAAGACCCCTCAACCTCTGGGGATGCCTGCCATAGATGTGGGTGAAACATCAGGAGAGATTGCTTCTGGAACATAGCCATACAGCCCGGAAAACTCACAGCAACCTAAAATGAAGATTTTCCATGACTGACCATTCAGTCTGCATAAAATATGTCTTGTATTAATGTTTCTCATATCAGCTCAGTTTGCAGAATGTACAACTTCCCAGATGTTGTGTTTCTGAGCACATAATTTTATTTGCCTGAGTAAGGATGTTAGTGTAGCATTTGCACATCTCTTGTCTGTGGGGCAAGAAACTAAAATGAGCACAGATCTTTTCCGTACATGAAACTGGATTGTAAGCAGCTAATACTTTCTAGGTTCACAACAGGGCAAATGGATCTCAAATACAACTACAGCAAATTGAGAACAGATCCCATTTTGTCTTTAATTTATCAAATTAACTATATTGCTACATAATTAACTATATTGCAATGCCTTAATACAGGAATTTCCATGGATATTTTAAACCTACTGAAATGAAGGATTTCTAGCCTTCGAATACTAGAAACTTGCATTGGGGACTGTAGAAAATACCTAGAGGTGGCATATTTTGTTGGATGTGATCAACTGAAACTGCAGGTTCTGATTCCACAGATGTAGGGGTTATACTGTATCCACCTTCTAGACCCTTTCTATTAGGCATGGTTTAGAACCCAAAAATAGGAAATCGAAAATCAAATTGGGGGGGGGGGGGGGGTGGATTAGTAAGAGAAAGACTTACAAAAAATTTTCCAAACATTTCTAAAAGGTAACTTCATTACTAACGAAATTCGTTAGTAGTTCATATGGCAGCGCATGCGCATTCCAGATGGTTTTGGCCTACAACTCCCAGAAATCCTAACAGCTGGTAAATTGGCTGGGATTTCTGGGAGTTGTAGGCCAAAACTTGAATAAATCACACTGAATTCTAGATGGGACTCTCCAAATAGGAAGGAGGGAGGGAAGGAGGGAGGGAGGGGGTATTCTATTCTTGGAAGCAGCAAAAAAGGAGGAGGAGCCCCCCCTCGCTCCTCACTGCCTCTCTCTCACCCCGATCCTGAGGGAGCGAGGGCCCAAGTTTGCCCAGGCTGAGAGGAAAAGGAAGAGGCCTGAGGCTGTGAGGAATGGTGTGAGTTGAAGTCCAAAACACCTGGAGGGCTGAAGTTGGCCCGTGCGATGGGGCAAGACAGAGCAACGGGAAAGAGAAGGGAGGGGGGAGAAGCCACCAGGAAAGAGGAGGGGGCACAGAAGCATGTGAGAGAGCGCAGGGAGAGAAAGGAGGGGAAGCGTGTGTGCGTGTGTGTGAAGTTGCCCTGCGGTGGGGGGCAAGACAGAGCAACGGGGAAGAGAAGGGGGGGAGAATCCACCAGGAAAGACGAGGGGGCAGAGAAGCATGTGAGAAAGCGCAGGGAGAGAAAGGAGGAGAAGTGTGTGTGTGTGTGTGTGTGTGTGAAGTTGGCCCCGTGCGGTGGGGCAAGACAGAGCAACGGGGAAGAGAAGGGAGGGGGGAGAAGCCACCAGGAAAGAGGAGGGGGCAGAGAAGCATGTGAGAGAGCGCAGGGAGAGAAAGGAGGAGAAGCGTGTGTGTGTGTGTGTGTGAAGTTGGCCCGTGTGGTGGGGCAAGACAGAGCAACGGGGGAAGAGAGGGGGGAGAAGCCACCAGGAAAGAGGAGGGGGCAGAGAAGCATCTGAGAGAGCGCAGGGAGAGAGAGGAGGAGAAGCGTGTGTGTGTGTGTGTGTGTGAAGTTGGCCCGTTCGGTGGGGCAAGACAGAGCAACGGGGAAGAGAAGGGGGGAGAAGCCACCAGGAAAGAGGAGGGGGCAGAGAAGCATCTGAGAGAGTGCAGGGAGAGAGAGGAGGAGAAGCGTGTGTGTGTGTGTGTGTGAAGTTGGTTCGTGCGGTGGGGCAAGACAGAGCAACGGGGAAGAGAAGGGGGGGAGAAGCCACCAGGAAAGAGGAGGGGGCAGAGAAGCATCTGAGAGAGCGCAGGGGGAGAGAGGAGGAGAAGTGTGTGTGTGTGTGTGTGTGTGTGTGAAGTTGGCCCTGCGGTGGGGCAAGACAGAGCAACGGGGAAGAGGGGGGGAGGAAGCGTGGAGGACTGCACTTTCCAGAATGCCTTGCAGCAGCGTCACTTCCAGTTCCCCATAGAAATGCAGGAAAAGAAGAAGATGAAGGCAAGAAGGAAATGAGGGGGAGAAGACAGGGAGAAGTGAGTAGTACAATAATTAAGAATTTATTACGATCATAACACAAATTGTTGGCCTCAAGGACCGTAAAAGAAAGTCTACTTCCTGGTTAGCTGCCGTGATGCGTATAAACTAGAAAGTCCCATTACATACGAATCACTTACGATTTCTTTTAATTTTCATAACTTTTTTCTCATGCCTACTTTCTATATCTATCCAATTGCCTCTGCCAGGAAAGACTCAAGGGGACTTTATGTCAATTTTGCTCAGTCAGATGGGAGTGAAGGGGAAGACATGCTCTCCTGTTACAGTTTAATCCCACTTGAATTTTGCCCCTTGCATTGGACATGTTTGCAGCATGACTTTTTCATTCATTACAGGCAGCTTGTTGAAAACTCTCAGTGATCCAAAGTTAATCTCAGAGACTCATCTGTTGGGAAATTGAATTACTCACGCCAATAACAATAACTTCATCTTATTGGAATAAGAACATGAGCTTAGGAACAGATGGACTGATAGGTATTCTTCAAAGAATGTGATGCCATTATTGTGAAATTTGACTCTCTGAACACCTTGGGATATGTAGGGCAAGCCCATTTCTTAGTCCTGTCATTCCACAGTGATGTTTTCTTTGATTTTGTCATGGTAATGCTACATCTGGCAGGGGGAGGTCATAGAAGTCTACAAAGGAAACCACGAAAGCCAATCAGATTGTAAGGCAATGAAGACAAAGGAGAATGAGAACAGTGCAGGCACAGAAGGAGCAGCAACAACACAATTTTAAAAAGAAAAAAATGAATGCTCTCAAAGAATTATAATATTCAAGCAAGATTTTTCTTAGAGTCGGGGGACTAGTAACACATATTTCCTTGATTGAATATTCAAGGTGTGTGTTAGGCATGTTGAATATATTCATTTTGATAGCTAGTGCAGCCTAAAGAAACTGGGAAACCAGCTCTGAGTTCTGTATTTCCTGCCTGAGAAAACTCTGTGAAGTTCATGAGGTCACCATAAGTCAAGAGGCACATACATAAATGCACACACAATGGTATTTACTATGATGTCAACTACAAATATTGAACATAAATGACTATGTTTACTGTAAGTATCCCATTCACAGAAATACCTTTACTTCCTTTTCCCACTGACCATAAATTCAAATATCAGTGTCCAATAAAAACATATTCCAGAGACAGGCAAAGAAGGATTGTCTATCTCCATCTAATAAGGTTGCCTATCTCCATCTAATAAGATAGGTTCAACATCTACACTTCTTAATTTGTACAATCAGCTCTCCACATTCACTGGGATTAGGGACACAGAACCCTTATGACAGTGAAAAACAGTGAATCAAGACATTCCTATTGTTTTCACATGAACAAAACTAAGATCTGGCTATATTCTCTTTAGAAATCTCTAGGTTAGCGGTTCTCTACCTGTGGGTCCCTGGGTGTATTGGCCTACAACTCCAAGGATTCTTGGATGTTTCACTGTGCTTTTGATTAAGCGGTTCAGTAGAAAATTGTGGTCCCTCCAGCCATAACCCAATACCTGGCTCTTGCACTTGACCATTGTCCCTGCCCTATAGTTGTACTGCTCAAATTGACTTGGCCTTTCTAGCCCAAACTTATAATTTGGCTTATGCACTTTCCCACCAGCCTTGTCCATGCAACTGTATTGCACAAGCCCCTCTCTCACCCTTTAGCTCATTATATGGCCACTATGTTGGGCTATTGGTTGATTGTTGATAATTATGTTTTATGGTGTTTGTTATCTGTAAATTTACTGTGTTATATTTTAATCTGTTTTGACTGGACTTGGTCCCCATGTAAGCTGCCCCGAGTCCCTTTGGGGAGATGGTGATGGGATACAAAAATAGTTGTTGTTATTATTATTATTACTCCCCGAAATCCCAGCCAATTTACCATTTGTTAGGATTTCTATGAATTGAAGGCCATTAGGTCCTCCAACCTGACTAGAAAAAGTTGACCACAGAGTCACCCTGGAGGACCTAGAGATTCCTAAAGAGAATGTTTTGAATCAAATCTATGAATAATCAAATCTGTAAAAGTCAAAACCACAAATGTGGAGGAATGTTTGTTCATGCAGTCTCCAAATCAATAGCTGGAAACTTTGGATAAAGGTTCAAAATGTGAAAAGAACAAAGTGATGAAATAGTGACCTAGGAGACTGATAGATGAGACAAAAGTTGAGAAGCCTCAGCTTTCAAGTGAAGACAAAGAAAGTTAGAAAATAATCCTTTGTGGTAATTAGTGAGATAATACATAATTTGTTTTTAAAACACCATTTTAATAAAGCTTTTACTGTTCAAGGCTGCTTACCAAATTCACAAAATGATAATACAGTAGGATCTTGGTATCTGCTAGGGTTTGGTTCCAGGACTGTGTGTGGATACCAAAAATCTATGGTTGTTCAAGTCCCGTTACATACCGTACTGTAGATAAATGCTTCTCCTTATAAAATGGCAAAATCAAGGTTTGGGTTTTTTTTAATTAAAAAAAGAGCCCTTAATGGTTGAATCTATGGATGCAGAAGTGATAGATATGGAAGACCAACTGTATGGAAGCTGATATACTTTAAAAAAATCCCAAGCATTCCTTTAAAAAGGTTGAAACCTATCTTAGTGAATGTAGGACACATACATAAAGGTTTTATGTGACATTTTAAGGGATGAATGCTTTTGCAAAAAAAAAGGATATTGGTCATATTACAATTGCCAACCTCATATGTATCAACTGTAGCATGTATCCTACGGAACTCACTGAGATCGAAAGGGAAAAGTGAGAGGAGGGGACAGAAATGGGGACATTTTAAAAGCAGCTGAAAAGGTGAGGTGACAGATGACCTATTGGGACTGTTCCTGTTAGGACAGCTGGAGGGATAAACAGCAATAAAAACCAATTATGAAAATTCTTCTTTAAAAAAAACCAATCATACACAAAGGGCCAGGGTAATCAGCTAAAATTCCTGGGTTCAAAATAAAGTTTAGTTTGGCATCAACGTCAAAGTTAGTGCTTTCAGAATATTACAGTGGACAAAAGGAGAAAAGTATAATTGTGAGCCTTTTGCAAGCATCTGGGTGTCTTTTGTAGAATCAGAATGCATGTCTAGGGGTTCTTTCACATTGCAAAAATATCATACTATATTCTTCTTTAACCATCATGGTTCCATTCTATGGATTCCTGGATTCTCCAGGATGCCATTATAGCATTTAAAGTAGAATTATAAGGTTATAATTGTGTAAAGGGCCCCTAATAGGCCATTGGTCTGAACCATCATGGTTCTACTTATAGAATCATAGAATTATTGAGTTGGAAGAGACCTCATGGGCCATCCAGTCCAACATCCTGCCAAGAAGCAGGAAAATTGCATTCAAAGCATCCCCAAATGGCCATCCAGCCTCTGTTCAAAAGCCTCCAAAGAAGAAGCATCCACCACAGTCCAGGGCAGAGAGTTCCACTGCTGAACAGCTCTCACAATTAGGAAGTTCTTCCTCATGTTCAGGTGGAATCAATCTCCTTTCCTGTAGTTTGAAGCCATTGTTCCGAGTCTTAGTCTCTAGGGCAGCAGAAAACAAGCCTGCTCCCTTTCCCTATGACTTCCCTTCACATATTCTTTACAGGGGAGATGGTTGAATCTTTGGATGCTACCACCTCACCCACTTCAAGGAAAATCTGCTACAAAACAGGAGCTTTTTGTTGAATTCCAGGACCAGAGAAGTAGATGGTGAAAACAAAAGAACGGCCTGCCTCAAGGGAGCATGTTTGTTCCATCCATGTTCAAAATTTACACAAATGATCAGCCACTGCCAGAAGGGACAGAGTGTTTCATCTATGCTGGTTATCATGCCATCACTACTCAAGCAGGAAGCTTTGAGATGGTTGAACAGAAGCTCTCCAAAGCTTTAGGTTCTCTTACTACCTATTACAGAGAAAACCAGAGGATTTCTAATCCTTCTAAGACACAGACATGTGCTTTTCATCTTAAAAACATACAAGCACCTCGAGCTTTGAGGATTACCTGGGAAGGAATCCCACTGGAGCATTGCAGCACATCCAAATACCTGGGAGTTACCCTGGACAGTTTTCTGACCTACAAGAAGCACTGCCTGAATATCAAGCAACAGGTGGGTGCTACAAACAATATAATACAAAAGCTGACTGGCACAACCTGGGGATCACAACCAGATACAGTGAAGACATCTGCCCTTGTGCTTTGCCCTTGTTGCTGAGTACACATGCCCAGTGTGGAACACATCACACCATATTAAATCAGTGAATGTGTCTCTTAATTAGACATGCCACATTATCACAAGCTGTCTGCGCCTTACACCACTGGAGAAATTACACTGTCTAGCCGGTATTGCACCACCTGACATCCATCGGGAAGTAGCATCCAATAATGAAAGGACCAAAGCAGTGACATCTCCAGCCCATCCCATTTGGATATCAGCCAGCATGCCAAAGCCTTAAATCAAGAAATAGTTTTCTAAAATCTACAGAGATACTCGCTGGAATACCTAAGCAAGCAAGCCTCCAAAAGTGGCAGGCTAAAACCCAGCACCTCAATCCATGAGAGACTCCCTCCTAGGCACACAGAAGACTGGGCAACTTGGAAGGTGCTGAACAGACTGTGCTCTGGCACCATGAGATGCAGAGCCAAACTTGAGAAATGGGGCTACAAAGTGGAGTCCACCTCATGCGAGTGCGGAGAAGAGCAAACCACAGACCACCTACTGCAATGCAATCTGAGCCCTGCCACATTCACAATAGAGGACCTTCTTATAGCAACACCAGAGGCACACCAAGTGGCCAGCTACTGGTCAAAGGACATTTTAAAAATGCCAAGTTTTTAAACTTTGTGTTTTTTCAAATACATTGGTTTGCTCCTGATACAATAAATAAAATCCCTAATGTTTTCATTGGTTCTTGCATCCAAAGATTCAACCATCTCCCCTGTAAAGAAAGAAAAACCCTTGATTTCATCATTTTCCGCAAGGGATACCATTTTATTATGCCATTATATATGATAGGACTTACATATCCATTGATTTTTGTATCCGTCCTGTTTTAATCATGAATTTCAAACTCGTATTTTGTGTCCACTATATTTTAACCATTATTCTGTGTATTTTAAAGTATGTATTTTGTGGAGATGCATTTAAATATGTCTATTTTATATAATGATTATGTGTTTTTAGCTATGTTGTAGCTTGCCACAAGAAGAGGCAGGTAAGAAAATAATAATAATAATAATCCATGGAGGGTTTTGGAACTAAAACTCAGTGGATACCAAGAGTCCACAAGAAAATAAAATCTAATTCAGATGGTAAAATGTTCTCTTGCCTGGTGTTCATTTTTCATTACACTAATCCATACTGGATGAGATGTTTCTGTGGCTTGCTTTTAAATGATTTATTCAGTAGTGCTAAGCATTTTTCCCTGCAGTTGTTAGAGAACTGCTCAGCTGGCCAATGCTCTGAATTTTCAGTGTATTACCTCCCACCACATTATTTTCCTACAGTGTCTTGAAACATCAGATGTAATAGCCAAATATAATTCAGCACACTGCACAGTGGCTGAAATTCAGGAGTGACGTGAATAGCGGTATGAGATACATGCCATTAAATCACTGTAAGCCGGTGTAACTTACATTATGAAGGGTGTGGAAGGACAGCAGTTGCAGAAGATACACAAGCCACAAAGCAGGAAGGTTGAAAATGCGTTTCTTATGACATTTGGAAACCCCTATTTCCATGGCTGGAAAGAGTTAATAATGGACAGGACAGCTGGTTTCCCTGCTGCCTGACAGACAAGCCTTGAAGAAGAGTTAGGAAAAGGCCCGAGGACCATGGCTTGGCTGCAGAGCTGGTGCTTTGCATTTCAAGCTATTTATTCGTTGAAAAGTATAGCGAGAGGCAAGATCTCTGCTGCAAACCTTGGAGAGCAACTGCCAAACAGAAGAGATGTACAAAACACATTTCTACATTTAAGACCTGTTACCCTTGGCTTTTGATACTTTTTCTTACTGAATACTAAAATATAGAATACTAACGAAACAGTGAGAAACATCAATAAATGCAACATAGAAACCTTTTTGGTATTAGATCATTACTGAAGAAAACAATAGCAAAGGATGTTGAAAACACCCCTACTTTATATCCATTACGGCCCCCCTGGTGGCACAGCAGTTTAAACCACTGAGCTGCTGAACTTGCTGACTGAAAGGTTGGTGTTTCGAATCTGGGGAGCAAGGTGAGCACCTGTTGTTAGCCCCAGCTTCTGCCAACCTAGAAATTCAAAAACATGCAAATGTACCAGATCAATAGGCACCGCTTCTGCAGGAAGATAATGGTGCACCAGGCAGTCATGCGGCCACAGGACTTTGGAGGTGTCTATGGACAATGCTGGCTCTTTTGCTTAGAAATGGAGATGAGCACCACCCCACGGAGTTGGACACAACTAGACTTAATTCCAAACGGCGATGTATATTGTCACAATAGCAAAAGAGGTGGAGCCAAAAATTTATCAATCAATCAACATTTCTTCAATAAATCAATATTTCTTTATATCATGGTCCATAGTAGGTTCAAAAAGTGTGTCCATACAAGTCAAAATATCATAAAGTCAAAATGTTACAGCAGTCAAAGCCTGCTAACAGGGCCGGCCTTCCCCATTAAGTGATCTACGCGGTCACGTAGGGCAACGTTCCCGGAGAGGGGCGTGGCCACCTGGGAGGGGCGGCGCCCCACCCCGCCGCCGTGTCGCCGCAGCCAGCCGGCGGCGCAGAAGAACGGGGGGGAAGAGGGGACTCACGGGGCGGGCTCCCAGACCTGAGGAGGAGCAGGAGGAGGGGGGAGGCCACGAGGGCGGCCCCCACGGAAACGCAGCGGCAGCAGCAGCACCCCCGGAAGGGCCCGGAGCCAGGCGCATCTTCCTGACATCACTTCCTCGTCGTCGCCTCTGCCGAGGAGGAGGAAGGGAAGGCCTCGCCGGCCACGCGCTGCAAGGACACGCGGAAAGAGAGACGCTGGAGGGAGGGAGCCCTGCGGAGGCACGGTGGCCTCTTCCTCCTTCCCTCCCTCCCTCTGGCGTCTCTCCTTCCGCGCATCCTTGCAGCGCGTGGCCGGCGAGGCCTTCCCTTCCTCCTCCTCGTCAGAGGCGACGAGGAGGAGGTGACGTCTGGCTGGCTGCGGCGACACGGCGGCGGGGTGGGGCGCTGCCCCTCCCAGGTGGCCACGCCCCTCTCCGGGAACGTCGCCCTACACGACCACGTAGATCACTTAATGGGGAAGGCCGGCCCTGTTAGCAGGCTTTGACTGCTGTAACATTTTGACTTTATGATATTTTGACTTGTGATTAAGGGGCCGGTCCGTGGGGGCCGCCCTCGTGGCCTCCCCCCTCCTCCTGCTCCTCCTCAGGTCCGGGAGCCCACCCCGTGAGTCCCCTCTCCCCCCCGTTCCTCCGCGCGGCACGCTCGGGTATCAATGCGCATGCCCAAATTTCCGTGCATGCGCGGGCACAGCTGGGAGCCGCCGGGGGGGGCACAAAATAATGTTCGCTTACTCCCCCCGAAGAGCTCGGACCGCCCCTGCCTGCTAACTTAAATTCTATGTCACAAAACACTCCTGAAGCGGCAGAAACACTGGATAAGTGTCCATAGTAAATTATAATCCATTTTCGGTTGTTCTGGTCACTTCGTTACGGTAGGCGAACTGTAAGTTTCATGCGCACATGCCATTTCGCCATGGCTTCTTCTGGACCGGGAGTATACACGAACATCAAAATATGGATCACTTAGAGTATAACATAATAGCATATAAACGCGGCATAGGCCTGCGGGTCGGTACATGTCACGATGCACGGACTTGACCGGCCCCTTAATCACACACACAGAGACGGACTAAAGGCTAACTACTTTATTGAATATAAAACAGTTCAAAAGGTATATTGTCCATAAGAAAAGCAATGTAATCCAAAAAGGCTTGAAGCAATCAATGTCCAAAACGGCTTGGCAAAATAATCCAAAAGGCTTAAGCAAGGCTCCGCGCAGCAATGCGGATTTCAGGAACAAGGCAAGACAAAACAAGGCAAGACTTGGCGGCCACAAGCCAACTTAGCTCCGTGGACCCACTTCGCTAACACATCTGCTCAGAAGAGACGTGGCCGAAGCACTGGGGATTGGTTCCCACGGATGCTCTACTTAATCTTTCGGCCGAGGTCCCCGACGCCTAGGCCTTGTCTTCTCCAATCCTTGCTGACGGACCTCGGCCTGTCTAGGCTGCAGTGCCATCCCCTTCTCCTGGACTCAATGCTACTTCTCCTATCAAAGGTTCGACCTTGCCTCTCAGCAGCTGGGCCCCTATCTGCATGAGAGCTCTCCTCCCTGGAATCTTCCCAGCCGCTTCCTTCCATGTTTTCACTTAGAAACTCCTGCGAACCTCTCCCCCCCGGGTGTTCATAACTTCCGCTATCACTAGACTCCATTTGCACCTGGTTATCTATGTCTTCATAGGGGGTCAGGCCAACCTTCATCCCAAGCCAAGCTTTTCGGTGGGAGAAGGGGGCCCAGTGAGGGAAACGCATCTTCAGATAACCCTTCCAAATCCTCTTCAGAATCTATCTCTGCCTGTGCAGGCCCTAATGCTAATGGAACTCCCGGTGCTGTTCCCAGGTCCCCAGGCACAAACGAGAACTGCTGTGCTACAGTACAACTGTTGTACCGACCCGCAGGCCTATGCCGCGTTTATATGCTATTATGTTATACTCTAAGTGATCCATATTTTGATGTTCGTGTATACTCCCGGTCCAGAAGAAGCCACGGCGAAACGACGCATGCACATGAAACTTACAGTCCGTTGACCGTAACGAAGCGACCAGAACAACCGAAAACGGATTATAATTTACTACGGACACTTATCCAGTGTTTCTGCCGCTTCAGGAGTGTTTTGTGACATAGAATTTAAGTTAGCAGGCTTTGACCGCTGTAACATTTTGACTTTATGATATTTTGACTTGTATGGACACACTTTTTGAACCTACTATGGATTGTGATATAAAGAAATATTGATTTATTGAAGAAATATTGATTGATTGATACATTTTTGGCTCCACAACTAGACTTAATGTCAGGGGAAACCTTTACTTTTACTCACCTTATATCCATTATTTTATCCTAATCCATGTTCCACACTCTTAATAAAAATTACATTTAAAAATAAAAATAAATGCTGCACAAAACAGCACAAATAACAGGGAAAGTTTAAAGGTCTGGAGAAATGAAAAGGTTTTCGATACCAGAGATGGAAAAGGCACCAGGGGAGGTGCTCAAGAGCTTTGCTAGTGAGATGTCATGGGCAGAGCAGCAACAGGTTCATTCACTGCTGATTTCCAGGCACAATTCAAAGTGAGATCTAAATAGCCCCATTTGGCTCATATATGGGGCTCTATAAGTCACACTTTCATAGGGGTCCTGTTCCCCTAACCTCTGCAAACATGGAGGGCTGACTATATATATTAAGAAGTGTAGATGTTGAACTGAAGAACTGTATGTGAGCTTACATGTATTTTGAAATGATCTCTGAGGCTCTCTCCCACAGGTACCTTTGCTGGAAACATGGGAGATGGCCTTCTCAGAGGCTGCTCCCTGGCTCTGGAATCCATTTCCCAGAGAAGTAGAATCAATGCAGTTGAACACCACTTCAGTTGCCATGGCTC
Organism: Anolis apletophallus; assembly: GCA_030556195.1. NCBI lineage: Eukaryota > Metazoa > Chordata > Lepidosauria > Squamata > Anolidae > Anolis > Anolis apletophallus. The sequence goes on from JARBWK010000006.1 coordinate 24,068,591, forward strand.
AATGCTATGGAATCCTGGGAGCTGTAGTTTGATGAAGCACCAATATACTATGGCAGAGAAGACTAAAGACTTCATAAAACTACAGCTCATGTTATTCCACAACATTAAGCCATGGCAGTTAAAGTGGTGTCAAATTGTATTAATTGCACCATGTAGATGCATTCCTAGTCTCAGTTAGCAACAAAGTAAATTCAGTTTCAATACAGTCTTCAAAATGTCATAAGAAGATATGCAAAGCATCGCCTGCAGACTATCCCTCTATCATTGGATGAAGGCATCCTGATTTCATTTCTGAAATGAGGGCCAGGCTTAGCACAGTGGGTTAAACTACCAACTGTAGAAAATCTTGCCAATTGAAAGGTCGTCAGTTCAAGCTCGGGTTGGGGTGAGCTCCTGCTGTCAGCCCAGCTTCTGCTACCTAGCAGTTCAAAAACAGCAATGTGAGTAGATAAATAGGTACTGCTTTGGTGGGGAGATAATAAAAAAGTACCCATGCGGACATGACAGCAATTCAATCAGGGAGCATCTTCGGACAGCAAAGCTCCTCAGCATGGAAGATGGAGCGACAGCACCTCCATGTGGCCCGCATCAAGCACAGCCTCCAGATATTGGAGATGGAAAAAGATGGGAAGACTTTTCCTCTGTCTATCTACTTTCAATCTTTGCTAATTGTATAATGGCACTGAATGTTTGCCATATATGTGTTCTGTAATCCGCCCTAAGTCCCCTGGGAGAGATAGAGCGGAATATAAAAAAGTATATTATATTATTATTAAAACCAGGGCATGTTTAGTTAAGTACCATCAGAGTGTGGTAAAATTGGTAAAAATATTAATGAGAAAAAAATAGACAAGTGATGAGAGGCTGCAAGGGTTGCTTTTGCATGAATCTGCAGGGAAGGGCAAGATCCCATGGGTGCATCCACACTGTAGAATTGGTACTTTAGCACCAATTTTGTCAATTGCCATTGCTCAGTGTTATGGTATTGCGGCAGTTGTAGTTTGTTAAGGCACCAGCACTCTTTGGCAAAAAAACAAACTCCTAAAAACCTTGTAAAACTAAAACTTCCATGATTCCAGAGCATTGAGCCATGGCAGTTCAAGTGATGTCAAGTCTACCGTGTAGATTAAACCACATTCTCCTTTCTTCTCCACCTCACTATTGAATTAAGCAAGTGTGAACTGCCTTTGAACTCATGTTGCTGCAACTGAAGTAAACTGAAAGGGGGGGAGGGGGAGGCGGAAAGAGGAAAAGAGATAAATTGGAACACATTAAAAGCAGCTGTAATAGTGGGATGACAAAGGATTAACTAGGATTGTTCCTGCTACATTGGGACAATTGCAATGTGTGCGGTACGTGTTGAGCTCGTTATGTGTTAGAACAACATAAATATTCAGCTGGACTAGTTATGCAGTGCCTTTATACCTATGCACAGCTGACACGTAGAGCCTGTGGCATCAGAAAGCAAAACAAAGGCAGTGCTTTCGTCTGGCAGAATTCTGTTCAAAGTCTGGACTGCCCTTTAACAAGAAAAAGTGGACTCTGAGAAAAACAAAAGTGTATGAAATTCTGAATGGTGCAGAAAGCTAACAGAGATGCATCATTTTGATCATACTTCAAATACTGAGGCTTCTGATTTGTGACTATATGAAAGAATTAAAATTCACTACCAAACAGCACTATTGTCTCACTCAACCACAAATCCAATAAGCCCATAGGAGTTGGTATATATTGCATTGCATTGCAATGGGCAAGTGATATAGTGTCATGTGCCATCAAGCTCCGTGCTATCGGGCACAGACCTTGAGACCATGCCATGAAGTTAAACCCAGGTGGCAGGCCTGGGAACAGTCCTTTGTTTGGGAACTGCTTGAAACCTGGGAAGGGGGGGTGGACCTTCCGTTCCCGCCGAAAGTGAGGGGGCATTGGTTCTGAAGCCTGAATGACAGGGGTTGAGAATGTGATCTCTATATAAGTTGTGTTTGGTCACTATGTAGCCATCTTTTGGCATTAAAGTCTTGATGTCCTTTTCAATAAATAGATGATCATTACCAGAAACGTCCTGTGTGTGGGTCCTGGACTAATTGTGAAGTCGAGCCTTGACAATATAGGCTACCCACAGAATTTGCATCTTGCCTAACTGTCCTATTGCAAGGTAGCAACGTGCTTCCAAATAAGGTATGATTGACCCCATCCCTCCTGGCTTTCAAGAAGAAAGTAAAATCGTGGTTGTGGGACCAGGCCTTCGGTCAACAGACATAAAGCAGCACTTTGGTTGAAATGGATTGGAAATATGTTTTGTATGAAGATATGGTGATTTAGTAATTCAATGTTTTATATTGTTTAATTAATGGCCTATGTATTTTTATGTATTTTATGCATTTTAATGGTTAATGGTTAGGCTTAATGGTTATTGTTATAATTATACTTGTAATGGCATCGAACTGCTGCCTATGTAAGCCGTCCTGAGTCCCCCTCCGGGGGTAGAGAAGTGGTGGGGTATAAATACCAGAAATAAATAATAATAAATAATAGATACTAGAGCAGAGGTTCTCAGCCTTCCTTATGCCACAACCTCTTAATACAGTTCCTCATGTTGTGGTGACGGCCAACCATAAAATTATCTTCGTTGCTACTTCACAAATGTAATTTTGCTATGGTTGTAGCAAACAGAAGGTCATGAGTTTGAGGCCTGCCCGGGTCAAGGTGGGCTCTCGACCTATTGTGTAGCCTGTTGTCGACCTTTGCAACCCAAAAGACAGTTGCATCTGTCAAGTAGGAAACTGAGGTTCCACTTAGTGGGGAGGCTAAATTTAACTGATTTACGAGGCCATAAAAAGATCTCCAGGAAACAAGCTGAGGAATGAAGGAGTGCAACAGCTCCCCCTGGTGGCCAGATGTTAAATTGCCTCTGTCTGTCTTGCGTGTTTGTGTGTCTAAATGTAATGTGTACATTGTAATATGCGCTGAGTCCCCTGCGGGGTGAGAAGGGCGGAATATAAATGACGTAAATAAATAAATAAATAAATATCTGATATGCAGGATGTATTTTCATTCACCAGACCAAATTTGGCACAAATACCCGATATGCGTAAATTTGAATACTGGCGGGGTTGGAGAGGATTGATTTTGTCATTTAGGGGTTGTAGTTGCTGGGATTTATAGTTAACCACAATCAGAGTATTCTGACCTCCATCAATGATGGAACCGAATCAAACTTGACACACAGAACTCCGATGACCAACATAAAATACTGGAAGAGTTTGGTAGGCAGTAATTTTGAGTTTGGAGTTGTAGTTCACCTACATCCAGAGAGCTTGGCACAAATATCCAATATGCCCAAATGTGAACACCTGTGGAGTTTGGGGAAAATAGAACTTGACATTTATGAGTTGTAGTCACTGAGATTTATAGTTCACCTACAATCAAAGAGCATTCTGAACCCCACTAATGACAGAATTGCGGTAAGCTTCCCACACAGAACCTCCATGACCAACAGAAAATACTGTGTTTCCTGATGGTCTTTGGTGACCCCTCCAATACCTCTTCCTGACCTCCCCAGGGGTCCCAACCCACAGGTTGAGAAATGTACTAGAGCTTTCCAAACTGTGCATCATGACATGTTTGTTTCAGCTGCAGTGCATAGGTGTATCACGCAAACATAATGCAAAATGGCAAAAAACCTTGGAAGTGTCTGTTATCTTATCGATCATATATTTTTTATATAAATGAAGGTTTTCCTTGAGTTATGTTGTATACCTGTACATTTCATTATTACAATTTACATGCGTGTCTGTATCTCTTATAAGGGGTTGGTTTAACCTCTGGTTTACTAGTAAAACTGAATTAGTATGTCACGAAATGATGCATGTCTAAAAAGAGTGTGGTCAACTTGAACTTCTTGAAAACTCGGATACGCAATCTTGGGGATTGATTGGCTGGATTATCAGAAGTTATTGTGATATCAAAGTGTTACAGCTGGGTAATAAGGAAAAGATCAAAGTCATTTCACACCCCTTTCTTATAATATTTGAAATTCCCAGACTTTTGGAACTGGTGATAACCCTTCGTACTCTAGGGCCTGTCTACACAGACAAAATAAAGCATACACATCTTGTAGCTGCCTTGACTCTGATACATGATGTAGGCTGCATCTACACTGAAGAATGAGTGCAGTTTGACATCAATTAACTGGGCACAGTTATGGGTAAAGCACCTGTGAATAACCAAATCTATAAAAGTCAAAACCACAAATGTGGAGGCATGGCTGTAAATTACAGGTAGATGTGATACTAAGAAGGGACAGTTGCAGTTTGCTTTTGCTTTACACATATACACACAGACTGAGTTAAACTGTTATACTCTGAATTCATGTTGCAGCACTTGATGTAAACCAAGGACAAAAAAATTAAAAAATGAAAGGGAGAGAGAGGAACCAAGATGTTTTAAAAGCATCTGAAAAAGTGAGATGACAGAGGGTTAATCATGACTCTCCCTCCTAAACTGGGATAGTGGGAAATTATGTGAATGATCAGTTTTGCCATAGGAGCAATAGCTTGATTTCTTCTATAGGAACTGTTAGAGATGGAAACAAAAGCTCCCGGGGAACCATTAATTATATTCTAATGCATGCTGCACTGGGTTGCTATGAGTTTTCCTGGCTGTATGGCCATGTTCCAGAAGCATTCTCTCCTGGTGTTTCACCCATATCTATGGCAGGCATCCTCAGAAGTTGTGAGGTCTGTTGGAAACTCAGCAAGTGGGGTTATATATATGTGGAATAATGAATCCCTCTTGTCTTTTGCTGAACGTAGCATGAAAATGAACAAAATCTGGCCACCAGTATTTTTTTAAATAAAAAAAACCCCTCTAAAATCAGGACAGCACTCAGAAAACAACACTCACAAAACGGGAATTCCAGTCAGGTAACAATCAGGGTCAGCTAATACCTCCCAACAAAGGATTCCCCCAGGCAGGAAGCAGCCAGGTTTTGAAGCTGCAAGGCTATTCAATGCTAATCATGCTGGGCAATTGCAACATTCACACTTGCCTCAAACAGATAAGAGTTCTTTCTTTCTCCCACCCTGGACATTATTCCACAGATATATAAACGCCAAATGCCTAGTTTCCAACAGACTTCACTATCTTAGAGAATGCCTGCCCTAGATGTGGGCAAGACATCAGGAGAGAATGCTTCTGGAATATGGCCATACATCCCGGAAAACTCACAGCAACCCAGTGATTCTGGCCATGAAAGCTTTTGACAATTCATGCCACGCTGCTCTAATTCCTTCTTTTCCAAATGTCCAAACAATTGAAAGATGGTAACAAGATGGATTGAATTCAGATTCTCTTGGCCCTAGCCTGATTACTGAACTGCTCTTTTGACAACTGCATGATGCAAAGTGCAAATAATTGCCATCAGAAATAATTCTTCATTCAGTAACACATTACAAAATCAAGTGTTATGTGAGCAAAAATAAATACACATGAGAATGAAATACTTGTTCCAGCCCTAAGTGTCTGTGGAGAGAGTGAAACTCCCCCACGACAGTTTTCACACCCATCTTTGGATTCCACCCTGGCTCTACGTCAGCCAAGCTCCTGTAGCTTAAAAGGTCCTTAAAATAAAACTCAGCTTTTAATGGGACACCTGTCTTGGATTAACTACGATAAATCAATATATGTATTTATTTCAGCTCCTCTAGGGAGATGAAGGAGATACATTTTCTAAATAACTCAAGAGCTTGCTTGAGTGCTCATGAGTGTGAAAAGGACTTGAAGGGAGGAAAAGTCAGAGTAGGCATGACCCCACCATTTCCCCAGATCCTTAGGAGATTGACAGTCAATATAGTCTTGATCTAGCAGCCTATTCATTGCTTGCATTAAGCAAGTCTGAGAAATTCACAATAATAATAAACAAAGAACTGGTGGGATCACAAGCCTGAAAAAGTTATAGAAAATGAACCCATCAAACTGCTCGGGGACTTCCAAATTCAGACTGACAGCGTTTTGGAGCACAATACTCCTGACCTCACAATAGTGTTAAAAAAGAAAGTATGGATCATTGATATTGCAATCCCAGGCGACAGCAGGATTGAAGAGAAATGTGACGCCCCCTAGAGGGCTGTTTATACCTGTATTGGGTTTGCCATTCACCTGCATGGCTCTTTGTTCTGTAGCCCTTTGTCTGGCCATGTGCTCACCACAGGGGAGGGGCTCCTACCTGTGATCTGCCCCCAACTCCACCCTTTACCGGAGTTTATTTAAGGGGCCGGACGTTCCCTCCGCCCTCATTCCAAAGAATTCACAGACGAAGCAAGGCTGGAACCTAAGCTTGCTGGGACAATAGCATTCTTAGTTCACCTGCGGAGTCTACCTGCTCTCTCAACCAAGCTGCAGTGCATAGGAGGCCCGTCCTCACCAGAGACTGTGGATTTTGGGGTTTTTACAGGACTTTGTGGGCCTACAAAGACCAGAGAGGAACAGGATACCTGGGATCCAAAGAGAGGTACCTTCGCTTTGCATGAGGCAAGTGAATGCTTTCCCTTTGTTTAAAGGACTCTTTTGTAACCAACCAAGCATTTTGGGCCACCAGCATTTTCTACTGGTTGTTATCCAAGAAATCCTGGTTTGGTTCACTATTTCTGAGTCTAGCACTCATTATTATAGAGATCCTGGGTCACCCTGCATGTGGGAAGGCTCTGTACTCTATCTTCAGGGTCATAGTTTGCAACGTCCATCCTTTTAAAGCCTTTTTTGACCCAGAAGGCAGAAGAAGAAACAACTGGAAAAACTGACACAATATGAGGATTTAAAGATCGAACTGCAAATACTCAGGCATAAGCCAGCCAAGGTGGTCCCAGTGGTGATTAAAACACTGGGTACAGTGCCTAAAGACCTTGGCCCACACTTAAACACCATCGACGCTGACAATATTACTATCTGCCAGCTGCACAAGGCCACCTTACTAGGAACTGCATGCATTATTCACTGATATATCACAAAGTCCTAGACACTTGGGAAGTATCTGATGTGTGATCCAATACAACAGCCAGCAGAGTGATATTGTTTGCTGGACTCATCTTGTTGTGTTTCAAACAACAACAACAACAACAACAACTTTAGTTATAACCTGCCCACTCTCCCCGAAGGGTCTCAAGGTGGTTTACAGCAATAACAAAAAATGCAAACATTCAAGCTGCACTAATGTACACTGACATGTATATATTTCCCATTTATTAAAATATGTATGATATTATGTATCATAAAAACTGTAAGTGGCTTACAATCAGATCAGTTTAAACAATTTTAAAAGGCATTTGCTTTTGCTACACTTTACTTTGGAACATGATTGGGATTACAACTTTCTGTTAATTTGTAGTTCATTAATCTAATATAAATGAAAATACTTTCCAAGGAAAAGAAGGGTAGAGGTAGATGTCAAGGTGTCTCTCTACTGTGGTTGCTCTTCCCACCCCTAACCCATTAATACTGAGGCTGGCTTAAGACATTTTCCAGCCTAAGGTGTCAGTAAAATGTAATAGCAGGTTATAAAACAAATATCTACGTCTGTCCATTTCACTCCAAGAATGCAAAATCAGTGCCACTCATATATTTGCAGGATAACCATCCCACATCTAGTGGGCCACCACTAAGAAGTCTCTCTCTCAAAAGAATGTGAACCCTACAGATGGAAACACAAAGACCATCACTATCACCATATAGGAAGTTGAAGGTTAGGATGGATGGAAAGCATTACATAGTGAAAAAGGTTGCCAAATCAGATCTGAGACAGAGCTCCCTTCCACACAGCCCTATATCTCAAAATACCAAGGCAGAAAGTCCCACAATATCTGCTGTGGCTGAACATTGGGATTGGAAGCCCTGCTTGACAGACTTTTATGGTGCTTTGTCCTATTCCAATGTCTGTCCAGGACAAAGTTAGAGGAACCCTATGTCAGTTCCAATCTGGCAACCCAAGCAGCGAGGTAACTCCCATCGATAGCAAATTAGGGTGCATCTATGCTGGAGAATTAATGCAGTTTGAGAACAATTTGACTGCCGTAATTCAATGGAATCTTGTGATTTGGAATTTGGTGAGGCACCAGCACCCTTTAGCAGAGAAGGCTAAAGATCTTGTAACACTACAACTCCCACAATCCCATAGCATTGAACCATGACAAATTAAGTAGTTCAAACCGCATTAATTCTACAGTGTAAGTGCATCATGATGAGGCAGCAGATTGTTAGTTACTGGTATCTGATGTGTTGTTATTGCATTTTTATTGCAAAGGTGTGGGTGAGCTGCTAGAGGAGCGTTCATTCTCATGAATCAACATAACTCAGCTGGCCTTGGATATTTATTATGCACACTTTGAATTGTATGAACAGGAGGCAGATCTTGGAGTTCTGCACCAGGCAAAAAGATATCCTTGGCCTTCTCTAGTATGGTGGCTTCCCTCTCAAATATATTAGAGACTCATTACATTGCTTCAGAAGTGCACTTCAGTTGTGGATGGTGAAAAATGTCAAGGACGTCAGTGCTTAGTCGTAGTTTGCTTAAAAGGAAATCGTTGTAATACAAAGCTTTGCTTTAAAAAATCAATATTGCTTGTAGTTTAGATTTAAAACTAACTCATTTTACACTGTGGTCAATAAAGCCAAGAGTGCACTATTTCAAATAATCTGAATCTTTGGCATAGTGAGACTAGCTGTTTTGCATTGGTTACAAAAAAAGGAGCATGGAAGCAAGATAGACGCAATGGACAAAAACAAGAATACATCAAGGGCATTTAGCAGGGCATAACAAAATGCTACCTGCCAAAAGATGGATGTGAAAAATAATGTATTCTAATAAAAAGGAAAATGCCATTTTAATATAATTTGGACAGAGACAAAACCAATTAGAAGAAAATGGGGAATGCTTCTCCTAACAGGCTTTACCATCCTCCCCCCACTCGTGATGTAGCTTAAAAATGTAAATTAGCACATATAATTATCCAAAGATACGTTCTCCTTGTCCCCTTCCTATCTAGCATTTTTTATCATGTCAGAAGCGAATTGCAAGTCGCTTCTGGTGTGAAACAATTGGCCATCTGGAAGGACATTGCCCAGGGATGCCTGTGGGAGGCTTCTCTCATGACCCCGCATGGGAAGCTGGAGCTGACAGATGGGAGTTCACCCCATCTCACAGATTCAGACCAACAATCTTCAGGTCTTCAGGTCAGCATGCACAAGGGTTTAACCCATCGTGCCACCATCGCTCCCTCTTGTATTAATATACATATGTTTCTATATTGCAAAAATATTGCTTTAAAAACACAATCTAGACACTCCATCTTACCAGTTGTTAGCTGGACTGGTTCTCATTTGTGGGGCCGCAAAGCAGTACACTAAAACACCTGGAGGCCCAGGTGTTTTGGAACCACTGCATCCATCTTCCAGTTGTTAGGAATTGTGGGGCCAGACAGTCTGTGGGGCCAGACAGTCTGGACTTCACTTTCATCACTGCAGTAGTTCTGAAGTACAGAATGTACACAGTTCCACACAATCCTGTGCTGCTCCAGAGCCAAAATGTACATGACCAGCCTTAGATTTAGTGGCCCATGTAGATGAGCCCTGTACTAATCACAGCTATGTTTGATTATTGAGAAGATGTTTGCTCATCGAGGAAAACTTTGGAGGGACCTAAAATGGGACTGGAGCTGCATTCAGCTATGGGTTGGACTTTCCTATCCCTAGTGTAGCACTAAAAAGGAGCCTCACTTTCACTCAACATTTTTGACCCATCCTAGCTCTCACTGGAAGGCACCAACTGAATACTATCACATATGAGATGGTGGATAGTAACAGATATTTCTTCTAGCTATCTGATTTGCTCTAATAACAGAAATCTGAGTCAGAAGAAATCCTGTATTTGAAAGTACCACTCACAGCACTGGTCGTTTCATCATTGTGATGACTGCAGAACTACCTCCCTCCCCTCATTTCAATAGTTATTCAAATTAAATACAGCTATTCCTCTTTTTTTATTAAAAAATTGATTTTTGTTAAGGAAGAAGCAAACTACCCACCTATCTGGAAGAAAGAGAAAAGAAGAGAAATCAGCTTAGCAAGAACACGTGAACTTGAAGAAGCAAAGCTAAAGGATAGCGAAGTTCACATTACAGCCAACAGCAATAGTATAAAATAACTCTTTTCTTTAGGAGAGTTATGATGAATGACATTTAAAACTGCTCTGATTCAGTTGAGTTGTTCTGGTGTTGTGCCTTCTAATGCCTGAAGCTTTCTCTGATGTAATCTTCCCAAATGTGTGCCTTCCAGCTGTGTTGGCCTACAACCCGCATTAACCCTAGCCACCTAGGACAAGGCTACTCTAGTGCAACCAAAAGCATCTCTTATGGAAATACTTACTAAAATAACTTATGTGGTTGTTTTCTTCTGTTTGTACCTTGGAACCCCTGTCCACCAGCCAACTGAATCTGCACTTCATTTACACCATTGACCTTTTGGCAAGCTGGAGTAATAGCACTTTGTCATGTTAGTCCTGTCACCAACATGACTCTGAACTGGTGGCACTGAGTGGGCCTAGAGAAGCTTCTCTCCCTGCAATGCAAATATGTTATGATTCCAAAGCATGTTAAGTCCTGAAGTGCTATCCAATGACTTGCATAATTAACTTTAAGGATCTGCTTGCAACTGATGTGGTTTTAAGCATTCAAAAGGATTCTGTTTTCCACAGGGATCCTGCTGTGAACCTCTTAGAGCTTGTTGCCTTATGTCTTGATTTTACATAGGATTAGGTGGAAGTGGAAGGAGCCAGTGTGGCTGAGTGGTTTGAGCACTGGACTATGACTCTGGAGACCAGGGTTCAGGTCATTGCTCAGCCATGAAAATCCACTGGATGACCTTCATTTGACATGGCACACACTCTTAGGCTCAGAAAACCCAATGATAGATCATTTTAGGGTTGCCCTAAGTCAGAAATGTCTTTAAGAAACATAATAACAGTAAGGTGATGAGAAATCCACAATATGTCTTTCTTGTTGTATACATGTGCTTTATGTCTGTACACCTCTCCATTGATGCCCCCTTGACATGGGGGAGAGGCTTGCGTACCCTAATGAAGTTGTGAGGTATGCTGGCGGTGGCATAATAGTCATGGGTAGGGCCTCCCATGCCAGACAGTTCACAACCGAAGGGTCTGACAAAGAGCGTCAAGGAGCAGGATGGGCTCTCTAGCTTTTTGGCAACCAAACTAGGAGAAGGAAAACTCTAAATTCAAACCTGGGCAGATGGTGCTCGTGTAACCCTATGTCAACCATCTAAGAGAAGAAAACTCTAATCAAACCTACTACCTGAGGACCTCACTGCCACTGTCCTAAGTTTGCTAGGTGCCGGCAGACAAACCTTTGGTTTAAAGGGTGAGGCCAGTTCTGTGCACGCTGCACTCCACCAGAAAAATCCATTGCACAGGCTCGAAGGACACATCCAACCTCCGAAAACGAAATCATCGGCACGCTTGTGGGGAGCGCGAGATGAGTCCTTCCTAAGAATCTTCATTCGCGAAGTAATGCCAGAGACAGTTACATCAGTGGTTCCCAACCATTTTTTTTTTACCACTTTGACCAGTGACCACACTGTGACATTAGTAAGGGGCTATGAATCAGTTTTTGGTCAATTTTAGGTTTGGTTTGGTTATTTGGGGTGCTGATACAGAAAATGGCATTGGATGGACCATGTCAGCTCTAATTTCTGATACAGAACATATGCCATCCAGTATTCATCATCTGCTCGCCCACAGAAAACAATATTTAATAATCTAGAGCTGCAGACCTTATTTTAGGTCTCACGGACCACCAATGAGCCACGGCCCACAGATTAGGAACCTGTTGCCCCCCCACTTCATTTTCTTATAGTTGTTATTGTATTAGTGTTCTGAACAATGTAGAGGGAATAAAAATCTCAATCATTATTTATTATAGGCACAGAAAAAAGTTATACTAGATTAACTCTATGCATCTGCCTTCAAGTTCCCTGTTGACTTACGGTGACTGCATGAATTCTGTAGGGTCCCATTAGGAAAGGAATATTCAGAGGTAGTTTTGCAGGTTCCTTACTCAGACATACTGCTTCTTAAACTGTGGGACCCAACCCCAAATTAGCTCAATGATGGGGTCAGGAAAAATTTGGCAATAATTAAAAGTTTCTGAAGGCCACCCATTTACACAAATTTGCTAGCATCAACATGCAGTGTTTACAGTAGAACCTGCGGAAATGCTTCAGCTTTACTCCACAAAAAGAAAAATCAGACTGTTTAGCAAGCTTTGCAAATGTAAATTTATGGACAGTAAATTTTTGATTTTATACCTATTTTATAAACCTACTAGCCATGCTTTGCCACACGTTGCTGTGGTGTAGTGTTGTGATATGGAAAATTGTGTAATGAGAAAGTGTTGGTCTGCAGTATATTTCATTTCTGAGTATTTCTTGTTGTTCGTTTGTCAGTGTTGATGTAGAGATTGTGTAGTTTTCCTAATCTGGAACATGGAACATATAACTGTCTACGTGTGAAGTATTAGGTGTCTAGATGTATGTCAGACAAATCTAATGATTGAACAGAGGAATTGCAGACATGAAGCAATCAGGGCCAGGTCACACCTCCCAACCAAGGTTTCCCACAGTTGGGAAGAAGCCTGGGTTTGAAGATGTAAGGTTATTCTGTGGTAATCAAAGTGGGCATTTGGAACATTTACACTTGGCTGAAGTAGAAAAGAGATCTTTCTTCCACCCTGGAGTTTTCAGAGATCTATAATGAGAAGGCTCTCACAGGTTGTGAAAACATCTGGGTGCTCCCTGGGGGACTTCCTTGGAGACGGGCAATTATCTTACACAGGAAGCAATTTGTAGTTGCTCAAGGTTTGGGAGGTATGATGTCCCCACAAACAGACATTACATTTTTATTTATATGGAATGTATACAGGTATGTGTGTCTGTGTGTGTATATATGTGTGTGTGTCTACAGGTATATGTGTATGTATATATTTGTGTGTGTGACTGAAAGGGTTCCCTGATCTATCATATCTGTCTGAACCATATTTGTTATATTCCATGGCCATCTATCTATCTATCGATCGATCTTTCTAAATATTGCTGGGTATCTGTTGGGAGGGATCGGGTGGTGCTGTCCCTGTCTGGATGGGCCAACTATAGGCTTCTTTGATATATTATTTATGTACATACGAAATGATATCTGTCTCAAGCATACCTATCATTATTATGTAGAGGATGGCCATCTTTCAGGAAGAATCGGATGGTGCCTTTCTTTCTGGGCCAAGGGGTTTGGGCTTGCGTCGTCACAGGGTGTGGGACAGGGCTGCTTACAGCGGCAACAGGAGTAGCATGGTGTCATTGTCAGAGGGAAGGAGGAAGGAAGAAAGGCAAGAGAGAAGGAGGCTGGAGTGCGGTGAGGGAGAGGGAGCGAGGCCAAAGCGGGATAATGGAGGATCTGCATTTTGCTCGTGCACTCCCACCCCTACACACATGCACAGTGTCCCTTCAACAGTTTTTGGATTTTTAATTTAATTTGGAGAGGTTGTTTGGGGGAATTTTTATTGTTGGTCACTCCTTGGATTGTCTGGCATTTTGATGCCAAATTTGGTGTGTTTTGGGCCAGTAGGGTTTTTTTGTTTTGTTTTTAACGTACTCACGACGCACAGAGCATATAGAGATAAAATAGAGAGAGAGAGAGAGAGAGAGAGGGAGAGAGAGAGAGAGGGAGAGAGAGAGATACCTGGGTCATGTAAAAAATTATCAGACAGAAAGGGGTCATTAGTGAAAAATGTCTTAAGGTGCCGTTGGGGTATCTATTACCTCTAAACTCCCATGATTCGCTAGCATTGACTCATAGTAGTTAAAGTGGTGTTAAACAGCATCAAGTCTACAGTGTAGGTGCTCCCCATGTTAACAATGAGCCACCCTTTTTTCTTTTCTTTTTACAGAAGCCAATTCTTGGGTGCGAGGTAGCTCTTAAAGTCAGAAAGCTGTATCTGTGGTGCCCACTTTCACAGGCTCCCACTTTCACAAACAACTATGATTCCCACCTATGAGGACCCACAAAGGCCTTCCAGTGACACTGCAGGTTATAGCAAGTACTGTGAACTTGCACAATCCTTGCCAGTGTCTTCCACCAACACCATACTGCCCACCACCCAAATGAAGGCTTTCATACAGGGATAATTTCACCCTAGATTTTCTGTTTTTCCTCAACCTCAGACATTCCAGTGTTTTTACTCTCTCAATTTGCATGATCCCGCCCACTGCCTCTCCCAAAACACTTTCCTATATTTTGCTATGGCACACAGCAAAGGAGGAATTGATTAGCAACTGAACATACTGCAGAAGTTTCGGGAGAATTCACCATGATTTATAGAAGTTGTAGGTACCAGGTTTTATAGTTCACCTGAAATCTAAGAGTACTCTGAACTCCACCAACGATGGACCTGGAACTAACTTGGCACACAAAACCCCATGACCAACAAAACATACTGAAGGTCTTTGGGGAAAATTCACATTGATTTGGGGGAGTTGTAGTTCACCTACATCCAGAGAGCACTGCGAACCCCGCCGATTAAGCATCTAGTGCAAACTTGCCCAACATTAAGTTCTGATAGAGTTTTTCGGGGTTAACCTGGCATGATGTCAGTTGTAGTTAATGTACAACCTTACACATTTTTGTACAATTAAAAATGAACTTTTTCAAGTAACCCAGGCAATGCCAGATCCCCAAGCTAGTTTGATAATAAAATAAAATTATTGCATTGGCTTTAAAGAAGGCAAGCAAAGAACAGTCAAACATTAAGAAAATTTAGCTGCTTGATTAAAAGCATTGTCTTAACCTTTCTCTCTCTCTCTTGCTTATGGAGTGTCTCTTGATTCAATGAGTAAGATAACAAAGATGTGTTATTTAACTGTAAATGCCAAGGCAATTTTTCCAGATGTCCAGATGTACTGTAAGAATATCTAACCCGTATCAAACCCAATTATTTGAACGCTATTTGGATTCGGTTTTGAGGTTTGCTTTTGAGACAGCTCCATGTGTGACTCATTCCTCTGCAGCATTATATGCATCTGTTGAAATAATTCCATAATTTAGCTTGTTACTGCAGTATTTCTGAACTGAATGTCTGAGTGCTGATTCACATGGTTGATCATGTCTGTGAATCAGTGTATGTTTAAGATGACATTTACCTCATATGTAAAGGCGTAAGTGCTTCTTGCTCAGAAATCTTGCATGTGACACATATATAAATCAGGAAATGTGTATTAGCTCTTTCACTGAAAATTCACAGAGATTGGAATCACAAAAAATAATAGCACTTTGCTATATTTCACCAGAATTCTTTTGCTAAAACTAGCCACTTACACTTGTGAAATGGAGATAAAACAGGTCAGGTGAACCTTACCAAAAGCTTTCTTCCAAAATGCATCTAGAGATGACTTTTCTACTTTTTACTTTTCTTATAATTTCCAGAATGGTTTTTTTTAATTAAAAAAACACAATACTGGGGGTTAGGCAGACTTATCTGCTTTCCCATTTCTCTGTGTTTCAATTGCTTGGCAAGAGATTGTGGGCATACCTGCTGTTTATCTTACCTGTTGCAGGCAGGCACATGTAGCTAGTAGGCATGGTTTAGAACCCAAAACTAGGAAATCGAAAATCTAATTGGGGGGGGGGGATTTTTTTTGATTAGTAATAGGAAGACTTACAAAAAAATTCCAAAAATTTCTAAAATGTAACTTAATTACTAACGAAATTCGTTAGTAGTTCGTATGCCAGCGCATGCGCATTTCAGATGGTTTTGGCCTACAACTCCCAGAAATCCTAACAGCTGGTAAATTGGCTGGGATTTCTGGGAGTTGTCGGCCAAAAACTTGAATAAATCACACTGAATTCTAGATGGGACTCTCCAAATAGGAAGGAGGAGCAAAGGAGGGAGGAGGGAGGGGTATTCTATTCTTGGAAGCAGCAAAAGAAAAGGAGGAGGAGCCCCCTGGCTCCTCACTGCCTCTCTCTCACCCCAATCCCGAGGAGCGAGGGCCCAAGTTTGCCCAGGCTGGTCATATACCTACATTCCATGCACATGCAATAATACAGCAGTAATAACAATGGGTATAAGAAGAGGTAACATTCAAACCGAAGTATTCTGACTGGTCCCTGCCTCAAGCGGTGCAAACGGGCTCTTCACTGTGAGCCGGGAAAAGCCAGCGTTTTCTGCTTGGGTGCACACACATACATATTCTTTGGGGGATTTGCTGCAGAATCTTCTCTATGAGCCCTGGATTCTGCAGCAAACCCCCAAGAATATGTATGTGTGTGCTCCCAAGCAGCAAACGCTGGCTTTTCCGGGCTAATTTCCCGGGCTAATAAGAGAAGAGCCCGTTTGCACCGCATGAGGAGAGACCAGTCAGAATACTTCGGTTTGAATTTTACCTCTTGTTATTGTTATTACTGCTGTATTATTGCATGTGCATGGAATGTAGGTATGACCAGTTGGATTACTTATAATATTAGGCACTTACAGTAGCATTCATTCTATTATACATTAGGTTGGTTTCTCACCCCAATACTCTTTGATGCTTTAGATCCTGGCAGGGCAGGAGAGGCAGGGAAGCCTGGAAAAAATGTAAACAGAGAGGTTTACTCAGAAGTAAATCCACAAAGGAGGGCCCTTCATCCAAAGTGCCCTCCTTTGCAGATTTACTTCTGAGTAAACCTCTCTGTTTACATTTTTCCAGGCTTCCAGCCGAAAGAAGGAGCGAGTTTAGGGCTTGCCTTGCCATAATACTTATTGGCAAGGGAGGCGGGAGGGTGGTGAGAGAGAAGGAGGGTGCCCCCCCCTTACGACCTAATAATGACACTTAAGAAAATCCTGCCCCCCGAAGTTCGAAAAAGAAAGTCCACTTCCTGGTTGGCGTTCCAGGTGCGGAAATACTCGAAAGTAGCATTTCTTACGAATTTCTTACGAAACGAATCATTTTCATAACTTTTTTCTCATGCCTAGTAGCTAGCCACAGTAAGATCAGCCAGAGTAGAACCCCTTATCTTTCCAGCTCTAGCTTGTTCTTTGTATGTTGTTTAATGCAGCCAAATTGTTGTGACCTCACACTAATACCTGTGTTTCTGCAGCCCTTCTTCACTATCTTCTCAAAGGCAAAAAGGGAAAACGTGAGGACTGGAGTCATAGGACCTCATCAGATACAAGGTCTACACACATTAAAAACAGTTTGCAGACGGAGTCTCATGGACCCCATCATACAACGCAAAACAACTTCTGGTGGCTGCCCATGAGACTCAGTCTGTAAACTGTTTCAAAAGAGTTTAGAAATGAAAGATTATGGAGTCAGGGAGTTATTGTCTTAGGAGCTTCTGAATCACACAAAAACAGTGGAAGGTGCTTAATTTAATGTGTGATGGGTTCTGTCAAATTTGCTTGATCACTTTAGTGGCAAAGAGTGGGTGTTTCTGTGGGCCGTCTCCAAAGAAGCATCAATGCTCCTTTTCTCTCCAGTAATCCTCTTGCATTATTCTTACATGGTAATTTGCTGTAGCTATATTTTCCCCGTTTTTAGACCTACATTTCAGACTTCTGCAATTCCAAGGATTTCGCTTTTTAAATTTTTTAAAAGCAATATTGTTTAATATGTTGATGTAATTTTACCTCTATTTTATGTATTATGGCACTTGCATTGCTTCTGTAAGCTGCCCTGGGTCCTTTTGGGAGATGGTGATGGGGTATAAATAAAGCTATTATTATTATTTACACAAAAAGATTAGTACACAGGAAACAAGGTCACTGCTGGTTGTTGTATTGGATCACACATCAGACACTTCCCAAATGACTAGGACTGTGTGATGTTTCGGCGAATAATGTGTGCAGATCCAAGTAGGGTGACCTTTTGCAGCTGACAAATATTATTATTATTATTATGGGTGGGAACTACACACCCCTGCGATAGCTCAGAATGCAGAGGAATACTCTAGATGGGGGTGAATACATTATGAGAAATGGAACAAAATATTTGTATGCACAAATATGCACAAATTGCACCTTCACATCTAGGAAAAGGAACAGTGGTCATTCCACTTCATAGGCTGTGAACCTGTGTGCCTCCAATTCCTACTCTCCTTGTTGATTGGTCATATTGGCTAAGGCTGAAGGACAGGGACACTGAGCTCCATTCAGGGCCCCCATTAAAGTCACTAGGGAAGCATAGTTAGCCGTCTGTATATACACAGATTCTGCATCCACAGATTGAACCATCCATGGCTATACACACACACACACCTAAAGACAAACCTTGCCATTTTATGTAACAAATGCGATTTTACTACCCCACTGTATATAATGGGACTTGAGCATTCCAGAAATCTGGGTATCCACATGGATTTTTGAACCAAACCCCAGTGGATACAAAGGGCTCACTGTAAAAGGTTAATATATATGGAATAACTAAGCTTTTCTGCAGATTTAAGTAGGAGATTAGTGGAGCACTTAGCAAAAGATGCAGATTGCAAACAACTTCCATTCCTAAATTGTCCCTTAATATCAACACTTGATTGAGTTCTACCTGACCATTTATTCCACACAGAGTTGGGAAACTTTGGCTAGTGTCAGAAAGAGACAGAGAGACTGAGTAAGACACACAGAACAGATTTGATATCAGGTTTCCTTTTCCAGCTGTCTACATGTCCCATTAGTGCTACTTACTTTTATCAAGACCTCCCCCCACCTGCCCTCTCTCTATAATTAGAGTGGCTTATGCTTTATCTGGGCCTTTCTTAAGGCCCAGATATCCTTAACAGCAGCACCTGTCAATCACAAAGGCCGGAATGGTAAAATCTTTCAGGGTCCACATTCTTTTAAGGCAAACAGAGATAAAGAAAAGTAAATCAAAATATGCAAAATAAAGTGTGTGTGTGTGTGTTAAAAAATCTTACCCTGAGTGTGGCATTTTCACTTGGCATTTGGTTTCCTTCCGATAGACATCGAATCCATTTGCCTTTGCATGGGCCACTTTTATCTCTTTGTTTCCCATGAAGCAAACCAATCTCATTTGAAGTATTTGCAATATCCCGTTTTCTTTGGGTTGAAATGTTTTTTCCTGGTCTGTGAATTTCTGTAGCCGAGTCCAAGTAACTTCTTTCCGTTTGAACTGTGCGAATTGCAGAAGCATGCAACTCTTGGGGATGAAACATGCTTGAAGCATCTTTTGAAGTTTTTGTCAAACTTGCCACATTGATGTTGGGTTTTCCTTCAGTCGCTTTCTTTCTGAATTTTGTTAACTGTCGCACGTTTTTCCGAGAGACGCCTCCGTCTGTACCTTTCTTGCCTGCTGAAGCTGAAGACTCAGAATCACCCAAGTCACAAGTAGAGCTTTTCCTCCCTGAAATCCCATTTTCTCTTCCTTGGGAACAAATCATAGTAACGTCCAATGTTGAGTGATTCTTGCTACGGTTTTCTTTTTCTGGTCTGGGATAATCGTTTTCAATTGCCATGGAAGCCGCAGGCGGCTTGTACTTCTCTTTGTCCTTCATGGTGGAAGTTTTACTTTGCTGTTGCCCAACAGTGAGAGTCATTCCTGCTTGAAAGGTTGATGCACTGTATGCGGTGGGCTCGCTCCCAGACTTGACAGCTACTTCTTTGGATTTTGACTGATGACCACAGAAGCCAATGGTGGCATCCATAGGCACAGTGTTATCTGACACTTGAAACAGGCAAGGCATTTCAGTGAGGAAGTAAGCACACCCATCACAATCACTACCCAGAATGAAGTCATTCTCCTCCTCCTCGCTTTCCAAGAGGAATTTCAGCTTCTCATCCCAATTCTGGCATGCCTCCTCTATCATCACCTCGGGACATTCAAAGTATTCAAGGTGATCATCCTCATCTTCATCCGCTGTACTAAAGCTTCCGCCTAAGTGAAGCTCAATATTGTTGACGTCATTTTCTAACAAGTAAGTCTGGTTTTCCAGGAGAGCACTTGTGCAATTCTCAGACAGTGCGCCTTTTTCCAAACATTCATTCGAGCGACCCTTTTCATGTGTCTTGGCATATTTGGTTGTCTGACAAGCAGCTAAGACTTCAGCATTAAAGCAACAGCTGTCTGTGTGATCACTTATTTGACTTGCTGGTTTGGCATCTGTTTGTGAGCTGCTGAGTTCATTTGCCTCGCCTTCAGTAATGTCCATAGCCATTTCATCATAAATAAAGAGATCAGATATGGTTTGGAGCATGCCCAAAATGCTATAATCATTTTTCTTTAGACTTGGTACATTTGGAGGTTCTGCTTTTTTTTCTGAACAGTGAACATTTATGTGCTGATTTTCACAATCCATTATTGTTTCTGCTATTGTTTCTAGCTCTGGGATTGCATATAAATCACAGGGTTCTGGTGCAGGAGGTTCTGGCAATTCGAAAGAAAGAAAACATTCAGGGACTGAATTGCTTTCTTCTGTTGGTTCTTCTTTATCCTTCACACGTTCACTTGAGTTTTCCTGCTGACATATAGTCCCTTCATTTGTTTTGCAAGTTTCTGCATCTGCTGCAGGGCTATGGCATGATGTTGGATACTGTTCAAATTTGTCGCCAGGAATCACTTTAAGAAATGCTGAAGACTGAGCCATTCCAAAACAATTCCTAGCCACAATCTGATAAACTCCCGCTTGTTCCTCTGTGCACCTGTGAATGTTAAAAAGTGCATAGCTTAATTAATACATATAAATCAATAGTAAATGCTTAAATTATATTTATAAATGAATAGCTGCAATAATGGAGCCTCCAGTGGTGTAGCAGGTTAAACCACTGAGCTGCTGAACTTGCTGACCAAAAGGTCGGCAGTTTGAATCTGGGGAGTGGGGTGAGTTCCCGCTCTTAGCCCCAGTTTCTGTCAAACTAGCAATTAAAAAACATGCAAATGTGAGTAGATCAATAGGTACCACTTCGATGGGAAGGTAACAGTGCTCCATGTAGTCATGCCGGCCACATGACATAGGAGGCATCTATGGACAATGCCAGCTCGCTCTTCGACTTAGAAATGGATATGAGCACACACACCCCCCCACCCCGAGTCAGACACGACTAGACTTAATATCAAGGGGAAACCTTTACCTTTACTAGCTGCAATAATGGAAGAGACCACAAGGGCCATTCAGTCCATTCAGTCATGCAGGAACACACAAATAAATCCTGACAGATGGACATACAGCCTCTGTTTACAAACCTCCAGAGAAGAAGACTCCACCACACTTCAAGGCACAGTATCCAAGTGTCAAACAGCTCTTACTGTTAGGAAGTTTTCCTAATATTCAGATGAAATCTAATTTCATGTTTGGCTCTGTTGCTCTGTGTCTTAGTGTCTGGAGTAGCAGAAAACAACCTTGCTCTCGCTCCCATATGATATCTTTTCAAATATTTAAACATAGTTTCATGTCCCCTCTTAACCTTCTCCACTCCAGGGTAAACATACCCAGCTTCTTAAGTTGCTCCTGTATTTTATATCACAAATTACTTTGCATAATCTTATGCATATGACATATGACAGAGATGCCAAGGAACCCTTCTGGTGAATTGCAAAGATGCATATCAGGGCACCAGCAAGAATGTTCTGATCTATCAGTTAATTTTCTGGCTTCCGTGATAGTAATGTTACAGCAGTCCCTTGTTGCATACAGACATTTTGAAACTGCTCAGCTTTATTTCCCAGAGATGTAACTATGACTATTTATTATTGAATTCCAGCCAATATATTTCCGCATATTTATTTATTTATTTAGTATATTTATATACTATCTTTCTCACCCTTGGAGGTGGGGGGTGGGGTGCACAAGGCGGTTAACAACATATTGATGGCAAGAATTCAATGCCAACATACGTATAATAAAATAAAATCACAATAACTATAACTATAAATTAAAAACATAGGCATATACAACATGTAAACACTAAGACAAAGAATTAAAAACATCCTAATATAAATATTAAAATCACATGATCCAAAAATCATTCATCATGGCCATTCCGATTGTTATATAATTGAAATTACCTAAATGCTAAAATATTCTTGGGGTCAAAACAACATAGCTTGCACTTAACACCACATTGCTGTTATTGTTGTGTGCCTACAAGATATTTTCAACTTATGGTGACTCTAAGACAAACTAGAACTGAGTTTTCTGGGGCTGAGAGTATGTGACTCTCTCAATGTTACCCAGTGAATTCCCATGGCTAAGTGAGGAATCGAACCCTGGTCTCCAGAGTCATAGTCAAATGTTCAACCCGCTACATCATGTTGGTTCTCTTAATAAAACAATACAGTAGAACTTTACAATGCATGACACCAACATCCAGCACCAAATGAAAATTATTTGTGATATAAGAATTATCTGCCTCAAAAGGAAGGGATTATAATCATATTTTAGCAGCAGAGATAGACAGCCCATGGTTCACAAACTTCATGCAAATTTGTGGACCGTGACCTCTATTTTGTAACCCCTTAAATAATTGGCAGCCATTGGCATCGACTCCACTGACTGCTAAAGATTCCCCCAAATTCTTCTTTTTCAGAAAGGTAAGTGGACTATCTCCTGTTCAGTTTCACAGAATTCAGTGCTGTAGGAATAAATAAAAGAGGGTCTCTCTTCCTTCTTCCATTCAATTAATTGGCAGACTAATGCTTATTAGAGGATCAAATGTGCAACTACCAATTCTCTGTTCTAGTTTTTTCTACTTCATCAATTGGTGGTGATAAGTACCACATTTTCAGTTGGGTTATTTTCATTTAATGCTACCTTGCTATATAACAGCTCTTGGGGTATCATATAATTAAATAATAGAAGTGTACAGATATACAACTTTATAAAAACAGAACATCAGAAGTCAAGGTTAAAACCCATAGAAGTCATCAGAGCAGATGCCATGTGGAAGGTTGGATTGCATGATCATATGCTTCAGGCATACACCAGGGTTGTACACTCTCACCCAACCTATTCAACTTGTATGCAGAACACATCATGCGATGTGCGGAGCTTGATGAATCCTAGGCTGTGTTTAAAATTGCTGGAAGAAACATCAACAACCTTAGATATGCAGATAATACCACTTTGATGGCTGAAAGCGGGGAGCTGAGGAGCCTTCTAATCAAGATGAAAGAAGAAAATGCAAAAGCTGGGTTGCAGCTAAACATTTTTTTAAAAAACAAGATTATGGCAACAAGATTGATTGATAACTGGCAAATAGAGGGAGAAAATGTTTAGCTGCAACCCAGCTTTTGCATTTTCTTCTTTCATCTTGATTAGAAGGCTCCTCAGCTCCCCGCTTTCAGCCATCAAAATGGTATCATCTGCATATCTAAGGTTGTTGATGTTTCTTCCAGCAATTTTAAACACAGCCTAGGATTCATCAAAGTGACAGACTTTGTATTTCTAGGTGGGAAGATTACTGCAGATGCAGACTGCAGACAGGAAATCAGAAGAAACTTACTTCTTGGGAGGAGAGCAATGACCAATCTCGATGAAATAGGGAAGAGTAGAGCCATCACACTGGCAATGAAAATCTGCATAGTAAAAGCAATGGTATTCCCCGTAGTAACCTACGGATTTGAGAGCTGGACCATAAGGAAGGCTGAGCGGAGGAAGATAGATGCTTTTGAACTGTGGTGTTGGAGGAAAGTTCTGAGAGTGCCTTGGACCACAAGAAGATCCAACCAATCCAAACTTCAGGAAATAAAGCCCGACTGCTCATTGGAGGGAAGGATAGTAGAGGCAAAGATGAAGCACTTTGGCCACATAATGAGAAGACAGGAAATCTTAGAGAAGACAATGATGCTGGGGAAAATGGAAAAAGGAGGGGGGGCCGACCAAGGGCAAGATGGATGGATGGGATCCTTGAAGTGACTGGCTTGACTCTGAAGGATCTGGGGGTGGTGACAACTGTTCAATAAGAGTTCAATAAGAGTCAGAAGTGACTGAACGAATAAACAACAATGGTTCACCATATTAAAAGGTGACCTGGCTCTGAAATGGCACTTAAGTTGGACCGGTGATCATTTCTGTGGACTCATTAAGATTGGCTGTCATTAACAGAAAATTCTCTCTCTGACCATGAGCTACCTAATCTCAGGCGGCAGGAGGATATAGTATGGAAGAGGGCTTCTAATACATACCACAGGCAAGGCTATCTTAGAAATTGGCTCTTCAGGTTTCCTGTCACATGCTACTTAGGAGTCATTTTAATTTCTGAAGTTTAAATGTTACAGAATGTGTGTGTAATTACCTAAAAATCTTCCAGTTTAGGGTTATTTTGTTGATGTTTAATGTGTTGTTTTTTATATAATTTGTACTGCAATGTGGCACTGAGACCATGGATGATGGGACTTGAAGTACCTCCAATCACTTTCCGAGACTGCTGCAAACCTCATCCACTGACTGATCAAGACCAAACTTGGCACCCGAAGTCCCCATGACCCACTTTACATCCTGGTGCAGTTTGGAGGAGGGCAGACCATGGATGATGGGACTTGAAGTACCTTCACTCACTTCCTGAAAACAATGCAACCCTCATCCAATCACCAATAAAGCCCAAACTTGCCACACAGAGCCCCCATGACCCACTCTACATCCTGCTGCAGTTTGAAGGAGGATGGACCATGGATAATGGGAACTGCAGTACCTTCACTTCCTGAAAACAATTCATCCAATCACCAATAAAGCCCAAACTTGCAAGCCTTCATGACCCACTCTAACGATGGATCAATGGGCCAAATTTCATTATACCACTGCAGACAGAGCCAAACATGACAGAGCCACACTCTACATCCTGGTTCTGTTTGGAGGAGGGTGGGCCATGGACAATGGGACTCGCAGTGCCTTCGCTAACTTCCTGACACCACTGCAAGCCACATAAATAACTGCTAAAGACTAACTAATAAGTTTCTCAAATAACCCGGGCAGCGCCGGGTCCCCAAGCTAGTAGCAACATAAAATAAAGCACACACTTGTAACTCTAGCAGCAGCATGATGTGCATATTAATTCACCTCGTGACGTGTATGTAGGAACATTTGTTAATGTTCACGATTTTTTAAAGTCTTAATTGCTGGGGAGGTCATGACCAGATGACTCAAACAAGCCATTTGGGGGTTGAGATGGTAGACACAAGTCTCTGAGCTAATTTTCTCAATGCTCTCTTGCAAATGTCTTATGAAATTGCTAGTGGCAGACTGGGTCTAAAAAGGTTGGTTGCCAGGAGACAGCGGGAGCCCACCCTACAACTATAAGGATATCATTTTATTTTTGTAAGATGTAAATGATTTTTAAAAAAATACATAAGTAGGGAAAGGTACAATTAAAATTGTTATTAAAATAAGAATACAATGCAAATTTGTGGTGCATACAGTAATAATACTGGAATTTCTATTAAATTTTCAAGCTACTAAAAGGCCGTTAACATTTTTAACTTATTGTCTAATCGGGCCCACTTGCCACCATCTTGTGTGTAAGTGTGCCTGAGGCAGTCTCTGCCTTCCCCCAGTTCTCTATTGTGTGTGATCATTGGTGGGCTGATTCTTTAATACTGTTCACCTCCAGAGTTAACACATTCTTCTGCTTCCCCTTCCTGCCCCATTTTGAAAGAAATGGTTTCAGTGCCAAGTGCTATAATTACCTAGCCCCTGTGCTGTAAACTCACACACCACTGGAAAAGAGCATGTCTGCTCTGAGAAGGAAGAGCACGTGTGCAAAACATTGCAAGCTAATGGCAGCATTTGTGTATCATACTAAATTAAGCCCCTATTTAGCACAGATAAATGAGCAGTGCATCCCACTTTCTTTTTCTTCTTCTGCTTGCTAAATCCAGGATGGCTAGTTTAAACAACACATATCAGCTTGAAGTTGGCATACATTAAACCAGTGTTTCCCAACTGCTGTTCTGTGGCACACTAGCATGCCATGAGAGATCACCTGGTGTGCCACGGGAAAACCTCTCTTCCCCCATTTCTTCCCTCTCCTGCCGAACTCCTGCTGCTGCTGCTTGCGGGGGGAGGGGGAGGAGGTAGGGCCAGGTGGAACGGCAGTTGGAGAAGAAGAGGTGAGCGGGAGGGGCACGGGCGGGCGGCACGAGGCTCTTCAGCAGCCAACCAGCGAGCAGAAGGGAGAGCACGCGCCCATCCTCCTTCCATCCCTCCCTCCCGCGCGTGCCCCATTCTTGGATGGGCGGGGCAGCCATCCTCACGCAGGTCAGGTCTGGCTCGAAGCAGAGCACTCTCTCGCGAGGTCATTTGTTCATGGCGAAAGAGAAGGAGGCGGCCACGCCTGGGCGCGACGCGGGCCAGCCGGCTCCGCCTTTGCCCAAGGAAGGTAGGAAGGGAGGATGGAGGCGCACTCACGCAGACAGGCCCACGCAGAAGCGTGGGCCCGCCTCAGAGGGAGTGGAAGGCAGGCCTCTTGAGGATTATTCGAGTTATTTTTATAGGCAAGTCAAAGGGTTTGCAAAGCAGTGCCCTCCCTCAGGTTTGCAATTGGATGGTTCTATTTTTTCAAGTAAAAACAATAACAAAACAATGTGTTGTTGGAGGCTTTCATGGGTTGCTGAAGCATTCTCTCCTGATGTTGCGCTCACATCTATGGTTGGCATCCTCAGGAGTTGTGAGGTCTGTTGGAAAATAGACAAGTGGGGCAACCAAAGTGATCTAATGTTGGGAAGCTCAGCCTGATGAGGCTTGTATAACTATGTGACAGGGTATCAAAAGGAAGAGGGAGCAGGCTTGTTTTCTGCTGGCCTTGAAACTAGGAAGAGTAGACAGGAAAGGAGATTCCACCTGAACATCAGAAAGAAATTCCTGACTGTGAGAGCTGTTCAGCAGTGGAACTCTCTGCCTCAGAGTGTGCTTCTGTCTGGCTGCTCTCTTTCCAGCTGGCTTCCCTGAGGACCGGGTACATTTTCCCTGAGGAGCAGGTGACTGCAATAAAAAACTAAACACAGAGAGAGACTGACAGCTGTTGAGCAAGACCTTTGTATGTGTATTTCTGCCATTCCTGCCAGGATATCTATGTTGTGTTCATTGAAACAGGCCCAGGTTTCATACTGAGTGTATAAATACATTTAAAAACATATTAAATATATGTATTACTGTGTTCGAGTGTCATTTTGGTTGGTGGTGTGCCCCAGGATTTTGTAAATGTAAAAAATGTGCCGCGGCTCAAAAAAGGTTGGGAAACACTGCATTAAACTAACCAAAGTCAAGGTGTTAGGTTTGTGATTCATCAGAAATGAAAGCTAAAGCTCCTGAATTAATTCTGCCAGGTACATGGAATGAGAATAAGGTTGGGAAGCACATGAAACTGAACTTGTGAGCTATGGTTTGTTTCTGTGTATTTAAGATGTGCTAAATTATAGGTTAACATAACATGCAAATTGGCTCAGCTTAGGAAATATTCTTGCTTCCTCTCCCCTAGTTAACCTTTCTAAATATTCCCTGTTGACTTTCAAAATTGCTGAACTTGTCAAACTTATCCAAATTCAACCAAGATTTGTCCATCCAACACTTAGAGATTGAAATAAGTATTAATTTTGTAGGAAAAGAGGGAGACAGTGTTCAAAGTGGATTGACTCAATCCTTGAAGCCATGGAACTGTGTTTGCAAGACCTGAACAGGGCTGTTGATTGAGGGCTCTCGTTCACTGGGTTGACATAAGTTGAAATAGATTTCACAGCAAATAAAACAACTGAAATCTTTAAATAATATTTGAGTAATGAATTATTACCTTCATTTTGCAACAGAGGCTGGCAAAATTGTTAGTCTACGGTTGTCTGCTGAGATCACAGAAGAAGACAGAACCAAGGAATTTCTGAACTACAGCTTATTACTATTATTATGTTTATATTTACGTACACCCCACTTTTTCTCTTCATATGGAGACCCAAAGTCTTGTAGTGCTGTATCATTAACTCAAAATTCTGTTCCATGTGTTTAGTGCACATTATTTTTCAGTAAGCATGCATGGGACCACAATTAGTTTGCAACAGTTCATTCGATATTGTTCCGAAGCAAATGTCCACAGGATTGTGTTGTTAGCTATTGCTCTGTGGCTGTCAATACAGGACTGAAGTCAATATTCAAGGAATCAAGCAAGCAGTGACAAAGTGCATTACACCACCTTACCCAAACAGTTTTAAGATGTGGCTCACATTATCCTCCAGTATTCCATAACTGGAAATATTTTTTTGTTCATTGATATCTTGTCCATTCTGGTACCAAGTTACCTCTGGTTCGGGATTGCCTGGAAACATAAAGAGAAAAGTGCTTTTCCACATGCATGTGCAAATATTGATGAAAACAGGATGGACCATTTTCAAGTTAGAGTAGAGTCTCGCTTATGCAACATAAATGGGCCAGCAGAATGTTGGATAAACGAAAATGTTGGATAATAATGAGGGATTAAGGGAAAGTCTATTAAATGTCAAATTACATTATGATTTTATTTATTTATCAGGCTTCTATGCCGCCACTCCCGGCAGGCTCGGGGCAGCTTACAAATTAAGCACCAAAACATCATGCTTTATAACAAACTGACAGCTGATAAACTGGCAGTTCAACCTGGGGACCCCCAGGTTGTAATGTTATGTGACAGAAAAAGCAGTTCAATAAACGGTAATGTTATGGAGTAGTTACGAATTTAGCACCAAAACATCGTAATATATTGAAACAGCTGTGGATCCGGGCAGGAGGCAGACTTTGTTGGATAATACAGAACGTTGGGTGAGCGAAGGTTGGATAAGCGAGACTCTACTGTATTGTATAATATATATGCAAATATTTCAAAATTCCCCCCAAAAAACCCCCAAAATTCAAAGCACTTCTGATCCTAAGCACTTTGGATAAGGGATACAACCGTTCCTAGTATCACTGTGGGATTTCCTACCACAAGACCTCTTGGTTGATGTGGGTTTAAAAATAATATCGTTTTTATTTTGTTTTGTATCAAAAGCATTGCATAAATTAGTATAAAACTGATAAAAATAGAAGGTGCGCAGGCAGCTAAAAACGGGCAACAGCAACAGCATTGTCTGTAGCCTCCAACAATTCCTCCTCTGTACATGAGGCAGGGCACAGTGGACAGGCATACAGATGTGGAGTTGTCTGTTCTGCTCCACAGTCACACAAGGTATGTGATTCTTTTAGGTAGTGCCATTTTGCCAGGATGTCTTTTGATCTGCCCACACTGCTTCTGAGTCTATAAAGTTATGGAGGATAGAGCTTAATGTAGCTATTTATAATGCTTATATCCTCTCTTTAATATGAGATACACTTTGGCTTTCCACAGCAGTTGCTATGGCACATAAGGACAATGTTGTGCTGATTTCTGCTTTCTATAAATAAATGGTGGGCTGCTGTTTGAGCAGAATGGTAGGAAGATAAACATCTGGTCTCAGCTGGCATGCCTCTTCTTATATTGCTATTCTTCTCAAGCTCTCAATATATGTTTTGCAGATCCCAGGATTGGATTTTAATTTAAAGCTAACTGAAGTAAATTGTCACTTAAGCACCACACAAGGAGAAGATGTGCCTCATCAAAAAGAGAGCAATTTGCATATGCTAATTCATATGCATGGAGTCACATTTAATTTTAGAGGAAGTATAATAAACCTCAATACCTTAAAGGCATCAGATTCCACCTGATTTTGGAAGCTAAGAAGGGTCAGCCGTGATTAATATTTGGATGGAAGATCACTAATGAAGACCAACAATTTCATCACATGAGATCCCTTTCAGCTGCATGCACTGGTTCGTTGTAAAGGTATAGGCAAACCAGCGCATACTGTCATGGCGGCAATATGAGAGGCTTCCTGTGTTGAATAGAAGTGAATGGGGAAGCCAAGACTTCATGCCCTCTCCCGATGAGCACCCCCAGATTCGCCACAATGAGTGTCGATTCCAGCAGGCTGTCTGATGAGGTCACATGTGCTGAAAACCACATTTCACAGGAAGGAACTGGCAAAACCACCTCTGAGGATTCTTTGGCTAAGAAAACCCTATGAAATTTGTGGAGTCACCTTGAGTCAATATATGACTTGATGACACATACAAACACATACATATAGTATATCTCATCAATGTGTGGAAGACTGGTGAGCTATACTGTATATTTTGTTAGGACTTTATCAGAAACTGGCATTGCAGGTGGATTGTTACTTTTAGTGACAGTCCCTATCTCATCCCACTACATTGGCTCCCTCCCCCTATGATTAACTCATCAAGAATTCCCAATCCCACAAGGTTCTTGTCACCAATCTTGGTGTGATGGGTCTCTTTAAACAGAGGCTGGGTGGCCATCTGTCGGGGTGCTTTGAATGTGATTTTCCTGTTTCTTGGCAGTGGGTTGGACTAGATGGCCCACTATGTCTCTCCCAACTCTATGATTCTTCTGCTTCCGTGCTAATATGACAGCAAGAATGTGATATCCAACAGTGGGGCTCACTTCTTCTCCCCATCTCTTTTACCAAACTGTTTTTCTTTTCTTTCGAATAGACTGTCCTTTGTTATATTGCTTCTGTGGCTGTCTTGAAGTCCATATTGACATAACCTTAAATTATATTTGGAGTTGGGGAAATGAAACACACAATCCTGGGGCCTGTCACCAATCCCTTAACCACAAACAAATGATGGAGTGCATTTTGTTTGTGCAACCCTAAAAGCCTGGCAATGTCACGTATTACCAGTTGCTAAAACTTATCAGTGTAATATAAATCCTCAATATTAATTTCCTGTTAATCAGCTTCTATGCAGCCATGACTCAAGTGCTGGATCTCGTGTGTAAACTCCCTGTGTGAAGAACTTGAAAGCTTACATTGTGACATTTTGGTTGGTCCTAATATACTGTAGCTATTAACTTCTGTGACCTTTGTACTTTTACGTAAACCTGTGTCATCTATGAGTTGTTTGCTCAATCACAGCTAATGAAATAGGCTCCACAGAAGTGTTTTATTAAACACAGTTATATACAGCTTGCTCTTAATATAGATATGAGGCAAGGCAACTGAATTGTGATGCAGAGAGGAGGAAGATTTGACATCATGCTATGTTCGTGATTGAGGTCTAGTTAAGAAGAGACTTCACAAGTAACTCATTGAAGCTGAATGCAGTACATTTATAACCCTGTGATAATTTTTTGACTATTGAGCCATTTATAGAGACAATTTAAGACATGAATCTATGACTTTCTTAATTATATAGAACCCTCTTGAATCAAACAACTGAAATAAGTAGTTGAGTCAGTAGTACTTACCAGAGATCTTGCAGGAAAATGTAGCATCTTCATTTTCTGGCACAGATGAAGATGACAACATTGACAGAAAACAAGGAGAACTCTTAAGGGAAGAGCCTGACATTATTCTGTATGGCTCTGATCTGAAAGTACAATGAAAGTCTAAGACATTCTGTGTTTTTAAAGTGCCAGCTACTGCAACAAAGTCTTTGGTTTTCTGTGGCAGGCTACAAAATACCACCTAAACATAGGACTAAAAACTGTAATTATTATAACTTTCTTTTATAAATATTTTGGGAATAGTGACTCAATGAATAGTGATTCTCTCTCTGGCCCTGCCCACATAGTCTTATAATGCATTATTTGAGCCTACGTTGCCATATGATGCATTTAAACTGTGTTATGGAATTGCATTATATGGCAGTTTAGATGGGACCTATTCTCTTTCTCTCTGTTTCGCTGATAGAGAAAAATATGGGTAATAATTATATATGCACATATACACAAAGAAAAAATAATTTTTCACTTAAGGCAAACACACAAACTTATATTCAAGGTACAGGTTGAGAACCCATTATTTGGTGTTCCAAATCCAAAATCCACCAGAATTCAGAATTGTCCACATGGATAGCTGAGATAGTAATAGCTTTGCTTTCGGATAGTTCAATGTTCTTTGTTCCATGCATTAAAGCACGTTAAAAATAGTATTTTGTATAATTTGGATTAAACTAGATTGTTCCAATTCAGTTCTGGAGTTGATCCAGACACTGAAAATAAGCAGAAGCAAGTTGACCAAATAGGTATCCCACATGACCATATAAAGAAATAACCATGTGGTACAGCACAGAAAAAGGGGAACTTTGCTCCCAATTTTGGTGGGGATAATTCTGAATAATCTTATGCCATCCCACTTTTTCAGCTACTTTTAAAATGTCCCAGTTTCCCTCTCCATCTCCCTTTGTCATCAGCTGACTTTAATTGCTGCAAAGTAAGTTCAAAGTACACAAGTGTTTTGCACACAAATAACTTGGGAGAGGGGCAAAAGAACCAGGAGTTAGAATCTTGCCCTTCCCAATAGACTGAGGCAAAAGCAAACTGCTTCCATCTCTTAGTTTGTATGGTCTTCTTCACGGATAAATATTGCTTTCGTGACAGGACACTAGTGCCGCCTGGCCACACGTGTTCCAATTTTCACCTGTCAAATGTTGGCGAGTATGGCTTGACTCATTTCCACTTTTACGGTGCACTCCAGGACATCTTGCTGGCACTATCCAATTGCAATACATATGGGACCGGATTATATGAGGTCATTGAAATTATATATTCATTTACTTCATCCTGGCATCTCATCGTTCTGTGTCTGTAGCCAACTATGACTTGGGAAAGTAGGCAGTTGTCAATTGTCATCTGAATCAGTTTAGCCAAGTTTTTAAAGGTTTTTTTAGTTTATTTTTATCTGTTTGGTTCCACACACCCCAAAATATTTTAGGTTGAAAAGTGCACCAATTCCCAGCCCAATGACTCCTCACTGTAACAGGTGTTGTAAGAGAGAAAGCAGGCAAAAAAGCAAAATATTGTCTCAGGGTACATCTACGCTGCAGAATTAATACACTTTGACACCACTTTAACTGTCATGTCTTAATGCTATGGAATCCTGGGATTTGTAATTTGGTGAAGCACTATCACTCTTTGACAGAGAAGGCTAAAGACCTTGTAAAACTACAACTTTCATAATTCCATAGCATTCATTCTATAGTATAGATGCAGCAGAGGAGCCAGAGGATGCAGAAATGGTCTTCACAGTAGCACAAACAATTTCCAGAAGGTAAGATGAAGAATGAAGATGATCGGCACCTGATCTCAATTTACATTTTGTGGAAGAAATTAAATGGCCCAAACACTAATTCAGAACAAGGATGTCATAAAGGGGGAACTAAATGCACATATGTACTACAGCTTACCCCAGCTGGTGCACTCCAGGTGTTAGATTACAAGCCTGATCATTCTCAAGTAGTGAGCCAAAATGGTGTGATGGTTTTATTCTTTCAATCATGAAAACAGGCATGAGGGAAGCAGCATCAAAAGTACAAAGGGGGGAGGAGGCATAGCCTTCCCTTGTATTCCCATCAAGAAAATTCTCATCCCCAATTTTCCTCCATGAAAAAAGTTATACCCTCATCCAGGCATGTAGCCAGGGGGGGGGGCTAAGGGGGCTTCAGCCCCCCTCCCCCCGAAATTCTCAGGGTGGTCCGTGAAAAGGCCTTACTGGTACATTATTTAAACTGTTATGTTTATTCATATCATGATCTGATCACCATGCTCATTATATCCCACATTAATGGGGTTATTGGGATAACAATACAAAAGGTTTGCTAGGATAGACCCTCTTCCACCCAGTCTCAGCCCCGAATCAAAATCCTGGCTACGGCCCTGCCCTCATCACTATCCCCCTAAAAGCATAGAGGAGGATAAGTATAACTGTATGGTATACATTTTAAGTCAGTGTTTCTCAACCTTCCTAACGCAGTTCATGTTTTGATGCCCTCCAAACATAAAATGATTTTCATTGCTACTTTGTAGCTGTAATTTTGCTACTGTCATGAATTGTAATGTATATACTGTATCTGATATGCAGATTGTATTTTCATTCACTGGACCAAATTTGGCCCAAATACCTGACACACCCAAATTTGAATACTGGTAGGGTTGGGAGGGGAGTGACTGATTTTGAACCCACTCTGTAGTGCTAAATAGCCTTCAAGGCCATAAAAATATACAAGAAGCTATCCATACAGAGTGGGTTCAGATTCGCATTTTGATAGATTGGTTTGCTCTATCATTCTTTCTCAGATTGACAGCCTTGTGTGTTTGTTGTGTTACTATTGGTAAGATATCCCACAGTTTGTGGGATATCTTACCAATATTTTGTCATTTGGGAGTTGTAGTTCATGGGATTTATAGTTCACCTACAATCAAAGAGCTTTCTGAACCCCACCAATGATAGAATTGGGCCAAACTTCCCACACAGAACCCCAATGACCAACAGAAAACACTGTGCTTTCTGATGGTCTTTGGCAACCCATCTGACACCCCCTCATGACCCCGCACAGGGGTTGCGACCTCAGGTTGAGAAACACTGTTTAAAGTGAAAGGGGGAATATGATGCAGACATTTTCATGCACTCTTGCAATCATACCAGGAGTCTCCCAAAAAGTTCTTCCATGACAAAATAAAACTAAAGTGTGTCAGAGCTGATTCATGTCATTGTCAGATGCAGTTTGCCTCAATGCCAGTGATGGATTATATTTATGGAAGGCAGACAGATCAAATCACACTGTGAATCCAAATGAATGAATTGCAAATAGGGAACAATCACATCTACAACAGATGGCCTTTTAACACTGGAGACGGTTTTCATTTGGGTAGACTGACAGAACTAGTGTAGGTTGTTGTTGTTCATTCGTTTAATTGCTTCGACTCTTCATGGCCTCATGGACCATCCCACGCCAGAGCTCCCTGTCAGCCATCACCTCCCCCAGCTCCTTCAGAGTCAAGCCAGTCACTTCAAGGATACCATCCATCTTGCCCTTGATCGCAAAGGATTTGCCGCCTTGTCGTGGTGCTTGAGCACCTCAATGATGCCATGAGCAAAACTGTGAAGAGACACCCAAGACGGGATGGTCGTGGCAGAGAGGTCAGACCAAGCACGATCCCTGGGGAAAGCAATGGCAAGCCACCCCAGTATTCTTGCCAAGAAAACTAAATGGATCATCAGTACAACTAGTGTAGGTAGGTACTAACAAATGGGATAGCTATCTCATCTCTACACATCTCTGTCCTTGCAACAGGACAAAGGCTAAAACCATAATTGAGATGCAGGGAATTAATACTAATCTAGGGCACCATGAACCTTTGAAGGGCGGTAATAATATAGCTCTGTGTCCAAATTAATCCATGCAAGTGGTCCTTGGAAACCAGGACTCATGTGAGGTCTGGAGCCTGGGAAAGAGAAAGAGTAGCAAGACCATACGTTTATATTTGCCGTGGTTTATTTCCATCAGCTGCTATTTTAATCAAATGCTGGCAGCTGCACTCAATCTTTCAGACTTCCTTTACGGATTCATTGATGCTGGATAGAGTTCCTGTGTATATATTCTTGCCTCCCACTCATCCAAAACCAGGTATCTGTGGATTTTTCTCCCTCTGAGTTCACTGATAGAGAAAGTCATAGTATCACTCAGTACCGATGCACTGCACCTCTTTTCCATCTGCTCAGAGGACATCTCGTGTTGAATCTTGTTCTTTAGACAGCCATGAGCAATGGAAATGTTCCCCCTTCACTCCTGCTCTCATGTTAACAAAACAGCTGGAGGGCTGAGAAGTTGGGCAATAGCAACTGGGCCAAGACCACCTAGTGAGTTCCTAACTGGGATGAAGTCTGAATTAGAGAAATGCTGGTTGCTTTCACATTCACATCACTGTCAATCCCTGTGTACAAATGGGCCACTGTCAGAATGCTGATCAGTTCCAGGTCATATTTTGTATAGGAGGGCAGGTGTCAATGCTAACCAGGAATGCTCTGGTTCTCTGTTTATGTTTCTTAACCACAATACGTCTTGGCTCCAGCAGTGTGAGTTTTAGCGCTACATCAAAAATCATAGAAGCTGCACTATAGTGTTGTTTAGTGAGGCACAGCAACCTTTCACAGAGAAGAATTGTAAAACTACAACCCCTGAGATTACTTAGCAATGAAACATAGCAGTGAAAGTGGTGTCAAATTGCATTAATTCTACCATGTAGATGAACCTTCAGATCACAGAGCATAATAATTTGATATATAATTTGATGAACTCTGGGTGCATCTCTACATTGTAGAATTAATGCAGTTTGAAGCCACTTTAATTGGCTCGGTGCTACAGAATCCTGGGATTTGTAGTTTGGTGATGCACCACCACCATTTTGAAGAAGAATAAAGACCTTGTAAGACGATAACTCCCAGGATTTCATAGTTTTGAGCCATGGCAGTTAAAGTGGGGTCAAACTGTATTAATTTGCATGGGCAAACTTTGACCTTCTAGGTGTTTTGGGCTTCAACTCCCACAATTCCTAACAGCCAGTAAACTGGTTGGGATTTCTGGGAGTTGAAGTCCAAACACCTGGAGAGTCAAAGTTTGCTCATGTCTGGTGTAGATGCACCCTCTGATGCAGATGTGCAAAGCTTTCAGTGGGCCATAACCAGTGCAATACTACAAATTAGCAGCAAGCAGTGCAAATACTAAAACACATTGGCTCTAGTACCCCAAATTACTCGCTCCCTAGTGAAAAATGACTTTTTTAACCTCTAAGCTTCTACCTTTATAACTGGATATGTATTAAATTGAATGCTTCAGTCAATTATGCTTTGCTGTCCATTGTTCAAAGTATCATACTACACTGTTGTTGTTATGTGCCTGCAAGACATTTCTGACATATAGTGACCCTAAGGTGGAACTAATCACAATTTTTCCTTGGCAAGATTTGTTTGGAAGGAGCTTGCTATTGGCATCCCCTGAGGCTAAGAATAGGTGTCTTGACCAAGATCAAACCAACAGATTTTGAGGCTGAGTGTTGGGTCTACAACATTCAGAATTGTAGTTGCAACACTCAAACTACTACACCACATTGGCTAACCATAACCTAGAACAGAGTGGGCAGCCCTCCATGGAGTTCCCAAGACATTTTAATTGGGGGAAAACATTTTTAAATGGGGGGAAAATCCAAAATCCCATTTTGTCATGCCTTTATCCATTCAGGCCATTTAACAAAAATAGAAAGCGAACACTAAGCAGTATCCCTAAAGGATGTCTGGTTGACAATGAAGGTTCAATCCATCAAGCTTTGTTCCCTACCCTCCCACATCCTTAATCTAAATCAATGGTTCCTAATCTTTGGGTCTCCAGGTGTTTTGGACTTCAGTTCCCACAGTTCTGAACAGCTGGTAAGCTGGCTGGGATTTCTGGGAGTTGAAGTCCAAAACACCTGGATGCCCAAAGATTAGGAACCACTGATCTAAATGGAAGAATTTGTTTCCCCAAAAGGGTGCATCTACACTGTAGAATTAATGCAGTTTGACACCACTTTACTACCATGGCTCAATGCTATGAAATCGTGGGAGCTGTAGTTTGGTGAGACACCAGAAGAGATGGCTAAACATCTTGTAAAATTAGATGCTTTTTCTTAGACCAGTGCTGACACTCTTCCGATTTCAAATTCAGGAAATACATCAAATACATCCCATGATTCCATTGCATTGAGCCATGGTAGTAAAGTGGTGCCAAATTGCTTTAATTCCATAGTATAGCTGCTAGCAATGAAAGCCACACACTTCTGGACAATACTTCTGACACTTCTACCCCATAGATGTAGGATTCCAACTATATCATAGAAAATATGAAAACTGATTTGAGGTCATAGGGTAGTAATTGAAATCGAGACGTAAATACAGCAGCCCATCCAATTGAGTTTTCTGGCTTTCTTTGAAGAAGCCCAGGTTTTAAATGGTATAAAACACAGCGAGGGAGAGATATATGGTAATGACATGCAAACAGCTGCAACTTTTAGCACCCCTCTTTCCTACAACTATAACCCGGTCCTTAATATTTTGAGAGTTTTCATAGTTATTTTAAAAAGTTTATGCAACAACTGAAATGGCTGTTAAGAAGAAAATATGAGGAGCAATTTAAATGCAAGTAGCTACTTTGATTGCCTTTTCTTTGTGGTACAGGGAGAAGGGAAAGGAAATAACGCTCTGCCTTTTGCAATCAAGTGTGTATTCTTCTCCATGCAAAGCAGATTACATGTATACACTTAATTTACCTGTTTGTTAATTCATGTCTTGAAAACGTACTCTGGAGCAAATGCTAATTCATTTAAATAATGTTATCATTTAGCTACAAATAATAAAGAGTTTTTATCATTTCCAATGTTGCTGTTAATTTATGCAGTAAGTTCTCTCATAAGTCTCCCTCAAAAAAGGCAGAATAATTAGCAGGTGTTTCATCTCAGATAGGAGATGGTATTTATCGTTTTTTTTCTAAAAAAATATTTTCTCTATTCTTTGGAGAATAGTTTGTGTTGCAATTCTGTCAAAGTTTCTGTACACAAAATGATGTGTTTTAATGAACATGTTCCTTCCCATTATATAGATAATGAGAAACTTTTGTAGAGATATGACTTCAAACATGCACCCATCTACATGGTAGAACAAATGCGATTTGACACCACTCTAACTCATGGCTCAATGATATGGAATCACAGAATTGTAGAATTACATCTTTAGCCTTCTCTATCAAAGAGTGCTGGTGCCTCAACAAACTATAACTCCCGTGATTCCGTAACATTGAGTCATGGTAGTTAACGTGATATCAAACTGCATTAATTCTACAGTGTAGCTACAATCTATTTCTCTGGAGAATGTAATCAGTTTGATGTCCTCTTGCAACAAGTATAATGAAGCACTTGTGATGAATAGCTTTTCAAAAACTTTAAAGCACAGGTTCTTTTTATTGCAATTTGCCAGTAAGAGAAAGAGTATCAGAATGTTTACAGACATACAGGTTCTATTTAACTGCATTGGATTTACAAACCCACCTACAGCTACATTAGCTAACAAACAACAAAGGTGGGGGGCTTCACGTCTACTCAGCATTCACACATATAAACATTCACTCATCTCATGCATACATCACCATTATTTTTCCATCATCTCCTGAAGAACACCTGTTAGACTGGCCCCTGCTTCCCTACAGCCTGCCTAACAGAGTTCCAAAACTTCCAAAATTTCTAAAATGCCAAAACGCATCCTCTTTCCCTAGGAACATGACTCCAAAATCACCCTCCTTTCTCTTCCCTTGAGAAAAGGAGCAAGACTAGATTGCTGCTTTCCACTGCAGATCTGCCACTCCCAAATGCATATACCATCTCTGTCCTTCACACGGAGCAGGGCATAGCAGGTGAATAGCACAGCTGCCTTGTCACAATTTTTGGATTGTAATAATGTCTCTTATATACAGTAGCAATATTCTTGCTGATGTTTTTCCAAAGTTATAAATGAACGATAGATGTTTTCCAGCCTGAAACATCCTGGCCTCATCTCATTTCCTGGACAGATGTTGACTTCAGGTAGCAAACCATTGTGTTCTGGGTTTGACATGAAAGCGTATTGTTTTTGACTAATGTAAACAGAGATAATTTCCTTTAGAGTTAATCTGGTTTCTGGTCAGCAAATATTGACAGATGTAAACATTTCTCTTATCACTGTCACAGTTCTTATCACAGTTTACTATGGCAGGTCAACCATTTCAGTTCTCATTAGCAGGTTTTAATTACAATTCCTCAGGCAGGTAGTTGTTTTCCAGACCTCAATATTTTAGAAAGGTGTCTCCAAAATTATTAGTTCTCATTCATTTACCTTTCATACAATTCCATTTAAATCATACATCATATTTCTCATGACACACTTTAAGTGCATAGAGACCTTTGTGTCTTAGGGCAGACATCAAACAAAGGAAATGAGTTTAAGATTCATAGTTAAAAACTGTCTGGATAGGCTTGCTGGAAGGGTTTTTAGGTGGTTTTTAAATTCTGATAGCTGTTGGAGCTTTACCGAAAGGTCATTCTAGAGTTTTGGGGCAGCTGATGAGAAGGTCCTTTGGGTGGTGGTCACTAGTCAGGTTCTGGGAGGCTGAAGCAGTAGCTCCCCAGAGGACCTAACTGTTCTGGGCAAATTGTACAGGAGACGGCGATCCTGAAGATAACCTAGACCCAAGCCATGAAGGGCTTTCAAGGTCAAAACCAACACCCGGAAACTAATTGGCAGCCAGTGGAGTGACTTTAGGAGAGGTGTAAAGTGCTCACTCCTAGATGTTCCTGTAACCAATCTGGCTGCTGTATTTTGAACTAACTGGAGTCTCTGAACTTGGTACAAAGGTAGCCCAATGTAAAATGTATTACAGAAGTCCAACCTTGAGGCTACCAGTGAATGCACTACCATCTTCAGGTCTTCCAAATCTAGGAAGGGGCGCAACTAGCGTATGAGCCAAAGCTGGTAGTAAGCACTGCTGTTATACTTGACATATCTCCTGTGCAAGCACTACTGTTATTGCAGATCATATAACAATGTACCCTGCCATTCATAGAGAATGTAGCTCTTGCATTGCTGCATTCAATAGACTCCTCCTTTTCTGGACTTTGGCAAAATCTCAGGATGTAGATATCTGAATCACTAATTCTACCACATTAACTTCCTTTGGAAAACCAAAATACATAACATTTAGAGACATGATAGACCCTAAAGAGGGAGTTAACCCAGAGAGTTTATGCTGAATAACTTGTAAAGTTTGTGGAGTTTTTTTTAAAAAAAAAATCCAACATTTTAAAAATCTGTTACTGTCTCAGGACCCTTCCACACAGCCCTATATCCCAAAATATCAATGCGGAAAATCCCATAAATATCTGCTTTGAACTTGGTTATCTGAATCCACAATCAGATAATGTGGGTTTTTCTGCCTTAATATTATGGGAAATAGGGCTGTGTGGAAGAGACCTCAGTCAACCCTAGTCAATTTCTTTGACTTATTTCATGTTGGCACTGGCATTTTAGAACAGGAATCGGCAAAGAGCACTACAATGGATTGCATGCAGCCCTTAAAATCCTCAAGAAGCCCCCAAATTCACCCAAAATATTATTTTAAAAATTTGGGCTCATTTTTGGACAATTTCTTAGTCCAAACAAGCCAAAAGCCCCCCAAAATGCAACTGTTTGGTGACATACATTGATACTACTGCCTTCATGTTTGGATTCTCTTAGAGCTAAGTCCACGGGAACTGTGAAAATGATAACTTCAATTTCCAATATGTAGAATTTAACTACTACTAATTGGACTAGAATGCAAGCAACACATGTGCTGCTATGGAAACTTTAGATTGGGATAAAATGAAAATTAAGTAGCATAAATTGGACTTATGGACATAAAACCTGGCTGAACCCATAGAAATGCAAACAGGAAAGAATGGGAAGAAGGAAGGAAACCTTCCATTGGTAGTGCCGCCATAGACTCCCCGCAAAGCTTCGCCAGAGAGTTAGGATAACATGTGGAATGGCGTTGGATTAGAGCAGGGGTCATCAAACTTTTAAAGTTGAGAACCAGTTCACAGTATTTCAGACTATTGAGGGGCGGACTTTAATTGTATAGGCGTGCTCTGTGCATGCGGCTGCCACCACCCGCTGCTGCTGCCACCACCACAGGCATGCACCATGCATGCATGGCGGTAGCAGTGGGGACCAGGAAAAGGCACTGGCAGGCCAGATTCAGGTTTCAGGCCTTAGTTTGGGGACCCCTTAATTAGAGAGTCCAGGGAAAATAGACATCATATCTCCTGCCCCATTTAGAAGGGCCCCCTGACTCAAAGGATGGGCTTGATGGCTGCTTACTCCCACTATTTGACTGCGTCAAGCCCATTTACTGTATATACTCGAGTATAAACCTAGTTTTTCACCACATTGCTTATGCTGAAAAAGGCCCCTCATCTTATACTCAAGTGAGGGTCCTGGTGGGAAGATGTAGGGCTGAAAGAAGCCTGTTGCAGAGCTTCTACTAGCTGGGTGCCTCCTCCCCTTTCAGCACAGCAACCCAGCTGGATCTCTGTGCCGAGAGAGGAGAAGGCATATGGCCTTTCCTCTCGGCATAGTTGGGTTGCTGTGCCAAGAGGAGAGGAGAAGCTGTATGCCCCAATTCATGTAATTTTATTGGTTTCAATTTTTATTTTGAAATTTACCAGTAGCT
This sequence comes from Anolis apletophallus, assembly GCA_030556195.1. Classification (NCBI taxonomy): domain Eukaryota; kingdom Metazoa; phylum Chordata; class Lepidosauria; order Squamata; family Anolidae; genus Anolis; species Anolis apletophallus. The sequence continues at coordinate 24,110,736 of JARBWK010000006.1, forward strand.
AATATATTTCCCATCCTAGGTTTATACTCGAGCCAATAAGTTTTCCCAGTTTTTGGTGGTAAAATTAGGTGTCTCGGCTTATACTTGAGTATATATGGTATTTAGAGAACTGGAGTTATAATAAAAACCAAGGAACTGAAAGACAACAGTGGTGCGCTGTTCAGCTATTTCTGCAGAGGTGATTTCCTCCCAGTTGTTCTATTCTGTTCCAGTGAAAACATGCAAGGCTTAAATTTGTACTCCCCAAATTTGAAAACTGATTTTGTTTTCTTCTCACCTACTTTGTCTCCTAGCCATTGATAGTAATGGAATATTACAGCCTTGCTAGAGAATGCTATTTTAAAATTATCATCATTAATAGAAACGGAGCATCACAGCCTTACTACAGAATTTTACTTTAATCTTACTGTTCTTCTCCAAAGTTCTTGATAAATAATAACAGTAATACTTGTGGATTATTGATATATGAGGACTATTGCCTATGCATATTTTAAGCGGAGCTCATGAAATTCAGTTGATCAGAGACACATACTAATCCTGTCGTATTCTATTTTTAAATGTTCATCATGTAACTGTATCTGATACATTCAACATGTGCCGATTGCCCGGCCTGCGTTTTGGGTAAGTACACATTATAGATATTTAAGTAAATGCTTGGTTAATTTTGCAGATTTTTCATAGAATGAGGGATGAACTAGAATATATATTTTCACATTTCTTAATATTCATGATTGCAATTATAGTTCCAATATAGACACAGCCTGCTGACTTTATGTCCTGTCTCCATTTCCCACCAACTTTATCTGCCAATTACCTTGAAAGTGATTTGAAGATATCCAAAAAAGCTGAAAAATGTGAAGAAGGCCCAGTAAGCAAATGTTAGTAATTGATTGCAAGTTATATATAACAATGCTGATTAACTACAAGATTTAGTTAAGATATCCAGAAAAGATATCCAGAAATATCCAAATGAAATCAAGATTTAGTCCTCTGATGTAAGAAAACAAAGGACACAAACACTATACAGCAAACTAACATCTCTCTGCTAACTACAATGTTAAGCGTGCAAACTTACGTTGGAATAGTCTATAAGGAAAGGCTTGTTGTGATATACCATATAGGAATGGATGATTTGTTCTTCTGCTGAAGTGGAGCTCTTTGAGAAAACCAGGTTGTGTAAGTAATTCCTCCTTGTATCAAGGGAGGCTGGAATACCAATGTTGTTTTGCTGGGTCTCATCATATCACAGCACATCTGATCGGGTGGTCTATTTCATCACACGAGAGCAGGTGACTTCTCCCACGAAGATCTTGGCGGGAGACAGCCCTTCAGCTCCAATATTCTCCCTGATAGGATATTTTAAAAGGAACCTCTTTGCTATTTAGCACAAGGAGAGCTGGTATTCAATGTATTACATTTTCAAATCAAGAAACCCAGCTTTAATTCACAAGCATGCTCTTCATTATCTGCTAGCTTGTTTGAATAGAAATTAATCCCCTTGGAGTCTCCAGCTGCATATCTTGAGTTCTAGACAGGTGGGAAGAAATAGGAAATATCAGTACTATTAATCCAGGAAACTAAAGAGACTTAACTGTTACCAACAGGGGGAAAAACACTTTGTAAGCACTTACAAAGATGAACATGAAAATTAAGGCAAGCACCTGGGGAATGCAGCAAGTGCTGAAGAATATATTTTATCATTCTTGGAAATTTAGGTATAATAAATATAAAATAATAAATGCAAAATTGCACATCTAAAGCAAGATTATTAGAAATGTTTTGATACCCCTAGTGGTTTTTAAATTGCAGTTGCAGAGAAGCTGTCAAACCAAAAGTAGATGTTTTGCTATCATAAATTAACTAGGGATGCATCTACATTGTAGAATTTATGCAGTTTGTTAACACCTAACTGTCATGCTACAGTGCCATGGAATCCTGGGATTTGCAATTTAGGTGAGGCACCAGTCCTCGTTGGCAGAGGAGGGTGAAGACTAGGTCTGGTGGATGAATGGTTCTAAATGGTTCAAAAGTACTTACAAAAGTTCTGGTAGTGAACATTTCAGAACTCTAACAAAACATTCAAAATTTCATTATAAATGGCAGTTCCTAATTGGTTCTGTCTTTAAAATCGCCAATAATGAAATAATAATAATGAAATTTTGATAGTTCTGAAATGTTCACCACCAGAACTTTTGTTTCGTAAGTACTTTTGAACCATTTAGAACCATTCACCCACCAGGCCTAGTCTTTACCCTTCTTAGGTGAGGACTGGTGCCTCACCTAAATTGCAAATCCAGGATTCCATGGCACTGTAGCATGACAGTTAGGTGTTAACAAACTGCAAACTGCAACCATATCTTGTGAAGTCTGACTTGACCACGGTGGTCCATGCCTTAGTTACCTCTAGATTGGATTATTGCAATGCACTCTACATAGAGCTTCCCTTGAAGACTGCCCAGAAACTTCAATTGGTCCAACGTGCAGCAGCCAGATTAATAACTGGGGCAAATTACAGGGAGCGATCAACCCCCCTGTTTCAGGAGCTCCATTGGCTGCCGTTCATCTTCCGGTCCCAATTCAAGGTTCAGGTCATCAGCTACAAAGCCCTGAATGGTTTGAGACCCACATACCCTTGTGACCGCATCTCCTGCCACCAATCTGCATGACCTCTCCGATTTTCCAGGGAGGCTCTCCTCTCGCCTTTCCCACTTTACAGGCAAGATTAGTGGGAACAAGGGAGAGAGCCTTCTCTGCTGTGGGTCCCCGTCTTTGGAACTCACTACCTGGTGAGATTCGGCAAGCCCCCTCCTTAGCAGACTTTAAGAAAAATCTGAAGACCTGGTTTTTCGTTGTGCCTTTGAAGAGAGACCATCCCCTCCAGTTGTGTTGCTCCATTTGTAGTGTTTCCCTATGATGCACTTTCCCCCCATTCAAAACTGAAAGCCTGCCCCCACTATTTCATTGTATTGACCCGCCCCCTCATCTGCGATCTCCTACTCCTATCTCACCCAGGGTTTTATCATTTTATCTTGTCCATTTGGCCTGCCCATCCTATTCAGCTTTTATTGTGTGAATTTCCTGTATTATTCCATTTGTTATTGTAATTGTATTTTTATTATTATTATTTCTGATGTATTTTGTTTTGTATTTTGTATTTTACTTTGTGGTATTGCATTTTAGAAGGGCGTGGCCTCATGTTAGCCGCCCCAAGTCCCCATTGGGGAGAAGGTGGTGGGGAGGCATGTACCCGGGGGGGGGGGGCCTTGGGGACTGAAGCCCCCCCCCCGAAATTCTCAGGGTGGTCCGCGAGAAGGCCTTACTGGTACATTATTTAAACTGTTGTGTGTATTCATATCATGATCTGATCACCATGATCAATATATCCCATATGCATGTGAGTATTGGGAGAAGAATACAAAAGGAAACGGTGTTTCCCAACCGCTGTGCCGCAGCACACTAGTGTGCCGTGAGCGATCATCAGGTGTGTCATGGGAAATACCCTTTCTTCCCCCTCCTCACTCAGTAGCGGCATGGAGGGCCTGGAGGAGGCCACCTTTGAGGAGAAAGAGGCGGCGGAGGCGGCACCCACTAGGCCTCAGCCGGGCCTGAGGCTGCACTTGCTGCTCCCGCCTCCCTTGCTGCTTCTCTCCCGGCGCCGAACACCTCTGCACCGCCACTCATCTTCCCCTCAGGGCAGCAGGCCTCGCTGCCGGAGCTGCCTTCTCCTCATGGATGGCGGAAGGGGGCCTTTCTCCTCTTCCTCCCAGAAGGTTCAGCAGCGCAGCGTCCGGATGGGCCTAGAAGGAGGAGGAAGGGAAGAAGGGGGAGAATCCTTGGCCTTTCCTGAGCGCGGTGTCGGCGAGGCCTGGCTCGGGATGCGAGTGTGAGATGCTTCTTTCATCGGTGGTGGCGGCTCTCGGCTGCGCCCTATCGGCGACCTCCATGAGGGTCCGGAGCCAGCGCTTGGCCCTCCACAAACACTTCTATAGGACTCAGGTGCCTTGCTGAAGAGGAGGCAGAGAAAGAGGAGGAAGAGGAGCCCGTTAGTGTGAAGAGAGCACAAGAATAGCTACAGAGAAAGGGCCCAAAGGAGCCCCAAAGGCAGGCCTCCATCCTCTCCAGAGGGTGGAGGAGGCAATGGAGGGGAGAATCAGTGGGGTCGCGTGAAGGAGCAGCACGGCCAGGTGGTCACTAGCTGCCAAGAAAAAATTCAACTCCCTGAAATTCTCAGGGTGGTCCGCGAAAAGGCCTTACTGGTACATTATTTAAACTGTTATGTTTATTCATATCATGATCTGATCACCATGCTCATTATATCCCACATTCATGGGGTTATTGGGATAACAATACAAAAGGTTTGCTAGGGTAGACCCTCTTCCACCCAGTCTCAGCCCCGAACCAAACTCAGCCCCCCCCCCCCGAATCAAAATCCTGGCTACGGCCCTGGTGAACCGTAAGTCTGGGAAGACATAAACAGGAATGCATAATAATAATAATAATAACAACAAGATTATTGTAGTTTCTTTGTGGAAATGTCATGGGGACCTTGTCAAAAGTCTGCTGGAAATGTATGTCCAGGAATACATAATTATTATTATTATTATTTATTTATTTATTTATTTGCAGTATTTATATTCCATCCTTCTCACCCCGCAGGGGACTCAGGGCGGATTACAATGTACATATATATACATGGCAAACATTCAATGCCATTAGAGTATCATTTTGTGTCATTTTGGTTGGTGGTGTGCCCCAGGATTTTGTAAATGTAAAAAATGTGCCGCGGCTAAAAAAAAAAGGTTGAAAAACACTCTTCTAAGGTAGACCCACTGTTACCAGGGGCGGTCCTACAAGGTAGGCCAAGTAGGCGGCCGCCTAGGGCGCCATCTGGGAAGGGGGCGCCATCCTGGCCGCATGGGGCGCCATCCTGGCCCTGCCGATGTTCCTCAGGCAGCGCCACAGCTGCCTGTTTTGGGCCCCGGCTTTGTGTGCTCCGACGCCGCTTCTGGGCATGCGCGGAGGTTTTCGCGCAGGCACAGTTGCTCCGGAGCTGAAGTTGAGCGCAGGAGCAACTGCACATGCGCGAAAACCTCCGCGCATGCCCAGTAGCTCCCTTGCGCAGAAGCCTGTAAGCAAAGCACTCCCTATCGGGCAGGCAGGGAGTGCATCCCCTCTCCCTTTGTCTCCGCCATGCGCGCGTTTGTGGGGAAGGAGAAAAGAATCAGTGAAGGAAGTGTAAGTGAAGGAATGAATGAAGGGTTTTCCTCCTCCCCCTCTGTGACCTCTTCTCTCCCTCCTTCCTTTCTTTGGCTCTATTTCTGTCTAGACCTGAGGCGCCTGAGGCTATGAGGAGTTGTGGGAGTTGGAGGCCAAAACACCTAGAGGGAGGGAGGGAGGGCCCAAGTTTGCCCAGGCCGCACTGCCTGTATTCGACCTCATTTGAACATTTTGACTGTTTTTCTATTTACATTTACATTGGGATCCTAACTTTGGACTTATGGGAGACTCCTATGAATTATGAGACGGGTGGTACGTAATATATTCTGATTTTGATGCATTTACATTGCATTTCTTGTTGATTATTATACAGTTCTGCTTAATATTGTTATACAATATAATAAAAATATAATATAACAATAGAATAATGATATATTTTATATTACATGTAATATTACAAACAATATTGCAGTATAGTGGTATTGTACAAAATAGTAATATATAATATTTTATTTTACTTTATTTTGGGTTATTTGAGCTTTATAGGAGTCATGAAAATATTTAGTAGAGGATAATTTTATTGAAATAAATAATTTTATTTATTATTTTATAATAATAATATAATAGAATGTTATATTGTATTATAATGTCAATATATTATAATATAATTATATTGTAATGTAGTATAATATAATTATATAATATAGTATGAGTATGGTATAATATATTGTATATACATTGATACAATATAATACTACTTATGGTATTGTGATATTATAATTGTATATTTGTTTTACATGGGGGGGCAAAATAATGTTTTTTGGGGGGGCACCAAAATAATGTTCGCCTACCATTTAAAATTACCTTAGACCGCCCCTGACTGTTACCCAGGCTCAGCCCCCCTCCCCCCCGAATCAAACTCGCCCCCCCCCCCCGAATCAAAATCCTGGGTACGGCCCTGGTGGCGGGGTATAAAGATTATTATTATCATTATTATCATCATTATTATTATTAGAATGCCAAGTTTGTAAACTTTGTGTTTTCTCCAATACATTGGCTGGCTCCTGACCCGATAAATCAAGACCCAGGGAGGGACTTCCCTGCAGGTGGAGGCGGGTCTCTCTCTCTCTCTCTCTCTCTCTCTCTCTCTCTCTCTCTCTCGGGTTTCCTGTTCGGAGGGACTTTCCCCCTTTTGCCTCTTCCTGGAGCCAAGCGACACCGCCTCCTGTCCCGCCCGGCCGGGGGAGTTTCTCTCGCCCGCCCTTCCTTTCGCTTTCCATACAAACTCTTGGCTTCCGATGTAGCTCTGCTGCGCTTGGAGGCCGCAAAGGATGGCCGGGTCGGGGCCGGGACCGGCCTCATCCTCTTGCTCCAACTCTCTGCCGCTACAGCGCCTGCCGGAGCCCCTCCTGGCTTTGCTCAGCGACTCCTTGGACCGGGCGCCGCCGGGCAAAGGCTGGAGGGAGCTGGCCCAAGTCGCCAGCAGCCAAGGCGGGCCCAGGCTCAGGCTCAGGTGAGGCGCCTGCTTCAGCATCCAAGGCGGGACGACGGGCGGGACTTCTCCAACTAAGGAACCTTTCCCTCTAAAGCAGTGTTTCTCAACCTGGGGGTCGGGACCCCTGGAGGGGTCACGAGGGAGTGTCAGAGGGGTCGCCAAAGACCATCAGAAAACACAGCATTTTCTGTTGACCATGGGTGTGTGTGTGTGTGTGTGTGTGTGTGTGTGTGTGGGAAGTTTGGCCCATTTCTATCTTTGGTGGAGTTCAGAAGGCTATTTGATTGTAGGTGAACTATAAATCCCAGCAACTACAACTTCCAAATGTCAATTCTATTTTCCCCAAACTCCACCAGCATTCACATTTGGGCATATTGATATTCACACCAAGTGTGATCCAAATCCATCATTGTTTTTAGTTGACAGTGCTCTCAGGATGTAGGTGAACTACAACTCCAAAACTTAAGGTCAATGCCCACCAAACCCTTCCAGTATTTTCTGTTGGTCATGGGCATTCTGTGTCCCAAGTTGGGTTCAATTCCACCATTGGTGGAGTTCAGAATGCTCTTTGATTGTAGGTGAACTAGAAATCCCAGCAACTACAACTCCCAAGTGACAACATCAATCTCTCCCTCCGATCCCACCAGTTTTCAAATTTGGGCGTATTGGGTATATGTGCCAAATTTGCTCCAGTGAATAAAAATACATCCTGCATATCAGAAATTTACATAATGCTTCTTAACAATAGCAAAATCACAGTTGTTAAGTAGCAATGAAATAATGTGATTGGGGGTTACTACAACATGAGGAACCATATTAAGGGGTCACAGGATTAGGAAGGTTGAGAACCACTGCTCTAAAGAACTTTCCCAAGTTAGAGCGCTAGCTAGGACGGGCCCTGTCTGTCACCTCCAACAGGTGAAGGAGGCAGGCAGGCAGGGACTGGGGGAAACTCACTTTCCCAGGTCAGAGGGTGCATCTACCCCAGGCATGGGCAAACTTCAGCCCTCCATCCAGGTGTTTCTGGACTCAAACTCTTAAGTTCCTTAAGATGCAGCGGCTAAAAAGCCAATGGGATTTTTTGCCTGCATCAATAGGAGCCTTGTGTCTAGATCCAGGAAGGCCTCACTCCCCCCCCCCCCCCTATTTTGCCTTAGTCAAACCACATTACCTGGAATCACACTGTGTCCAATTCTGGGTGCCGCAATTGAAGGGAGATGTTGACAAGCTGGAATGTGTCCAGAGAAGGGCGACTCAACTGATCAGGGGTCTGGAGAACAAGCCCAATGAAGAGCGGTTTAAAGAGCTGGACATATTTAGCCTGCAGAAGAGAAGGCTGAAAGTTGACATGATTTTAACCCATGGATAAAAATGCCAGGGGAAGTCATAGGGAGGAGGGAGCAGGCTTGTTTTCTGCTGCCCTCAAGACTAAGCTGTGGAACAATGGCTTCAAACTACAGGAAAAGAGATTCCACCTGAACGTGAGGAAGAACTTCCTAACTGTAAGAGCTGTTCAGCGGTGGAACTCTCTGCCCTGAAGTGTGGTGGAAGCTCCTTCTATGGAGGCTTTGAAACAGAGGCTGGATGGCCACTTTGAACATGATTGTCCTGCTTCTTGGCAGAATGGGGTTGCACTGGATGACCCACAAGGTCTCTTTCAACTCTATGATTCTATGACCTCTCGTCCCTTTAGGCCGGCTGCTACAGAGCAGTTTGTGGGAGTGATGGTACAGCAGAGTGATGGATGGCTGTGTTGGTGTTTCTCAGGCCCCTTTCACACAGTTATATAAAATCCACATTGAACTGGATTATATGATAGTGTGGACTCAGATAATCCAGTTCAAAGCAGATGTTGTGGACTTACTTAGGCTATCCATTGTAGCCTGAGGATGAGGTCCTCCAATTGGAGTGTCTTGGTGGTGGATCCGTAGGTGGCTGTGGAGCCCTATTCTTCATCCGCATGTTCTCTCACAGTGAGAACATAGGTTTCCAGGTGGAAGGTGGTCCCGGTCAGGGTTGGCTTGACGTGCCTTCCTCTTGGCATGTTTCTCCCTTTTGTCCTCCATCCGTGCCTCTTGGAATTCTGCAGCACTGCTGGTCACAGCTGACCTCCAATTAGAGCACTCAAAGAGCAGGACTTCCCAGTTCTTGGTGTCTATGCCACAGTTTTTAAGGTTAGCTTTAAGTTCATCTTTAAATATCTTTTCCTGTCTACCAACATTACATTTCCTGTTCTTGAGTTGGGAATATACCGTGTTTCCCCGATAGTAAGACACCCCCGATTGTAAGACGTATCGGGGGTGTCAGGGGGGTCGGCTAATATAAGACGTACCCCGAAAGTAAGACGTACCCCGTCGCCACGCCGCCCGCCACGCCGCCGCCGCAACCGGCCCCATCGGCCGCGGCACACCTCCGCGGCGCACCTTTCTGCACGTGCCTTCCTGCGCCGCCGCCCGCGCAGTCGCAGTCGCTTCCAAGCGCGCCTGCCGCTTTGGCGCGCTGGCTCCAAAGCAGCAGGCGCTTGGAAGCAACAGCGCCTGCGCCGCCGGCTGCTGGCGCGCGCAGCGCAGAGACGTCTACAGGCGCAGGAAGCCATGTGCAGAAAGGTGCGCCGCGGAGGTGTGCCGCGGCGATGGGGCCGGTGCGGCGGCGGCGTGGCGGCGGCGGTGTGGGCCTGAGACGGGCACGTCTTACTTTATATAAGACGTACCCCGAAAGTAAGACGTACTGGGACTTTTCGGGGGGGAAAGAAAGACGCTGTCTTACTTTTGGGGAAACACGGTAGTAACTGCTTTGGGAGATGATGATCAGGCATTTGGACAATGTGGCCAGTCCAGTGGAGTTGGTGGTGGAGGAGCATCGCTTCAATGCTGCTGGTGTTTGCTTCTTCCAGCACGCTGATATTTGTCCACCTGTCTTCCCAAGAGATTTGCAGGATTTTTCGGAGGCAGCGCAATGGAATCATTCTAGGAGTTGAGTGTGATGTCTGTAGACAGTCCACGCTTTGCAAGCGTATAGCAGGGTTGGAAGGACAATAGCTTTGTAAACAAGCACCTTGGTCTCACTACAGATGTCCTGGTCTTCAAACACTCTCTGCTTCATTCAGAAAAATGCTGCACTCGCAGAGCTCAGGCGGTGTTGTATTTCAGTGTCAATTGTGACTTTTGTAGAGAGGTGGCTGCCAAGGTAGCGGAAATGTCAACATTTTCTAATGTTACACCATTAAGCTGTGTTTTTGGCATTGGAGAGGGTTGGCTGGTGCCTGCTGGAAGAGCACTTTGGTTTTCTTGATGTTCAATGACAGGCAGAGCTTCTGGTAAAAGATATTGTAGATCAGTGGTTCCCAAACTTTTTTGGCCTACTGCCCCCTTTCCAGGAAAAAATTTACTCACCACCCCCCTAGAATTTTTTTAAAAAATTTAATAGCAATTAAACAGAAAGATATATGTATTAATGCAGTGGTTCTCAACCTTTCTAATGCCATGACCCCTAAATAAGTTTCCTCATGTTATGGTGACCCTCAACCATATTTTCGTTGCTACTTCATTAATAATTTTGCTACTCTTATAAATTCTAATCCAAATATCTAATATGCAGGTCAGAACGAAGGGGGCAGGGCCAAATAAGAGCCCCGCGCAACCCCTCCTAAATGGCCAATCGTTCACCACCCCCTTAAAGGGGTTCACCATCCCCCCAATTCCCCTGAGCCTCCCACCGCCCCCTTGGATTGCCTCACCGCCCACCAGGGGGTGGTACCGCCCACTTTGAGAATCAGTGTTGTAGATCATCTGCCTTGGTATTCTGGGTTATATGGCTCTGTGGAAGGGCACTAAGTGTTCCTTAAGTATGCCAAAACGTTCAGTAACTTTCCCAAGTTCAGAGAGCACACAATGGTGTAGTGTGATGGAGGGAATCTTCAGGTTTCAAGCACAACAAGGAAGAAGCCAACTGTATGTGTTTATTTGCATTGGGTACTGCTTATGCTCCTGTGTCCCTTGATGGTCATCATCACCACACCTTGCTCCATCTAATTACACTCTTTAAAATACATTGCTCAAATAAATATTGCCTTTGGTTGGCAGGCAAAAAGAAGTGTTTCTTCCCTAAACACGCATTAAACAGTGATATTTATTAGGACAAGTTGAGTATTCTATATCTGAAATGCATAGAATCAGGGTGGGTTTTTTTCCTCCCCAGATTTTGGAATACATATATTTGAATATACTTTCATAATGAAATATCTTGGAAGTGGGACCTAATTCTACACACAAAATTAATTAATGTCCCATCTATACCTTATTTACGTAAGGTGTAATAGTGAGAACAGGTTAAAAGCCCCTTTGAAGTCCTCCTTGAACTAAGGGTCGCCATTGTGCTTTGGCGTCAACTTCAACAGATTGTCAAACTAAACAAGGGAAAGTCTGGCACTTAGTGTGTGTTTGCCACCTGCTTCTCAAGTTAATTAAAACACTTTCTATTGAAGGGTATCTTGGGCCACAGGAATAACAAATGTTGTAGATAAAGATACCATGCGTTGAGTTCCTGTGGTCCAGTCTGGCATGTCAATAGGAATTGTAGAGGTTTTCCACCATGGCTGCATATTTGTGGTCTTACTGCAATTCTTGGCTTGGGTGCTGAAATGACTATTTACTAAAGGATGCTGTGAATCCTAAATGCTGTGTCTTTGCAGAGCTCAGTACTCTGCCTTTGGTGCATCTACACTTTAGAATATCATGCCGTTGACACCCCTTTATCTGCATTGGCGCAATGCTATAAAATCATGGGAGTTGTAGTTATACAAGGCCTTGAGCCCACTCTGTCTAAGGGCCCTTCCACACAGCCATATAACCCAGAATATCAAGGCAGAATAACCTGCAATATCTGCTTTGAACTGGGTGATCTGAGTATACACTGCCATATATTCTAGTTCAAAGCATATAATGTGGGATTTTATTTAGTTGTGTGGTAGGGGGGCGAAGAGTGCTGGTGCCTCTCCAGATTACAACTCCCATTATTCAATAGTATTACTCCATAGCAGTTAAAGTGGTCTCAAACTGCATTCATTCTTCCTTGTAGCTGCACCATTGTAAAACTACAACTGCTAGGTTTATATCAACTCACACCATGTTTTGGGTGATACAGTGTATGAGACAGTACTATTTGTTTCCCACATTTCTCATGCGTATGTAAACATACTTTCCAACATGTTTTAGTTTAGTTTAGTCTTATGTTTTGCCATTTTTGCAGCACTCAGGAACTGGAGCAATGCTCTCTCCAAGTATTGGAGCCCGAAGGAAGTCCCAGCAGGAGCCTCCTTCAGCTGATGGGCGAAAGGGGCTGCACTGTGCTGGAGCTCACAGAATTGCTGCAGGCCCTGAAACATATTGAAGCACTTCAGTATCTCAATCCTCCAAGTGAGTTTTGTTTTCAAGATCATCCATCTCTTTGTGTCTTTGTTGAACATCCTTTTTAAGGATGGGCTGTACCAGATTTCCCCAACCTGCTGCTCTGCACTGTAATAATTGTGGGAAATTCCAGACAGGTAAACAAAAAACTTTCCCCTGGAATTCATTGTTATGGGTTGTGGTGATATTTATCATCATAGACGACTTTACAGGGGGATTATATATATTCATGGCTGCTAGTCTGGGAAAATATGCTATATGGCTCTGGCGACCAGGGTTTGTCCATAGAGCAGCGTTTCTCAACCTGAGGGTCGGGACCCCTGGAGGGGTTGCGAGGGGGTGTCTCCAAAGACCATCAGAAAACACAGGAGTTCTGTGTGGGAAGTTTGGCCAAAATCTATCATTGGTGAGGTTCAAAATGCTCTTTGATTGTAGATGAACTATAAATCCCAGCAACTTCAACTCCCAAATGTCAAGGTCTATTATCCCCAAACTCCACCAGTGTTCACATTTGAGTATTCATGCCAAGTTTGGTCCAGATCCATCATTGTTTGAGTCTACTGTTTTCAGTGGATGTCGGTGAACTGCAACCTCAAAACTCAAGGTCACTGCCCACCAAACCCTGCCAGTATTTTCTATTGGTCATGGGAGTTCTGTTTGCCAAGTTTGATTCAATTCCATCGTTGATGGAGTTCAGAATGCTCTTTGATAGTAAGTTAACTATAAATCCCAGCAACAAATGACAAAATGGAGGCTACTAAGGAGGCTGTTTTGGTCCTGAACCGGTGCTTGGCCGCTGTGTTGGACTGGATGAGGGCGAACAAATTGAAATTGAATCCAGACAAGACAGAGGCACTCCTGGTCAGTTGAAAGGCTGAACAGGGCATAGGGTTACAGCCTGTGTTGGATGGGGTTACACTCCCCCTGAAGACGCAGGTTCGCAGTCTGGGTGTGATCCTGGACTCATCGCTGAGCCTGGAACCCCAGGTTTCGGCGGTGACCAGGGGAGCATTCACACAATTAAAACTTTAAAAATGCGCCAGCTGCGTCCATACCTTGGGAAGTCTGACTTGGCCACAGTAGTCCACGCTCTGGTTACATCCCGTATGGAATACTGCTGTGCTCTCTACATAGGGCTTCCTCTGAAGACTGTTCGGAAGCTTCAAATGGTCCAACGGACAGCAGCCAGGTTGATAACAGGAGCGGCACTCGGGGAGCGTACAACTCTTCTGTTGTGCCAGCTCCACTGGCTGCCAGTTTGCTACCGGGCACAATTCAAAGTGCTGGTTTTGGCGTTTAAAGCCCTAAATGGTTCTGGTCCAACTTACCTGTCCGAATGCATCTCTCCCTATGAACTATCGAGATGTTTAAGATCATCTGGAGAGGCCCTGCTTTTGGTCCCGCCTGCTTTGCAGGCGCGACTGGCGGGGACAAGAGACAGGGCCTTCTTAGTGGTGGCTCCCCGGCTTTGGCACGCCCTTCCTAGTGACATCAGATCAGCCCCCCCTCTCCTGACATTTCGTAAGAAAGTCAAGACTTGGCTGTTCGAGCAGGCATTCGCAGATGAACTTTAATTAATCGAGACCAACGGAATATTATGATGATGCAACGGAAACCGATTTTAAGAATGAGATGCTGAGATTTGTATTTTATAGTTTTAACTCTTAATTTGTATAGTTTTTATATGGCTTGTTTTTATCATATTATGATGTATTTTGTCTGTAAGCACTTGCTGCCGTTTGTTCACTGCCTCGAGTCGCCTTCGGGCTGAGAGGGGTGGTATAGAAGCATAGTAAATAAATAAATAAATAAAAATCAATTCCCTCCCCAACCCCACCAGTATGCAGATTTGGGCGTATCAGGTATTTGTGCCCAACTTGTCCAGTGAATGAAAGTTCATCCTGCATATCAAATATTTATTTTATAATTTATAACAGTAGCAAAATTACAGTTATGAAGTAGCAACAATTAATTTTATGGTTGGGGGACACCTCCACACGAGGAACTGTATTAAGGGGTCGCGGCATTAGGAAGGTTGAGAACCACTGCCATAGAGGCATCCTAGGTGACACTGACCAAGTCACATACTCTCAGCCTCAGAAGAATGCAAAGACAAACTTCCTCTGAACAAAGCTTGCCAAGAAGATCACATGCTAAGTTTACCTTAGGGCAGTGGTTGTCAACCTGGGGTCCCCAGATGTTTTTGACCTACATCTCCCAGAAATCCCAGCCAGTTTATCAGCTGCTAGGATTTCTGGGAGTTGAAGGCCAAAAACATCTGGGAACCCCAGGTTGAGAACCACTGCCTTAGAGGCATCATGAGTTGGAAACTATTTGAAGGCACCCAACAATGAATACTATGTGCTTTAAGCGGGAAGAAACTAGCAAAAACACCTCTGAATATTCCTTGCCTTGAATACACTCACCATATATAATGTCTTGCAAAGGCCAAATTTAATGAGTATACAGATATATTGAAGATAAAATAAGCATTAAGCAGCTACAAAGGTGGTTCAGTGCTTAGGAAAGGGTTGAATGCTCATTATCTCCGTGGAGCATCTTGTCTTCAAATGCAGAGCTGGAATTGCAATGAGTCACAAAGAGATAAGCTAGACCGCTTATGTAGAAAGCAGTTTCCCTTTTTTAAGGCATTTAGCAAATCATTTCTTAGGGTGTGTCTACACAGGCCATTTACACCTCGGCAAATCTAGAGTGGAAGACTCCAGATCATCCCCAAGGGAGTCTGCAAGGGCAGCCTCTGAGCCATTGTGGTGACAGGAGGGTGTCTGCATGGTCAAGCACCACGCCATCCCAGTAGTGAGAGGGAATCCATACTGGCAATTGACACTGAACCCCATTTCACAATGTGGGATGGGCACGTTTACCATCACCCTCTTTTCACTGTCGTAGCAGTGATTACAGAGCTGATACTTGCCAAAGCACTAGTGTGACTTGGAGAGGATAGTGGGAAAGGAGGGATCACTCCCTACTTTCCTCTCTTTCCAATTCTACTGGTGCTTTGGCAAGCGATGACTGTGAGCAGTTTTGTGCTCCATGGTTGCCACTATAATGGTGACAAGACAGAGACAGTAAGTGACTCAGAGTATGATGGAATCTTTTAAGCAGAAGCTACATGGTCATTGTTTGGGAGTGTTTTGATTGCATTTTACTGCATGGCAGGGAGTTGAACTAGATGGCCTTTGGGGTCTCTTCAAAACCTGTTTCTCCATGGTTTTGAAGATCTTGTTCCAATTGAGTTTTGAATTGGAACGGGCCCAACTGTTTCAACATGGTTAATGTGTGAAGAAGTTTCAGGTAATGGCTTAAGTGGTATTGCCTGGCATGTAGAGTGAATTGTATCCTGTGGATGCCAGAGAGAAATGAAGAGGTTGCCACAGGGTTCCATCCTGGGCCCAGTTGTGTTCAGCATCTTTATTAATGACTTAGATGAAGGGTTAGAAGGCAGGATCATCAAATTTGCAGGCAACACCAAATTGGGAGGGATAGCCAATATTCCAAAAGACAGGAGCAGAATTCAAAATGATCTGCACAGATTAGAGAGATGATTGGCCAAAACTATCAGAATGAAGTTCAACAGGGGCAAATGCAAGAGATTCCCCTTAGGCAGGAAAAATGAAAAGCAAAAAATACAGAATGGGGGACGCTTGGCACGACAGCAGTACGTGTGAAAAAGATCTTGGAGTCCTCATGGATAGGAAGGTGAACATGAGCCAACAATATGATGTGATGGCTAAAAAAGCCAATGGGATTTTGGCCTGCATAAATAGGAGTATGGTGTCTCGATCCAGGGAAATCATGCTACCCCTCTATTCTGCCTTGGTCAGAAAACACATGGAATCACACTGTGTCCAATTCTGGGTGCCGCAATTGAAGGGAGATGTTGACAGGTGGAATGTGTCCAGATGAGGGCGACTGAAAAAATCAAGCATCTGGAGAACAAGCCATATGAGGAGCAGCTTAAAGAGCAGGGCATGTTTGGCCTACAGAAGAGAAGGCTGAGAGGAGACATGATGGCCATGTATAAATATGATTTCCTGGAGCCTAGGACGCGGAACAATGGAGGGTCCTTTTTTGGAGGCTTTTAAACAGAGGCTAGATGGTCATCTGTCAGGGATGCTTTGAATGCAATTTCCTGCTTCTTGGCAAGGGGTTGGACTGGATGGCCCACGAGGTCTTTTCCAACTCTATGATTCTATGAGAGTCCCTTCACCCCTATCTCATTTGGTCCGAAAGGCTGTTAGGAATTGTGGGAGTCAAAATCCAAAACACCCGGAGTGCCAAAATTTGCCCTTGCCTGCAGTACAGCATGGCTAAGCCTTAAAGCAGTGCTAGGTTTCTCTCTCCATATTTAATATGCCTGCTTAGTACTAATCATTTTACATTTCATAGAACAGAAATAATGCTGTGAAGATCTGGAAAAATATGAAATAAATTTCATGAGAAAACCCTTTATCTTTGGGGGATGTGGTGCAAGGAGGAACTCTACTACTTCCTATCTTAGATTAAATTAGCTATCAACCACAGGCCATTCAGCTAAATGTGTCTGCTACATCCTTGTTTGTGATTGAATTGAATTAAACAAGAATGTGTTTTTTTTGTTTCTTGATATGTGTATCGTGTAGCATAGGAGTTCTGTTGAAAGTGACAGCTATTCATTTATCTGATAAAGAGAACTAACAGTGATTCTCAGAGAGCAAATGGAAATGCAGTCTGTTAATCTATATATATAAAAAGAGAGTGGTCGTGCAAAGGACTTTATGCACGGCCAAACTCCGCCCCCCAGAAACACCAATCCAATGAGACACATTCCCACAGACCACGAGGTATTACCATCACACAAAAACCCACCTTCCTACCTTCCAACCCCCAAAATCAGCCCCCAAAACCGCCCATTGGCTCCCGTTCTGCGCTGGCCACGAGCGCAGAACAGAGGGAGAGCCATCGCAGGCGCGCCTCAACCCCCCACCCCCACCACAACGCAGGACAGAGGGAGAGCAAACACACTGCGCACTCTGACTCCCCCCCCCAACCCCCAGCCCATCCCGTCCCCCTCTCTCCCCACACACCAGCAACTTCACCGCCACACTGCATCGGTCGCTTCTGGGGCTCTCCGGGGAAGCAACTCTGAAAATACCCCAAAAAACTACAAAAAACCATGGCCGCCGAACCACTTCCGGTCCGCCCGAAAAGGCTCCGAAGGAAGTCAATCCGTCAGAAAAAGGGTCCGGCCGGAAACTGACGCCCAAACAATGCAGACCGCAGCCTGCCCTCCGGAGGACGGAGGGTGAAGAAGGACGAGGCGTGGGGACGCTGCCCTCGCCGCTACTGCCCTCCGGATGGCAGAGGGTGAAGAGGAAAGGACCGGGGTCGCTGCTGCCGCCTTCTTTTCCCTCCTCAGCCCCCTTCTTTTCCTCCATCAGCCTCAGGACCTTTCCTTCTCCCCCTCAACCTATGGCCCCAACCCCCCCCACGTCAGCCCCAGGCTCCTTCTCTTCTCCCCTCACCCTCAGTCCCTTCTTTTTTCTCTCTCAGCCTCAGGCCCCTTCTTCCCCCTTTCCCCTCATGTGTCTGTACACAACCACACACCTACACAGGACCATACACACGTATACATACATAAACATACATACACATATATACATATACACACACGTATATACACTACATACACACATCTACACATGCACACACACACCAAGACCATAAGTAGCATCGTTTCAAACCCTTACATACTCAGACTTTCCCGCATCTCCTAAATAGGGCACAGCAACGCGTGCCGGGTACAGCTAGTGTATTATAAACACAGAGGCTCAACATTTTTGTTATGGGAATTTTGCTCTGTTGGTTTAAAGCCCAAAATCCAGGCAATTATTTTCCTAGTGGGTTTCAAATAATTTGTTAGAAGGTGTCAATATAGTTATGTATCTTCCCTTAATTCATGTTAGTTGTTTATATTGATATTATCATGAAACTCTGTAAATGTTTCTACAGTAGGAAACCAATTTCTGTAATCATTGCCAATGTAAATTCAGGAGACTTTTACAAATTTGAATGTTGTGTGCCGCTGTACAAACGCATTCATGGCCTAGAGATTCTCATACTGCGTCTGTATTCTTAGTGAAATTGCACCTTATATAGTTTTATTAGTTACTTGATGTTTAGGGTAATATTTGGCTTGCAGTATGCTGTGCTACTGTTTGCATGTTTCTAAATTATTCCAAATAATTGGGCTTTGTTTGTACTCTGCAGATTGGGAAAGTTGGTAAAATTAACCAAAGGTTATATATTATGTTCTCCTGAAGCAGGCTCCTTATATTTTTGATGTAGGAGGCAAGAGTTTGGATTTGGCACAAAATGCAGACATCTAATGTTAATTTGCCTCTTATTAAAGTTTGACACCCCCTGCCCCAAATATAATCCTGAAACCACCTCTTATAAGGCAAATTTCCCATCCATAAGGGTGTACTAGAGCAGAATGACTTAAAATTAGGTGTTTTTCATCTTCAGCTTTATAGTATTCATGTTGGAATTTTAAAAATAACTTACTGTGTTGGAAGTAGGTAGAGAAAACAGATTCTGTTTATATTACATATTAAAGGCACGTGACATATTTACAGTGTATAGGGATTGGTTTCACAGAAAATACATTACTTTCTTCCATCTGGACTTCATGATTATTGTGTGTGTGAGTGTATGTGTACACATAGACATACATCTACATACTTTATTTATATTCTGCTCTATCTCCCCGAGGGGACTCAGGGCGGATTGCAGAACACATATATGGCAAACATTCAATGCCATTACACAATTAACAAGGACAGACAATACATAAACAGAGGTAAAGGCTTTTACCATTTCTGGCATCTGGAGGCTGTGCCTGATTCCATCTTCCATGCCAAGGAGCTTTTGTCATCTGTAGACATCTTCCCGATCAAATCGTTGGCATGTCCTTATGGACGCCTTTTAATTACCTCCCTACTTAAAGTGGAACCTATTTATCTGCTCACATTTCTAGGTGAGCAGAAGCTGGGACTGATGGCAGGTGCTCACCCTCACCCGGACTTGAACTGAGGTCACAACCTTTGAGGATGCCTGCCATAGATGCAGGCAAAACGTCAGAAGGGAATGTTTCTAGAACATGGCCATACAGCCTGAAAACCTACAACAAATCAGTCTTTTAAATGAGTTGATGTGTTATATTTATTAATTTTTAAAGTATCAAGAAGAACCAGTTTTTTGCATTAAAAATAACTTATATCAAGCCTTTTTCTTCTTCTTTTATAGGTATAAAGATAGTTCTAGAACCAGAATCTCTGACAGCCGTATCTGGCCAAATGGTGAAGCTGAACTGCTGGGCAGCTGGTTATCTGCTTCTTCATTATCAGTGGTTTAAAGGGGATAAAATGGTAAATAAAACATATGATGGTCTCAGTACACAGAGAATGTTGAGAATTAAAGTATGAAACCAAAAAGTTATTTTTAGGACAGAAGGCAACCTCAGTTGTATTAAAGATGCAGATCCTCTGTCTTCTAATTCATGCTCAAAATGAACAACATAAGACCCATGAATATTTCTGTGATCGTGGTTGAATATTGTTAACATATTTGACAGTCCCAATTTCCTTTTAAAATAATTTCCCAATCTTCAGACTTCTGGTGATTTTGAAGTTATAAATAATAACAACAATACTAATAATGTATTGTCAAAGGCTTTCATGGCTGGGTTGTTGTAGGTTTTTTGGGCTGTATGGCCATGTTCTAGAGGCATTCTCTCTTGTTTTGCCTGCGTCTATGGCAGACATGCTCAGAGGTTGTGAGGTGACCTCATTTGGTTGCAGTCCTATGTGTACTTCTAAGTGCCTTACAAGGGGGGAAAAACCATTGTAGGTATTGGCTTATTAAATGATTGAATGTGTCACTCCAAGCCCATATTTCTGTCAAAGAGTGACCACAAGGTGCTTTGACCCTGTACCACAAATCATAATGTGTCATTTGGAGTTAAGGCTTTAAAACGCAATTACATTGCATTCAGCATGAATGAAAAAGTCTGACTGGCATAGGGCGAAATTGCCTCTACTCTATTTTGAGTGCTGCTATGGCCATTTCTTCCTTCCAGGGGACATGTGCTATAACATGATTGCCCTTTTTATAGATCTCGATGGCAACATCAGTTGATAAAGGCAATTGAAAAATGAGTTAAAATCGATACTGGCTTTAAGGTGATATGCTGAATGAACTTTTATCTGGTTTCTGGAAAGTACATGGGCAATGTCAGTGAACATTACTGAAAGAAAACACTGTTTCCAAACAAATAAAATGGTAGTGTTATTAGAAAGTAAGAATAAGATGTCAAGTGTTCATGTCTTTATGAATCATGGTTATTATAAATCATTGGAAATAAGTTGTTGGTGCTTCACCAAATAATAAGTTTCACAATTACAATTAGTGGAGTCCCTGGTGGCACAGTGGGTTAAATGGCTGAGCTGCTGAACTTGTTTTGATCCCGAATGGTGCTAATGTAGTTGGTTCAAATCTAATTGTTGAAGGGTTTTAGGGTTTTATAGTTTGAGCCCCAGCTTCTTACAAACTTGCAGTTCGCGAAATAAAATGTAAATGTGAGTAGATCAATAAGTACCGTTCCGGCGGGAAGGTAATGGTCATGCCGGCCACAGACCTAGGAGGTGTATATGGACAATCCTGGCTCTTCAGCTTAGAAATGAAGATGAGCACCAACCCTCAGAGTCGGACATGACTGGACTTAATGTCAAGGGGAAAGCTTTACTTTTACAGTTAAATAATGTTCTGAAATACATTCAGTTTAAGAATATTAAATTATTATTTCTGCCACGCTCTTAAAATTTGACACAAATCTAATTTGGCAAATAATTCATTAGAATGAAGCCTTTTGATGGTGTTGCCTCATAAATGTGGTTATCGGCTCATGAATGCAAGAATCAGGCAAATATCCAGATGCAAATATTTGTGTGGTAAACATCCAGAAGTGGCTGCAATGACATTCATAACCTGAGCTCTGCCATTTCTTGGGAAAGTTATAATGACTTGCCCAAGGCTGACTAACAAATGTGTGCCAAACGAGAGTCCATTCACTCAGCCAAGGCAATGAGGACGAATGACATTGATTGCCACTCCCTCCATGCTTTCCTTGTTACTGAACACTTGTGCATGTTCTGTCTTTTTCACCTACTATTTGTATGTAACTACCTTCAGTTCGGTATCAAGAGTGTTTTGGAAATTGCATCTCCTCACTAATTCTCATAGAAATGCTATGGACTAAGTGTTGGATTTATACTGGAGACATCTTGGCTTCAGTCTTTGCTCCCCCACAGAAAAAATGCCAGGTAGCCTTGGGCAAGTCCTCATCTTCAGCCACCTCACGGAATGGTTGTCATGATGAGATTTTTTTTAAAATTTAGCCTGAGTTTTTGGAAAGGGAATGGAATACAAGATGCTAAAAAAGATGCTATTTTGTAAATTTTGATTGTTTTACGGTTGATAGAAGTATGTAGATTGAACTTGTGTACTCTTCCTCAATTTTTGCAGTTCCTTCTAAGCTGTCTTGCTTTGGTCTCACGCACCTCAGGTTCCACATGGGAATTCCCCAGAACTGATGTTCAACCAAGTGAGCGTGGATGATGCTGGGTTCTACATTTGTCGAGTCAACAGTGACCTTTCCTATGGGTTCAGCCAATGGGCACGACTAGATGTTTCTGAAGGACAAGGAGCGTGTCATGGTGAGTTGTTTAAACTTTGCATTCAGTGATGCAATTACTTGCAATTCTTTCTTTTTTTACCCCAAGAGTGGAAAATGATCGGCAAGCACAGGGTAACAAACATTGAGTTTAAAATTTACATAATACAAGTAATGCTATTTACTGTGAATTTTTGTGTATGTGTCAGGAGCAACTCGAGAAATTGCAAGTCGCTTCTGGTGTGAGAGAATGGGCCCATCTGCAAGGACGTTACCCAGGGGACGCCCAGATGTTTTACCATCCTGTGGGAGGATTCTCTATGTCCCTGCATGGGAAGCTGGAGCTGAAAGACAGGAGCTCACCCTGCTTCCCAAGTTCAAACTGCTGACCTTTTGGCCAGAGAGAAGTGGCTATCTGCAAGGACATTGCCCAGGGGTCGCACAGATGTTTTACCATTCTGTGGGAGGCTTTTTTCATGTTCCTGCATAGGAAGCTGGAGCTGACAAAGGGGAGCTCACCCTGCTCCCCAGGTTTGATCTACCAACCTTTCAGTCAGAGAGAATTGGTTGTCTTCAAGAACATTGCCCAGGGGACGCACAGATGTTTTACCATTCTGTGGGAGGCTTCTCTGATGTCCCTGCATGGGAACCTGGAGTTGACAGACCTGCTCCCCAGGTTCAAACCACTGACCTTTTGGCCAGCAGTTCAGCTGGCACCAGGGTTTAACCCATTGTGTCACTGAGGGTTCCGTGCTGTGATGGTAGTGTTTTTGGATCGTTGTTGCAGCCTGCTGTGTGCAGCTGTTTCATTTCATACACCTTTTCCTTGTTACAAGCATGATTGTCATGGTAGTGACCACAGAACAAGTGTGTGCAACTAAAACCCATTCTACACTGCCGTATAAGTCAGATTATCACATCAGGCAATTCATATTGTCTGCTTTGAACTGGATAATATGAGTCTACACTAGCATATAATCAAAGCAGATAATCTGGATTTTATATAGCAGTGTAGAACGGGCCTAAAAGGTGGAAGGAGGCGATATTTGCCCAAACGTCCTCCCAACAGCTTGCACAACAATGTCAGTTGTAACCAGAAGTGGCATCATGTCACTTTCAGTTTTGGTCTGAGATCGTCCAGCTCCCTTCCCCCTTTCTTTTTTTCCCCTATTTGATGAATTGATTGCCTGTTTTGCATCAGGTTTTAACTATTTGGAGCTTTGGAAAGCTTCAAGGATCTTCAAGAGCCATACTTAGTGGACCTACTTTGCCCATTCCACTCAAGGAACCACTGATGATGTGGTCCACACTATCAGAGGGTACATTTGCTCCTTTGTTTTGTATCCCTCCTTGTCTAGGACTATAACCTATAGAGAGAGGAGCCCTCAGTATTTATTTATCATGTCAGGAGTGAACCAAACAGTTGTATTACATTAAAAACAAACTAACAAACAAAACACAAAGTTTGCAGACTTGGTATTCTATTAAATGTCCTTTGACCAGTAGCTGGCCACTTGGAAGTGCCTCTGGTGTTGCCATAAGAAGGTCCTCCATTGTGCATGTAGCAGTGACAAAATGGGTTAAACCTTTGTGTGGGCAGGACTGTTGACTGACAGGTAAGAGGTTTGAATCCAGGGAGAGCAGGCTGAGCTTCCTCCGTAAGTTCATATCATTTGAGGATATGAGAGAAGCCTCCCACAAGGATGGTAAAACATTCAAAGCATCTGGGCCTCCCCTGGGCAATGTCCTCGAGACAGCCAATTCTCTCACATCAGAAGTGACTTACAGTTTCTCAAGCCACTCCTGAACATGAAAAAACAACCCATAGAAAACCCAAATTCAGCTTGAATGATGGAAGTAATTTTGGTAGTCCTTGTAGAAGATATATTTGGCAGATTTGACCTTGTTTGTATCAGCTTCTTGACTTTAGACTGCTAATGACCCAACAATAATTGATTGCTTCCCACAGAAAATTATAATAGCAAACGCTTGTTTATTATTTATTTATTATTCCGACTTGTATACCACCACTCCCCGAAGGCTCGGAGTGGTTTACAACATCCAAAAAACACACACAATGCAGTAAAAATAACAGAAACACAAGTAGCAGAGTCTCGATCAACAGAGTCCAAGCTCCTGCCGGAAAAGAAATGTTTTGCACGCCCTCCAAAAGGAAGGCAGATCTCAAATAGCTCGCGTTTCTTCAGGCAAGGCATTCCACAAATTTGGTGCCACGATCGTGAAAGCTCTATGCCTAGTGGACGATAGGTGGTAGGTCCGAATATTCGGGACTTCAAGCAGGTTTTCTGGTCTTCTGACCAAAGTGATCTCTGGGGTTTGTAGGGGGTAAGGCAGGCCCTCAGGTATGCTGGCCCTAGACCATATAAGGCCTTAAAAGTTAAAACCAGCACTTTGAAGGTAATCCAGTGCTCAATCCGTAGCCAGTGCAATTGCTGCAAGATTGGAGTAATGTGACATCTTGCCAGCTCTCCAGCGAGAAGTCGAGTGACAGCATTTTGCACTAGCTTAAGCTTCCAGATCACAGACAAAGGAAGGCCAATGTAGAGGGCATTACAGTAGTCGAGTCTTGAGATGACCGTCACCTGGATCACCGTAGCCAGGTCACTCCTGGATAGGTAAGGCACCAGCTGCCTAGCCTGCCGCAGATGGAAAAATGCAGATCTGCTCACAGCAGAGACCTGGGCCTCCATTGTCAGCAGCGGGTCTAACACAACTCCCAGACTCTTTACTGAAGACAACAGACGTAGCGCTTCGCCATCCAGGGTAGGCAGCCGGACCTCCTCCCCACCAGGGCGACCCAGCCATAGGATCTCCGTCTTCGCTGGATTCATCCTAAGCTGGCTGGCACGTGACCATCCAGTAATGGCCTCAAGGCACTGATGGAAATTATCAGGTACGGAGTCTGGCCAACCCTCCATCCTCAGAACAAGCTGAGTGTTATCAGCGTACTGATGACACTCAAGTCCAAAACTATGCACCAGTTGGGCAAGTGGTCACATATAGATGTTAAATAACAAAGGAGAGAGAATAGCCCCCAGAGGCACCCCAAAAACGAGGGGGAGCGTCTCGGAGGCCACACCTCCCCTCTCCACACATTGTCCCCAATCCTGATGAAAGGGGGACACCCATTTAAGGGCTGTCCCCTTCACTCCTGCCATAACTAAACGGTGGGTCAACAATTTGTGATCGACTGTATCAAATGCTGCCATGAGGTCCAATAACACGAGCAGCATTGATCCACCTTGGTCCAACTGGCAACGAAGCTGATCTGTGATGGAGACCAGCACAGTCTCCATCCCGTGCCCAATACGGAAGCCGGACCGGAAGGGATCTAATCTGGCTGTGTCATTACGAACTGCTGCAGCTTCTGCCAACCTAGCAGTTCGAAAACATGCAAATGTGAGTAGATCAATAGGTACTGCTCCAGCGGGAAGGTAACAGCACTCCATGCAGTCATGTTGGCTACATGACTTTGGAAGTATCTACGAACAACACCGGCTCTTTGGCTTAGAAATGGAGATGATTACCAACCCTCAGAGTCAGACACAACTAGACTTAATGTCAGGGGAAACCTTTACCATTACCTATTTGTTCTATAGCCTACAATGTTTAAATGTCTTTTTATACATCATCTTGATTGTTGCCTGCAGTCCCAATCTAATTATTCAATTACTTGCTACCAACATGTAAAGCCTTTGAAAAAAAGCATACTGGAGTAGGTTGGAATTTGTGTAGGCTGTAGCTAGTCTCCATGTCCTCATGAAACTTGGCAAGCACATTCTATGTGGCAGTCATAATAGCATAGATGTCATTTATGGAAGGAAGACACAGAACACTAAGTGCAGAAAAATTGTGATACACCTTTAAAAAAGTAATACAGATTCCAGGAAGAATTTCCGGCCTGCCCACACACTCTTACTTCTTATTTGCATCTAGAACACTTCCTTTAACATAACCGGTGAGCTTTGTGAGTCAATAGTGTGTTGCCTCACAACCTTTGGGGGAGAAAAGAGAATGAAAATACTCACAAGCTACACAGTAACTTTCTCACTGAGTGCGGGACTGAACCCTGATTTCCACATCCAAATTTAAACAGTAGCACGAGGGATCCTCCAAGTTCAATGTCTTAGCAGTGAGTCCGTAGGTGACTGTGGAGCCCTATTCTTAATTTTTTTTATTAAGAACTAGCTTGGGGACCCGGCGGTGCCCGGGTCATTTGAGAAGTGCAGCAGGATATAGAGTGGGTCATGGGGGCTCTGTGTGCCAAGTTTGGTCTTGATCCATCATTATTGGGAGTTGCAGTGGTATCATGAAATTACTGAAGGTAGTGGAAGTCCCATCATCTGTGGTCCAGCCTCCCCCAAAGTGTAGTAGGATGTAGATTGGGTCATGGGGGCTCTGTGTGCTAAGTTTGGTCTGTATTGGTGAATGGATGAGGGTTGCATTGTTTTTAGGAAGTGAGTGAAGGTAATTCAAGTCCCATCATCCGTGGTCCGTCTCACACAAAACAGCACCAGGATGTAGAGTGGGTCATGAGGGCTCTGTGTGCCAGGTTTGGTGTTGATCAGTCATTGAATTAGGTTTGTAGCAGGCTTGGAAAGTGAGGGAAAGTACTGCAAGTCCCATCATCCATGTTCTGCCCCCCTCCAAAGTTCAGTAGGATGTAGAGTAGGCCACTGGGGCTCTGTGTGCCAAGTGTGGTCTTTCTCGGTGTTTGTTGGGGGCCGCAGTTGTCTGTGAGAGCAGAGGGGTGTGAAAGTACTACAAATCCCATCATCCATTGTCAGTCCTCCCCCAAACCTCACCAGGACGGGAAGGCAGTCATGGGGGTTATGTGTGCCAAGTGTGGTCTCGATCAGTAATTAGATGAGGGTCGCAGCGGACTTGGGAAGTGAGTAGAGGTACTTCAAGTCCCATCATCCATGGTCCACCCTCCTCCGATCTGCACCAGGATGTAGAGTGGGTCATGAGGGCTCTGTGTGGCAGGTTTCGTGTTGATCAGTCATAGGATTAGGTTTGTAGCAGTCTTGGAAAGTGAGGGAAGGTACTGCAAGTCCCATCATCCATGTTCTGCCCCCCTCCAAACTTCAGTAGTATGTAGAGTGGGTCGCTGGGGCTCTGTGTGCCAAGTGTGGTCTTTATCAGTGTTTGTTGGGGGCCGCACTGGTCTGTGGGAACAGAGGGGTGTGAAAGTACTACAAATCCCATCATCCTTTGTCAGTCCTCCCCCAAACCTCACCAGGATGTGAAGGCAGCCATAGGGGTTATGTATGCCAAGTTTGGTCTCGATCAATGATTAGATGAGGGTTGCAGCAGACTTGGGAAGTGAGTAGAGGTACTTCAAGTCCCATCATCTATGGTCCACCCTCCTCCAAACTGGGGGGTTAGGGGGGTTATGTGTACCAAGTTTGGTGCAGGTCCATCACCCGCACTGGTCGCAGTGGCCTGTGAAAGTGGCTGCCACATATCCGCCCTCCCACTCTTCCGCCCTCCCGCCCTCCCGCCCTCCGCACACATACATACATACAAACATTCCGCTTTATAAAGGTATACAGATAAAAAGGTTCAAGAAAAGAGAAAAGTATTTTCTTTTACATAAAAAGTGGGGGGACAATAATATTAAAGAAAAGTGGGAAATAAAAATAGGAAAGGAAAAAAGAGAAGAAGAAATAAGGAAAACAAATTTTCTTCCAGGTCACTCCGAATTGTAGGTCCTTCTTTTATTATGGTTATTATTTTTATTTTGACCTTATTGCATCGGAGGTTCTTATTGCTCTGTCCCTTTGAGCTTCTTTTAAGTCAGTTTTATAGAGATTTCTGTATTTTCCTCTTTTTAAAAAAATCCCTAAATTTACTCCAGTCCATTCCTTGTGCTTGTAGATTGTTCTGGGCGAGTTTTGGGGGTTAACAAATCCATGTTCATTATGTCCATTGCTTTCAAAATCTAATTTTCAGTAGAAGCTATCTCTTGTGATTTCCATAGATGTGCCAAGTTTATTCTTGCTGCTGTTGTTAAATAAAAAATATCTTATTTGTATTTTTGCTCATTTCAAAGTCTGTGATTCCTAATAGGAAGTATTCGGGTTTGAATTTCAATTTCAATTGTAGCATTGATTCCATCTTTTTATAAATCTGGTGCCAAAAGTTATTTATTTTTTTACCTTTCCACCACATGTGCATAAAGTCCCTGTTTTGCTTTCTGCAAGTCATCCACAAATGGAGCCCTATTCTTGATCTCCCACAGTGAGGACATCTGTTTCCAGGTGGAAGGTGGTACCGGCCAGGGTTGGCTTGGTGTTCCTTCATCTTGGCATGTTTCTCCCCTTTGCCCTCCATTTGTGCCTCTTTGAATTCTGCATCACTGCTGGTCACAGTTGACCTCCAGTTAGAGCGCTCAAGAGCCAAGGCTTCCCAGTTCTCGGTCTCTATGCCTCAGTTTTTAAGGTTGGCTTTAAGCCCATCTTTAAATCTCTTTTCCTGCCCACCAACATTACGTCTCCCATTCTTGAGTTCAGCATATAATAACTGCTTTGGGAGACTGTGATTGGGCATTTGGACAACGTGGCCAGTCCAGCAGAGTTGATGGCGTAGGAGGATCACTTCAATGCTGGTGGTCTTTGAGTCTTCCAGCATGCTGACATATGTCTGCCTGTCTTCCCAAGAGACTTGCAGGATTTTTCAGAGGCAACACTGATGGAATCATTCCAGGAATTGAGTGTGATGTCTGTAAACAGTCCACATTTCGCAGGCATATAGCAGGGTTGGGAGGATAATGGCTTTATAAACAGTTATCATAACTCTACACCTAATTGCTCTGAAAATAATGCTTTTTGTGGATTGCACCCTAGAACAGCTTTCTGTGACCTTTTGTTTTACAGAAATACATTAATGGCAGGCACTTTCCTGCCCTCAGTTCTCCTTTTCTGCAGACCCCACTCTGTACTGCTAGTTTCACAAGGGTATTTTTGTCTTGTTACTTCTCATTTAATCGCAGTCTGGCAATGTTGCAATTAATCGGTTGGTGTTCCAAATACCAAAAGGCAATTGTTTCATAACTGTTGAGCCAGTGTGGTTTGCATTTTGATAGAATTCCCAACAGCCTAAAATCAATGAGCCATCTCGAAATCTCCAAATGAAGGATATATATTTAATCAGAGGGACGTTAATTATGGTAATGTCCTGTTTGTAAAATTTCAGTGAGGGTATTAGTATACAGTTACAGGGTAAAAGGATTAGAAATATTTTGTTTTATGGTAGCACCACTATATCCATGCAAAAAAGGAGGAAAACAGCAGTTTGTATTTGGGTTGCTCTGAGTTTTCTGGGCTGTATGGCCATGTTCCAAAAGCATTCTCTCCTGACATTTATCCCACATCTATGGCAGGCATCCTCAGAGGTTGTGAGTTAGTATTTGCATTGTAAGTTGTGGAAAACAAGCCTTACTATGGCTACACAACAGCAATTTTCTTTAAGAAAAATCTATTCTCCCATCCAGATATTCAAATGTGAACTTGGTAGCCTTGCCTAAATATACTGTGTTCACACTGATTGCCATTTATATGTTCATATGTTCTACTGTTAAAAACTGAGTTGCGCTTTGCTGTTTTTGATTGTTACTCTTAGTTTAATACTGTGGTTCCCAGCCTTGAGTTCTCCAGGTGTTTTGGATTTCAGCACCCGCAATTCCTAACAGCTGCTAAGATGGCAGGGATTTCTGGGATCTGAAGTCCAAAACACTCAGAGGACCAATGGTTGGAAACCGCTGGTTTAATGGAAAACATTTCACTTTGGATGGGGATAATTAGATGCTATGGTATAAATCTTGTAGCGAATCCCAACCATTGAAAATCCACCGAATCTACATGGCAGTCGGTTTACCATTCAGGAATTGAATCAATGGTCCTACTGAAATTTGGATAAGCAATTGGATTTTGACATCTTTGTTTTTTTGTTTTTGGTTGAAAAAGTTGTAAGTTGGAACTGTCACTCTTTGGCAAAATCATGAGAAGACATGATACAGTAGAAAAGACAATAGTGTTTAGCAAGAAATACCATATATACTTGAGTATAAGCCAAGTTTTTCAGTTCTTTTTAACCCCCCCTTGGCTTATAGTTGAGTCAAAGTTATTTATTATTTTGCTCTGTTATTACTATTCTATTACATTTATTATTTTACTCTATTATTTTTATTTTTATTATATTTATTATTTTACTCTATTATTATTGTTATTATTACATTTATTATTTTACTCTATTTTTATTGGAAGGATATATAAACACATTTACATTGAAGGTTAGAATAATGGCTTAGTCAGAGTGCGACAGTCTTATCTTAAATTACAGTTTTGTGTAAATATTCAAAAACACTTAGCCTACTGATACCTCAACTAATTAATGTAATTTTATTGGTATCATTATTTTTTACTTTTGAAATTTAGTAGTAGCTGCTGCATTTCCCACGCTTGGCTTATACTTGAGTCAATATGTTTCCCAGGTTTTTTGTGGCAAAATTAGGTGCCTCGGCTTATATTTAGGTCGGCTTATACTCAAGTATATATGGGTAAGTCAGTAGGAAAAAAGGAAGACCTCATTGCAAGTGGATAGACTTAAGTCAGTGGGGCCAAGATCCTGGATCTGTAAGACCTCAGCAAGGCTATTGATAGCAGAATGACTTGGAAGCCTCTTATTCAGGGATGCCCACACTTTTTCATCATGCGAGCTACTATATGAACAATCAAGTTGAAAAGATCACCTGTTGTGCATGTGAGCATGTGTGCGCGCGCATGCTCCTACTGCAGCCTTCCGTTCGCGTGGGGCTTCTTTCTTGCCTGCCCACGAACTCGCCGCCGCGCACTCGGGAAGGGGATCTTCCTTGCCTGCGTGCGCGCTCTCTCTTAATGTTTTCGTTGCCTTCCTCCTTCCTGCTGCATGCTTTCGTGAAGCAGGAAGTCCCCATCCCATCCTGCCTCTTGCGTGCACAGCAGGCCCCTCCCACGCACGCAGCAGGAGGGTATTTATAGGCGAACCCGCCAGCGCTTCGGCCAGATATGGCTTCGGCAGCGGCTAGGAAGGCGCAGGGCTGGGAAGAGGGGCCGCCTGGCTGCTGCCTGGGCCAGGAAACTCAACCGAGAGAGGGACCCACGTGAGGCTGGAGCCTCCCCACGGCAGCTTCCCCCCCCTTCCTCCTCCCTTGAGGCTTCCTTACCTGGGCAGGAGAAGGAAGAGTGGAAGAGGTGCTTCCCCAAAGTGACAGATGCAGCGGGGGGGGGGGGGCGCCCTTCCTTCCTTTCGAGGGTGTCACTCAGAAAGGACGCCCAAGTGGACGGCTGGCAGGAAGGAGGACCCCTCCCACTGGTGGCAGTCCATGCAGTCTCTCTCTCTCTCTCTCTCTCTCTCTCTCTCTCTCTCTCTCTCTCCCCCATGGGCCCTCGCCGCCTTTCTCCTTCGAGGGCGAGGGAGGGTGAGGCGGAGAAAGGCAGCGAGGGCACAAGCAGCAGCAGCAAGTGGAGTCTCCATCCCCGCAGCCCTCTCCTCCTTGGGTTCAGCCCCAGGAACACGGCGGAGCCCCCAACCAAGGAAAGAAAGCAGCCCCACACAGCTCGCTCGCCCAGGTCTCGGCTTGGAATGGGGGTCCCGAGGGCAACAGCAGGGTTTGCAGCGGGGCTTGCTTGGCTTTGCCCCACTTTGCCCGGCCTCCTTCGCCTCTCTCTCTCTCCCTCTTTCCTTCCAGCGCCCGCCCGCCTGCTTGCCAAATGGATCCGAAAAAGTTCTCCGGATTTCTTCTCTTCTTGGCTCTCTCTCACACACACAGCCTCGCAACCTATCCGTGCGCAACCAATGGGCGGTCATGTCACCACACCGTGCGTGGAAAGACGAGTGCCAGGGCCCGCCCACTAAAGCCTAATTTTGGCAAAAGAAGCCCCGCGAAGGCGGCGGCGGGAGTGCATGTGCGTGCGCATGGCAGGAGTGCGCCATCCAGCTGGTGAGGCCCAAAGATCACCTGGAAGAGGGCCAAAGATCACCTAGGTGCTCCCGATCACCATAATGAGCACCCCTGCTCTTATTCATATGATTGCCATAAGTCAAAGTTGATTTGATGGCAGCTAATAACAATAAAGCTTTAATATCAGGCACCAAGATAAATACTAGCTCTGGATAGCCTTTAACTGTGTTTTTAAAGACACTTTATGGCTCTGGATTTACATTTTGGTTTCTTGATTGCAGTTGAAGAAGGAGAAAAGTTATAGTGGTCAAGTGATTGGGAAACATTACCTTTGCACCAACATTATATGAGAAAGCAGGTTTTGTGAAATGATTTAGAAACAAATGTCATAGAAGTGCAATAACTGCCATAGGAGTGAATGACCAAATGTGATTGGTCAGATTATTTGTAGGAACTCAAGGGAAACACTCTGGCTTTTCATATATTATTGTAGCAGAAAGTAGTCAGCATAAAGTTTCTGTTTGTAATATTTCTAATTCCTAATATTTATTGAAGTCATTGCAGACAATGCAAAGGAAGTATTTAAGTGTCTCCTGTGAAGTCAGCCTGTTCATTTCATGTGTCAAATGCTGAACCCAGTTTAACCTTGTCTGGTAGTGTTACGTGATCCATAAAAGGAGCGTCTGAGACAGTGAGGAGACCAAAGGGCTCCAAGGCATGCAGTTCATGTTGATGACCCTTTAATCCCAAGTTTCTGACAGGATCTGTAGCAAATATAGTGAATGTCTGGATTGTCTAACTCTAAACCTTTCACTGATGCGCAATGATATGATTGACCACAGCAACTGACTTGTAAATGCCTAGCAGTTTCTAGCTGGAGAGCCTGCTTTCATTGTGTAATTAAACAGTCCACACTATTTAGCCTGATTCCACAAATGCATACAATCTTGTTAGTGTCTAGACTTGCATGAGAACCATGTAAGAGTTTTTAATTATTATTTAAACATGCTTATAAGCATATACTAATGAATTTCAGGTATTAGCAGATGGAGCACAACATTGTTTTGAGGCTGAGTTCTCTTTCAGAGGTTCTGACAAAGAAATAGCATTGGAGCTAAATATGTATAGGTAGCCTTTCAGACCTGAGAGTGCTCTCCAAAAATTGAGCAATTAAGGACCTAACTTAATCTCCCTATGGGAGGGGTTGGCATTTTGGTACAACCACAGAAAAGTCCCTGTATCACACTCCCACTGATCAAAACATGTGTGTGTGTATTATGGGGCATATGAAATTGAAATGTAGTGAGGCAAATGAAATTACTACAGCATTACATGAATTAGGTTCCAGTGTATGAGTCCGTCTTTAGTGGTCCTGCAAATAATTAATACTACTATCAACTTTAATATTGATTAACATTACTTTGTGGAATGTTATGTAATTACAAGAAAAAAGACCTTCTTGCTGCTTCTAGGGGTTTACAACAAGCTTTTTCTAAGTAACAGGAGGGATCAAAATCTTCTCTGTTACAGCTGCCACAAGTTAAATTGGATGTGTTATCTGCTTTAGCATATAACAAGGCACAAGGTTTGCAAGCTTTGAGCTTTGCATTTGGCTTAGCTTGATGGCTCATCTAAGCTGAAGAAACCTTTGGCTGTTGCTGGGAGCTGTTATGCAGCGTCCTGAAGCTGAACACTGAACCCATTTGGAATGCCAAGGAAACTGTTTATCGCAAAATAAGGACATTCTACTGATAAATAAGTAGAGAAACTGTATTATTTTGCTATGTGATTGCACATTGTCGTGTAAAGAAGACTCCCCGGAGATATTTGTTGTATATTGGTGAGAACAATTCTTCTGTTTTGCTTTGTGTTTTTGATCTACAGTGAATAGAAGTATATTTTTCTTTCTACTTAAAGCAATAGACTTGTGTATTTTTGAGGTTTTATCACACTGAGAGTAAAAGGGGCTGAGACATTCTGTGGCTACTAATGTTATTCTAAAAATTATCATGGGCTGCAACTAAACTGGGGAAAATATCTAGGTTGGCATCTTCTTTTGGAGTATTTTCCAGTATGTTGGGAGTGTGAGCAAGTCTTACTGTTTTATCAGTATAATTATTATTAAAGGTATCATATTTTAGCTGCTCTTTAAATGCCTCAAGGAATGCCATAAATAACCAGTTTTAATCACAAATTTTAAAATTGCTTGTTGTGTTTTATAGACATATGCATTGACTTTTGATATTAAGGGGTAGTCCTTCTCACTGACATCTTGTTTTTGGGAAGGTAAAAATTAGTTTGGTGCAGAAGATATCTAATAATGTGCCCCTTTGCTTACAATTTGTCACATCATTAAAATTTATGAATTACCCGTATTTTCCGCACCATAAGACGCAGTTTTTTTCCTCCCAAAGTAGGATGAAAAATCAGCCGCGTCTTATGGAGCGAAGATGCAGGCAGGGAGGGGGGGAGGCGCTAGAGCAGAGGGGGGCGGCGATAGTGTCCTGGACAGCAGGCGCGGAGGAACGGGGCGGAAGAGGGGACTCACGGGGCGGGCTCGCCGCTCACGGACCCGAGGAGGAGCAGGAGGAGGGGGGAGGCCACGAGGGCGGCCCCCACAGAGACGCAGCAGCGGCAGCAGCGTAAGGGCCCGAAGCCAGAGGCTCATCTTCGTGACGTCACTTCGTCATGCCTCTGCCGAGGAGGAAGGGGAGGAAGGCCTCGCCGGCCGCGCGCTGTAAGGACGCCCGGAAGAGAGGCCAGAGGGAAGGAGGAAGAGGCCGCAGCGCCTCCGCAGGGCTCCCTCCCTCCGGCGTCTCTCCTTCCAGGCGTCCTTACAGCACGCGGCTGGAGAGGCCTTCCTCCCCTTCCTCCTCGGCAGAGGCGCGACGAAGTGACGTCACGAAGATGCGCCTCTGGCTTCGGGCCCTTCCGCTGCTGCTGCTGCTGCCGCCGCTGCGTCTCTGTGGGGGCCGCGCTCGTGGCCTCCCCCCTCCTCCTGCTCCTCCTCGGGTCCGTGAGCGGCGAGCCCGCCCCGTGAGTCCCCTCTTCCGCCCCGTTCCTCTGCGCCTGCCAAAGCCAATGGGAAGGCTGCTTTTGGAGCACCCGGAGCTTCTATTTGAGGGACAACATCTCTACTTGCCACAGTTCAGTGCTATGCAATGGGATTTTTAATTTGGTGAGGTATCCTTTGGCTCAAATGGCTCGAGGCCTTGTAAAACTACAACCCCCATGATTCCATTGCATTGAGCCAAGGCATTACAAGTGGATTGTTTTCACAGGGGGTTGGATTAGATGGCCCTCGTGGCCTCCCCCCTCCTCCTGCTCCTCCTCGGGTCCACTTTTTGGCTCAAAATATTTTTTTCCTATTTTCCTCCTCTAAAATCTAGGTGCGTCTTATCAGCAGGTGCGTCTTATGGTGCGAAAAATATGGTAGATTTTCAGATTGAAGAATTCAACCTTCTAAAATGGTGGTTCTCAATCTGTGGGTTCCAAGATGTTTTGGCCTTCAACTCCCAGAAATCTCAACAGCAGGTAACCTGGCTGGGATCTCTGGGAGTTGTAGGCCAAAACACCTGGGGACCCACAGGTTGAGAACCTCTGTTCTGGAGCCTTAGGTGTTCTGTTTTGCTAGTCTTGAATCTTTGTTCAACTGTATGCCTTAGAACTGATTAAATGATTGAGATGTAAGTAAGTGCTATTAGAAGATGTTTTGATATTTTTCTAGGGACCCTGTGTGGACACTGAGCATAAAGGCATATACTTGTGCTACATGTTTCATGACTAAGGAAGTACAAGTTGCTTTGACACAAAATGTAATAAAGATGTGGTGTATTATTTTTTGTGCCTCTCAGAAACTGAATCCTCTGAATTCTTTTAGATTTTGCTTCTTAGTGCTAGACATCAGTATAACAGTTACTCTAATAACTGCAATAATAATATTTCATGGCACGAACCCTCTTGATTGGATAGACTTATGACCTTGCCTGGATTGCTTCAACTCTGTGTTCCTCTGAGCTTACTCATTTCTGAAACAGTCAAGGCTGCCAGAAACATCAGGTGCATATGAAGAACATGACACATTTAAATCTCTACAATTTCTTTGCTTGCTACTGTATATTGAAAGCTAACTTTCAATAAAGTCCTAAGAAAGCAGAGGTGCCTGTTTTAGCATTAGAAAAACATTTCAAAATCCATACTGCAATATTGTCAACAGCTTTCATGGCTGGAATCACAGGATTGTTGTGAGTTTTCTGGGCTGTCTGGCCATGTTCCAGAAGCATTCTCTCCTGATGTTTCGCTTGCATCTATGACTGGCATCTTCAGAAGTTGTGAGGACCTCAGAACCTCTGAGGATGCTTGCCATAGATGCAGGTGAAACATCAGGAGAGAATGCTTCTGGAACATGGCCAGACAGCCAGGAAAACTCATAACAACCCATATTGCAATAATATTACTTCTACAAATGCCGCCTCTTAATTTTCTTTATCCAATAACATGCTGGATAAGGAGAGGAAGAAAAACATTGAAGTTGTTTAGTCTACATGTTGCTTTGGACATAATGAGCTTTGCAAAATTTAACACTTCCTGTTTTCCCTATTCAGGGAGCCTAGGAGTAAAACTTACTACAGTTACAGCAATTAGCAAGCCACATTGAACAGTCTCCCCACTAGATCTCAGGATAACATGGAAATATTACATAACATCAGGCTATTTAATCATTTGCTGCCTTCTTTTAATTTGATTGTGCTGCACTGAATATGTTGACTAGTCAGGAATGAATTGCCAAAGCATAGGTTGTCTAATCAGTCCTTAAATCATTGATGAGCATTTTAACTGTGTTGCTTCATCATAATGATGTATGCTGTATAGCTTCTTTGCAACTTGTTCAATCTTTATAAAATGTGAGTAGTGCTCTTCTCTCCCATTTGTTTTCATAACTTGTCATAAATAAAACCAAAACCTTTATTCCAGTACTTTTTTCTTTTTTTGAAATCCAAGGTGGAAAATCTATTGCAGTGGAATGCAGTGAAGGTAAAGTCAAATGCATGTTGTAAAATTTATTCATGAACCTTGCATGCTGAAAACTTGGGCACTTCTGGGATCTGTTGCTGAAACATAATTCTGCACATGTTGAACTATGTTATATTAAATACTGATGTAATATATTCTCATATTCATGGCTGATGGTGTTGTTTCCATTTTACCCACTAATGAAACAAAATTCATCATTGTCTTCACTGAAAGGGAACCACACTACATTGTACAAATATATATCTGCTTTATCTGCATATTGTTTTGAAGAGATTGGCATGGAATGTAATCTTTAATCAGGCATGATCATCAAGTTTGCAGATGACACCAAAGTGGGAGCGATATCTAATACTCCAGAAGACAGGAGCAGAATTCAAAACAATCTAAAATTAGAGATGAGCCAAAAGTAACAAAATGAAGTTCAATAATAATAATAATAATACTGTTTAATTATATTCCGCTCTTCTCACCCCGAAGGGGACTCAGTGCGGATTACATTACACATAGGACAGACAATCCTTGTCTGAGACATACAAATTACAATACACAGTACACAGTGCAATTTTAGAAGGATTTCTTGTTTCTGGCTGTGTCACATGGTGTGCGTCACAGGATGTGGTTGCTCCATTACGTCATCGTTATGTCATTGCCTCTTTACGTCACAAGGGGGTGCTGTTGTTCCATTCTCATGACAGGAGCTTCTGTTTCCCGACAGAAAACAGACAGCTGAACTTTTTCAGGCATTGTACAGTCCTTTCTGTAAAAATCCTTCCCCGCTTTGCAGATCCCATTTTTGTCTATTCACAGCTGGACTGCTTTCGAACTGCTTGGGTGAGCAGTGGACAGGGCTCACAGCTGGTTGTCCAAGCCAGCTTGGGGAACCGAACTAGCAACCTTCAGATTGCAAGCACAGCTGTGTTACCGCTGTGCTATCTCCCCGGCCCTTCAACAGTGACAAATGCAAGATACTCCACTTAGGCAGAAAAAATGAAATGCAGAGATACAGAATGGGAGATGCCTGGCTTGATAGCAGTATGTGGACAAGAAGTTAAACATGAACTAACAATGTGATGCAGTGGCAAAAAAGCCAACAAGATTTTGGCCTGCATCAATAGGAGTCTAGTGTCTAGATCCAGCAAAGTTATGCTACCCCTCTATTCTGCCTTGGTTGAACCACACCTGGAATACTGTGTCCAGTTCTGGGCACCACAATTGAAGAGAGATGTTGACAAGCTGGAATGTGCCCAGAGGAGAGTGACTAAAATGATCAAGGGTCTACAGAACAAGCCCTATGAGGAGTGGCTTAAAGAGCTGGGCATGTTTAGCCTGCGGAAGAGAATGCTGAGAGGAGACATAATGGCCATGTATAAACGTGTGAGGGGAAGTCATAGGGAGGAGGGAACAAGCTTCTTTTCTACTGCAGTGGAGACTAGGATGCAGAATAATGGCTTCAAACTACAAGAAAGGAATTTTCACCTGAACATGAGGAAGAACTTCCTAACTGTGAGAGCTGTTCAGCAGTGGAACTCTCTGCCCCAGAGTGTAATGGAGGCTCTTGCTTTTGAGGCTTTTAAAACAAGGCTGGATGGCCATCTATCAGGGGTGCTTTAAATGTTATTTTCCTGCTTCTTGGCAGAGGGTTGGACTGGATGGCCCACATCGTCTCTTCCAACTCTATGATTCTATCTTCCTTCAGTTTTTGGTTTGCTGTTAGATCTAGCAAAATCTTGCTCACAGAAATAAAAGCTTTTTAATGTTTACCGAATGCATGTGTAGTAATCCTTCTGTCTTCTGTTTCAGAGGACTTGAGCTGTTTAGGAAAGCCTGGTAAGTATATCATGTTTTCTAATTGTGCTTTATGAATATTAGGTGCTACAAGATAATTTAGTATCTTAGCTGCTCTTGAAACAATTTGCTTCCAGTTTTTTATTGTTTTCAATTAACATCTCAAACAGTTCAAAGTGTGCCAGCTATTTTCAAAGCAGTTTTGTATACCATCTGCATGTCCTCATTAAGAATGACCTGTACTTCTTTAGGTATTGTGGAAACATCAAATTAAAAGCACTTCAGAGGTAAAGAGAAACAGGCCAGGCAACTGAATGTGCCACTTTCATTTCTGTGCCACTTATTGTCAGGCCAAAAACATCATTTAATCACAAGGCTATCCAGAAGATAATTTGGAAAGATGGTACGACATCAAATTATCCTTTAGCTTTCATGGCATCATTAAGTGGATCTGAATAACCAAATGTAAAATAGGTGTGTATGATGTAAGCCATCTGTGATATAAACCATCAGGTGTTCAGTAATTCCATGGTATGAGATAATGATTCCATGCAGGATTGTACCAAGCATTTTAGTTCCCAAAATGGCTGTTTAAAAGTCATGTCAATCCTTCTGTGCTACAGAAGTACATACTTGCCTTTTTGCCAAGTGCTACTGTAGTTTCCAAAATATTCAAAGATATTATGTATAATCGGGCTTCCGCAGCCCGGTGCCCTCTAGATATGTTTGCTGGGCCTGATGAGAATTATAGTTCAGTGCATCAGAATACCAGATTGCAGAAAGCTGATAAATTGCTGTGCTTTGTGGGTCGTTGTGAAAGTAATAAGTATTGCTTGCCGGAGCACGTTTTTCTTGGTGCCTTGAAATTGCAAGGAGTGCAGTTACAGTAAAAGCCACTCTCGTAGAGCAAAAAGATTGGCTTCTGGTTGCTTTTTTGTTTTTTGTTTTTTTGAGACACCATGTTTCCCATCTTTGGAAAAAGTGGTCAATTATATATATGATAGCTACATGTGACATGTAATGGTGAAGGTTTCCCATTGTCCATTCATGTCCGACTCTGAGGGGTGGTGCTCATCTCCATTTCTAAGCCGAAGAGCCAGTGTTGTCCGTAGATAACTCCAAGGCTGGCATGACTGCATTGAGCACCGTTATCTTCCCACCAAAGCAGTACCTATTGATCTACTCACATTTGCATGCTTTAGAATTGGCAGAAGCTGGGTCTAACAGGAGGTGCTTACCCCACTCCTTGGATTCGAACTGCCAACCTTTCAGTCAGCGAGTTCCGCAGCTCAGCGGTTTAACTCGCTGCGCCACCAGGGGCTCCAAGTGGCATGTACCATGATATTATTGCTAATTTGATACAGTAATGTTATGTGCCTTTTCGTGACTAGTGTTCATTAAAGCGAATGGTGTGGACTTATCCATTGTTACT
The DNA here is from genome assembly GCA_030556195.1 of Anolis apletophallus. NCBI lineage: Eukaryota > Metazoa > Chordata > Lepidosauria > Squamata > Anolidae > Anolis > Anolis apletophallus. The sequence continues at coordinate 24,150,801 of JARBWK010000006.1, forward strand.
TTATATAATGCCTGATATGAAGTTTTTGGCACAACAATAGGATTCATGTAATCAAAGGTGAAGATGAGAAAGGCTATGGCAGAGCTGATCAATTCTACCTTGTAGATTCTTCACACTTGTCTAGTGACTTAATGGGTGTAGAAATGGGTGAGGAGGCTCACTGTTTTAAAGTATTTGTATAACAATTATATGCTGAAAAATAGGTAGATGTAGGAGGATAGTATGTTGCATGCTCTCAGGATTAAAGCCTACTTCATTTCCAATTGTATTCGCAATTGGAAAGTGAAATGTCATCCTACATCAAAAAATGCATCTTAAATCCATGTTGTAGGTGAATAAGGAATTCAAAGACATTTAAAGTTTAAACAAAAAGTAGAGGCTCCAAGTTGAAGAACACCTTAAAGTTTTCAGTGTTTGTAAATTATTCTGAGAATATGCACTCCAAACTTTTTCTTTCTGTTCCTAAAGCAGATCTTACAGAAGAACAGTCAACTGAAAGGCAATCTGGTAAGTGATTTGATGCTTCCCTAGAAACATGTACAATCTAGAAAAGGGGGGGGGGGCAAACCAAGTTGTTTTTGAAATCAATAGGTTTTCAAAACGTAACTAGTTCATTTTTTTGAATGAATGCCCATCTGAAGGCCCATCTGTCAGGGGTGCTTTAAATGCGGTTTTCTTGCAGGGGGTTGGACTGGATAGCCCACTAGGTCTCTTCCAACTCTATGATTCTATGATTATCTTAGCATGATTCTTTGAAGATGTCACAACTATTGTAAAAACTTGAACTTAGTGTTAAATATGCAACTGGGCATTTATTGCTTTCCTTTAATGAGAGAATGTCTCAATTGCATAGTGTTTCTAATAGACAAGGTTAATTCTCTTTTTTAAAAAAAAAATTCCCCAGCATGAGTTTTGGCCTTATGTAGGGGTTGCTTGAATCCATTCTGGGAAAGGTTGCACTGGAACCAGATCCTTTCTTTGGCAAAGAACATTCTTTATAAAAGGGATCAAAGTATAGACCAAAACAACAAAAGGTCAGTACATTCTGACAGCATAGCAAAATGTAAGCCATTTGCCTGACAGGGTTTCCATGCTGCGTGAAAGGTCAATGCAGTGAGAAGTATATCACGCTTATTGCTAGGATGCTTCTGCTATGCTAAGTAGCTTTATTCCTACAGTGGAAAGTAACTGTTTCCATTTGCTTTGACATGGAAAAGATTACAATCTTCTTAATATTTTTAAATATCTGTTAACAAATGTTAACAGTTTAGCATGGGCTAATTCACTCAGTAGGTAAATTGATCATTGAATTTGGATATCAGGCCCATAACCATTGTGCAGAAGCCTTGTTGTTGCCACCGTCATTCTCACATCAGTCACTTTTATGATCTGCAAGAAAAGACATGAGTGTTAACTTAATCATATATTGTTGCCTTCGGCTGAGGTTGAACAGAAAAGAACAACATAAGCACAAGAGAAGATTCAACCAGTCCATACTCTAGGACAGTGTTTCCCAACCTTTTTTGAGCCACAGCACACTTTTTACATTTACAAAATCCTGGGGCACACCACCAACCAAAATGACACTCTAACACAGTAATACATATAGTTAATATGTTTTTAAATGTATTTATACACTCAGTGTGAAACCTGGGCCTGTTTCGATGAACACAACATAGATACCTGGCAGGAATGGCAGAAAGACTGAAAGTACTGAAAGGGTTTCCTTGGGTTCACCTACACCCAGAGAGCACTGTGGACTCAAATAATGATGGATCTGGACCACACTTGAAATGAATACTCAATATGCCCAAATATGAACGCAGATGGAGTTCAGGGGAAATAGACCTTTCCATTTGGAAGTTGTAGTTGCTGGGATTTATAGTTCCCCTACAATCAAAGAGCATTCTGAACCCCACCAATGATAGAACTGGGCCAAACTTCCCACACAGAACCCCCATGTGGCTCCCTTTCTGAATGGCTCTCTCCCTCTTCCACACTGGAAGGGAAGGCACTCACTTGGTCTGGGGTTGCCTGCCTTCCTTCCTTCTTTCCTGCAGTTCAAAAGAAGAAGCCGGTCTCGGACTGCGCTCCTCACTTCCACTTCCGTTCCCCACCCTCCCTTGATTGGAGGCTGGCTGGGGAAACGGCCAAAGGAGGCGGCGCCCCGGCCCCTTCTTCTTCGCCGCCATCCAGCCCTTCCTCCTCCTCCTCCCCCAAGCAGCAGCAGGAGTTCGCAGGAGGGGGAAGAAAGGGGGGAAGAGAGGTTTTTCCGCGGCACATCATAGCGGTTGGGAAACACTGTTCTAGGAAATAAAGCCCGGCTGCTCACTGGAGGAAGGATATTAGAGGCAAAGATTAAATACTTTGGGCACATAATGTGAAGACAGAAAAGCTTAGAGAAGACAATGATGCTGGGGAAAATGGAAAGAAAAAGGAAGAGGGGTCAACCAAGGGCAAGGTGGATGGATGGTATCCTTGAAGTGACTGGCTTGACTTTAAAGGAGGTAGGAGTGGCCACGGCCGGCAGGGAGCTCTGGTGTGGGATGGTCCATGAGGACACGAAGAGCTGGAAGCGACTGACCGAATAAACAACAACAAGCACATACTAGAGAATGACATTGCATAAAGACACAAAGAACAACACAAAATGCTCCAAAGAATAAAAATACCTTAACTAAATACCTAAAAGGTTGACTCCGAGCGAAACCTTTTAAAGAAACATGTATGAGCAGGTTTTGACATCTGTTTTTATCATGTCTGTATCCAGAATTCTCCTATACCTATCAAACCTTTATTTGCGAAAATAAGACCCCTCTATTCAAAAGTGGAGCTTAGAGTTTGGCGTTTGGGTTTATGATCTTGATAAATCAAGCAAGAATCTGTCTATAGCATTTTTTCGATGACAAGACAGATTGGAAGCATTACTCATAGTGTATTTTTTTATGGCAGTTTTCAAGTTGGTTTGCCAATTTATGCTTTCTCTTGGGATAGAGTCAACAGAAAGGGATTATACTGTCAATGTAAATAGGTGTGAATTAATGATTCTTTGTTGTACTAAATCCACAGACAGGTGGCCATAGAAAACCTGAGAGTGTAATATCATTTGTAACTGTCTCTCTAAAATGACTTTCATTGTGATGATGCTTGACAGATTGTATTTCATCTGTAAATGATCTGTTTATTTCTAAAGCAGCAAGTATGAGCAGTAAATTCAGTCCAGGCCAAAGAGATCAGTGCAAGAAAATTCCAGGAAAAGTGTTAACAAGAACAATAATTCAAATACACAGACATCTCTTTATTTGAAGACTACAGCTTTTAGTGTCCTGCTTTTTTCAGCTCTGATTACTGTTTGGTTGTAGTTATAATCATGCATTTGAATTTCAGTTATAACATTTTCTTGCCCTCTAGCAACAACTTTGCACATTACAGATTTTTTACATGTTAAGTACTTAAATTAAATAATCAGTATGAGACTTGAATCTGGATTATTGTATGTGTCACATTGTGAAAATGCTGTCCTTTCTTGACTTTCCAGCTGTGGACAAAGTAGCCCTGCTGATGGGCAACATGAATTATCGCAACCATCCCAAGCTCAAAGCACCATTGGTAGATGTTTATGACCTAACCAACTTGCTTCGGCAGCTGGACTTCAAAGTTGTTTCCGTGCTGGATCTAACTGAACCTGAGATGAGGAATGCAGTAAATGAGTTCTTATTGCTCCTGGATAAAGGAGTGTATGGTAAGAAGGGCAATTGCCTTCTATTCATCAGAATATAAAATTGATAATTTTCATGCAGCCAGGTCAACATTTGGGTTGCCCCATTTTAAAACGTTTTAATATTTCCAATGTGTCTCTAAATAAATGAACATCTCAGCCACAGTGTGTAGCCTACATGCCTGTGCAGTTGTCCAAGGTGAGAGGGTTAGGTGGAAATGCAATCTATGTAGAGTTGTGGGCAGTAGTCTTGTGCATTTGTATAGAATCGCTACCCGTTTCAGTTTGTTTCATTTTTTGGCCCCGTTTTCGTTTCTGAGAGCTGCTTCCGAAAATGGAGGCCTTTTCGAATGAGCTGTTTTGTTCTTTTGATCGAATGAACCAAAATTTTCAGACCATTGGCCAACATAGGCAGCCTTCCCAGGCTCCCCTTCCTCTCAGTTTTAGGACTAGAGGCACATCCACCACCAAGTTTTCTTACATTTGGGTCATCCCCCAATTTTTAGGGATTTTTTTTCTTTCTATAAACAAAATCTCTTTATAACATTCTCTCTTTCCCTTCCTTTTGATCTGCAAAGGAGCCCCGAGGTTAAAGGCAGGGCTTAAGATCCCACTGATTCTGAAAGGTTTTCATTTGGCTATGTGGAGGAGACCTATTGCCTATTGACATCACTGTTTTCTTGGGCTCTGATTGGCCCAAACACCTCCTCCTCTGACGCATGCAGAAGAACTCCCTGGGCCATGCGAGAAAAGCCATGCAGCCTGAAAATCAAACAAAGAAACTGAAACTGTGCAACTTTCTCTTTTGTTTCTCCTTTTCTTTTATCCAAATGTTGCTCTTTTGTTTTGGATGGTACAAAACAAATACCCAAATGAAACAAATGGAACAAACACTGCACTCACCCAGAAAAGCTGATTGGGTTGGGTTTCCCTTTCCTCCCTAACATAGGGGAGTGTGGAAAAGGAGAACGTCTTGGCATTGCTAGAAGGAAAGTATATCCTTTACTTGGTTAGAAAAGGGGTCCTGAAACAAAGGCCAGATGCAGGCCAGATGTAGTCCTTGAAAGTCATTTATTCACCCCCTAGAAGGGGTTTCTACAGCTTGCTCAGGAGTAATTTAGATTATTATCATTTAAAGTGAATGGGTCTAGAAAAGGTAAACTAAAGTTTTATCCAAAACCTCTATGAGGCTGATTACAGTATATGAAGCTTCTGTATAGTTTATTTATTTATTTATTTATTATTCGGTTTTATATTCCGCTCCTCCCAGCAGACTCGGGGCGGATTACAAGCAGTAAAAACATACAATAAAACATACCATAAAAACAGTAAAACACAATACATAGCCCAGATGTTCTGTAATTAGTTAGTGATATAAATAGACCATCTAGTCCAGTACTGACCATTCTGTTTGGTTCTTCGAGATTGTGGACAAGGCAGTCCCAGACAATCTGGCTGTAATAGAAAAGAAGGTACTAGAAACAGAACAAGCATGGACCCGGGGCCTCTATGTGGACATATCTGGAGCTAACTTAATTTAAGCCCTTATTACCAAGTTATCAACTTTGATTCCAGAGCTTGGAAAGCTACTTTCTGAAAAAAATCAATAATCTTTCTCATGATTATGTCATGGAAAGAAATTGGTATTATTACCCATTAGTATGTTTGGGATCGAAATGGTTGAGTTACTTATTTCTCACTAACAGAAAACTTGAAAATTGTTTTAAATACCTTTAAAATAAACACCAACTTAAAAACATTACTTGTTACAGCAACACAAAAATGTTGTAGTGTGGCCCACAGGCCATGTGTGACTCTATCAACTCTAATTGTATGACCCCCTGAAGCCACTGCCAATCTCCAAAGGCTCTCCAATCCCTTTTTTAAAAGTGTTCTTTGAAGCAAAGGTTTGCCCTCAAACTACACAGAACCCCCTCCCCCCAAACAGTGAAATTATAAAAATAACCCTACGTTACACCTACAAGCACCCCAGAACCTTCTTAAAATAGAAACAAGTAAATGACACAATGCTATTTTCCATTGATTTTTTTGAAAGGATTTACATTTTGGCTTGCTGTGGGGTTGAATAGCAGAGTGAGTCTGGGTGGAAATTTGGCCCTTGGTGCCCACCTCCTTTATCAAAAGGTACCTAGAAACTCATGTGTGAAAATACGTTCTCAGCTGGGGTGCTGTGAGCTTTCCAGGTTTTATGGCCATGTTCCAGAAGCATTCTCTCCTGATGTTTTGCCCACATTTATGGCAGGCATCCTCAGAGGTTGTAAGGTCTGTTGAAAATAGGCAAGTAAGCTTAATATATCTGTAGAATGTCCAGAGTGGGAGAAAGAACTCTTGTCTGCTTGAGGCAAGAGTGAATGTTGCAGTTGGTCACCTTGAATAGCCTTATAAGCCTTGCAGCTTCAAAGCTTGGCTCAGCTGCTGATTTTCCTTTCCCTATGTGTCATTTGTCTTCTACTTCCACAGTTTAATAGTTTTGTGCCTTGATTCCCAGCAGTGTTTACTTTCATGGAAGCTCTCTTAGCAGCTATCTATGAGGTGGGATGACCCCTACAGCAGGTTACTGAGGTCAAGCGAAGTTTTAATTGGACACGTCTGCAACAGGTGCCAGGGGAAGGTGAAGTGATTGCATGGTGTGACTTTTTTTATTGATCAGATATGTGGTGCTCGATGCATCCAGGGCTGGCCGGCCTGACTTTCAACATGCCCTTCGCCCTCGGTGTGCCTGATCCGAGGGTCACAATGACAGGAAGATTTATTGCAGCACTAAACACTCCGACAGACTTTCTGACGGCAGGATACTTTGCCACCCACTTTTCTTAGTGGAACTTGGACACCAAATTTGAGTCAGTCACAGCTGTGTATTTGCTGCTGGTTTGTGTAAAGTATGTGGCATTTGCTTTGGTTTTATTGATTTCTTATGCTGATACTCTACTCCTGTGGTATATAAATACGAATAGTAAATTTAAAAAATATATTTTTGAAGTTTCAGATGGCAACACAGCCATATTTGCTGCCATGAGTTTTCAAAACATCTTTTTAAAAAACTGCTGCCAATTTATCCTGAGAATGTCTGGCATAATATTTTTATTGCTTCTCATAAAGTCAGAGTTAATTTGTTTTCTCATAAGCACCAGTTCTCTTGCAGCTATGGTAAGGGCATGATAATGACTATGTTACATGTTTTACAGTTGATGCCTAGTTTCCTTTTTAAAACAGCTTTCAGTTCTCAGTGTGGATAGATAGGCAGACAGATAGACTAAGTAGGTTTCATATCCGTTGCTTGTTATATTGCTCAGTAAGAAAGCACAGGCTGAGGGACAAGCTCAGAAAGTTTACTTCTCTGGATAGTAATTCCCAGAATTGCCTTCCGTTGATGTATTCTGGGTTTCATAAAATAAAAAGTAACAGGTCCAAGTTCTAGATGAGGAATTCCAGTAGAAGAAAGCATTGAAGCAGATGTCCTTGCTCTGATTCCCTCCAGTTGTATTGTACTACATCTCCTCCATTGCCAGTTTGCATTTAGAGAAGAGTTCTGCAGATACCATGACCTGCTAAAAAGACAAATAAATGGTTCTTAGAACAAATAATACTTGAACTCTCCCTAGAAACCAAGATGATTGAACTGAGGCTATCCTACTTGGCTATATCATGAGATGACTCACTAGAAAAGGCAATAAAGTTTGGTAAAGTAGAAGGCAATCAGCAAAAAGGAAGATCATATTCCAGATGGATAGACTCAGAGAAGTCAAGAAAATGACGACCTGGAAACCTCTCATTCATGTATTCATCATAGGTCAAGATCAATGTGTAGGCACTTAACAACAACAAAACCAAGTCCACTTGGAGGGCGCCAAGGGAAAAACACTATTAGATCATGGACATGTTTGATCCCACTGGAATTGTGACAGCTCCTAACGTTTTAGTTTTTGCAAGGGCCTTTCACAAGAAATTTTGTTATTGGAGTACCTTTGATAGATAGTGCACTCAGTTCTCCATCTATGAAATAATTATGGAAAGGCTATCCATTCATTGTATCACAATTCCACAACTCCAGTTTTATAGCCCAGAATAAACATTACATGCCTTATCATGTAATTGAATCCTGAATATTATATTTCTCTTCTCATTGTCTAATAGTTACTTGGGCCTGGAGGGCTGTTGATAAATTACAGCAAATCCAAAAGTTTACCCTTTCCTAGATATTATTTTGAATGTCTGTGGAATATGTAGAATGCTGTTGTGTACAACTTGAATCTGTATTGTCAAAGGCTTTCATGGCTGGAATCACTGGAATGCTTGTGGGGTTTCCTGGCTGTATGACCGTGTTCCAGCAGCAAGCAGAATATCAAAAGAAAATGCTGCTAGAACACATCCATACAGACTGGGAACCACACAACACTCCCAACTTGAATCTGATGTTGTAGCTGTGTGGGATGCAGAAAAGGGTGATGTGTGGGAAGGAGTGTAGCTCTGATTGATATTAATGAGGCAGTGAATCCACTCTGGATTCTACTCTGCAGTTTAAAGGAGCTATCCAAAGTGATCAATCTGCCTTAGGGATAGATTCAACACTCCTTTAAAATTTGGAGTAAAACCTGGAGTGAATTCACTACTCCATGTGAGGATTTTGAGCAAGGTCCACATGCAAGTGAGGCGTTGGCCACTTTTTCCAAATTTTCACTAAGCATTTCATGATGTTGTGTAAGTTAAAGGAAATGTTGCATAATATGCAAACCTGACAAAACTTCCAGCCTCAACACAGATGTGGAGTGCTTTCAACAGGGCTGCTGCAATGGCATAAAACCATGCCTTTGCCAATTTATCAAGGATTTCCATAAACCTATATTCCTCTGGAATATTACTCATTCTGTCAGCCTGCTTGATAGCCTTGTGACTTAAATTAAATGAGTATTTGGCCTCATATAATTTCTACATACTATTCTGATTGTATGTTTTGTTTTTCACTAGGTTTGTTATATTATGCTGGCCATGGCTACGAAAACTATGGCAACAGTTTCATGGTCCCCATCGATGCCCCAAATCCATATCGAGCTGCAAACTGTCTCTGTGTGCAAAACATTCTCAGACTGATGCAAGAAAAGCAAACTGGCCTCAATGTGTTTTTACTGGATATGTGTAGAAAAAGGTATTAAAATGCTTTCCTCGCTTAAGGGATTCTTCCCTAGAGTAGATCAAGGCTCAGGCTGTGTTGATTCTGTAGAAAAAGGCACATTAAACAGCGGAAAGATCTACACTTATTAGGTCATTAGCTGGGCACACATGTCACAGTCTTTGAGCGAGAGTGAATGCAAAAACAATTGCAGAATGAAGTACACTTGCAACTTGGTGATGTTTGATTATGGCTAAATCTGTGGAAGAAGTGAGGACAAAGAAGAATGCCTCTGTCTTGACTGTGTTGATTCAAATAAAAATTCTTCTTGCCCAGCAAATATAACACTTTTATCACTTCATGCAAGAAGAGCTGAGCTAGAGCTTTTTCCACAGCACTGAAAATTTCATTTCAAAAGATAAAACCTTGAGATTATACTGAGAAGGAAGCAGGATAGCATGCTGGGTTTCCCCCATTCTGCTGGTGATCTCTTGTCATGGTTAACACTCCTTACCCTTCCCACTCCCAGTTGCTACAGAAGAAAACTGTTTGTAAGGAAATATAGCACCTGCTCCTTCTCTTTGTATATATGTTTTCAAGGCTTCCAGTGCCTGTGGGGAGAGACTTCAAAGTTCTGGGCTTGAGAGCCTTTCATGTGAATACTGAATAGCATATTGTTCTGTTCATCTCTGACTGCGGTTGCACAGGATAGATAGGCCTAACCAAACAGACTTTTAAAGAATGTATGCGCCCATTTTTAAGACACCTTCCTTTGAGTAATCTGTCACAACATCAGAACACTTTGCTTAATTATGATTTATCATTTTAAGCCAGTAGCAGACTTGGCAAACTTCAGCCCTCCAGGTGTTTTGGACTTCAACTCCCAAACACCTGGAGGGGCAAAGTTTGCCCATGCCTGCAGTAGAGCCTTAATCAACATCTTTAAAACAAATAACCTTGGTATCTGCTGAGATTTGGTTCCAGGACTTCCAGGACCTGGGAATGCTCAAAATACAGTGGAATAGCATATTAGTTTAACTTTGTATAAAATAGCAAATATATCAGTGTTCCTCAACCTTCCTAATGCTGCTACCTCTTAATACAGTTCCTCATGTTGTGGTGACCACCAATCATAACATTATTTGCGTTGCTACTTCATAGCTGTAATTTTGCTACTGTTATGAATTGTAATGTAAATATCTGATATGCAGAATGTATTCTCATTCACTGGACCAAATTTGACACAATACCCGATATGCCCAAATTTGAATAGTGGTGGGGTTAGGTGGGGTGAGGATTGATTTTGTCATTTGGGAGTTGTAGTTGCTGGGATTTATAGTTCCCCTACAATCAAAGAGCATTCTGAACTTCATCAATGATGGAATTGAACCAAACTTGGCACACAGAACCCCCAGACCAACAGAAAATACTGTAAGAGTTTGGTGGGCATTGACCTTGAGTTTTGGAGGTGTAGTTCACTTACTTCCAGAGAGCATTGTGGAGTCAAACAATGATGGATCTGGACCAAACTTGGCACGAATACGCAACATGCCCAAACTTGAACACTGGTGGAGTTTGGGGAAAACAGTTGTAGTTGCTGGGATTTAGAGTTCACCTACAAAGAAAGAGCATTCTGAACCCCACCAATGATAGAATTGAGCCAAACTTCCCACACACAACCCGCATGACCAACAAAAAATACTGTGTTTTCTGATGGTCTTTGGTGACCTCTCTGACACCCCCTTGCAACTCCCCCCCCCCCTTCAGGGGTCCCGACTGCCAGGTTGGGAAACACGGATGGATGGATGGATGGATGGATGGATAGTAAGTAAAAAGTTGGCTATGGGACCAGGTTTTTTGGGCAGGGATTATGTACAATTGATATTTGGAACGACCTTGGACCATGATTTTTGGATTATGTGATTTTAATGTTTATATTAATATGTTTTTAACTCCACATTTTATTGTCTAAATGTTGTGATGTTTTTATGCTCTAATGCAGTAGTTCTCAATCTCCACAAATGTTTTTGCCTTCAACTCCCAGTAATCCTAACAGCTGGTAAACTGGTTGGGATTTCTGGGAGTTGTAGGCCAAAACACCAGGGGATCCACAGGTTGAGAACTACTGATCTAATCGATAGTTATATGTTATTGTTGTTTTATGTTAGGTTTCATATGTATGTGAGGCATTCAATTTAGCCATAAATATGTTGTTAACTGCTTTGAGTCCCCCTTGGGATGAGAAAAGCAGTATGCAAGTGAAGTAAATTATATTCACTTGTATACCACTTTTCTCACCACAGGGGTGAGAAATGACATTGATGGCTGAATCTGTGGATATGAATAATGTTTGTGACACATCCTTCTTTGGGCCAAATGCATAACTGGTCAGCCAAGTGGCGAAGTGTATGTGCCAAGACTTAAAGAAAGGAAGAAGAGACGGAGAAGTTTATTATATTAAATGAAGCCAAAAACTTAAACAATGCAAGAGATCATAGTGTGGGAAGAGACCACAAGGACCATGCAATCCAATCCCCAAGTTACAATATTATGCAGAGTACAAAACAAATCAAACTGTTTGCTTAATCCTTTTAGACTAAACCTCTGTTTTTTGTGTTTAAATAAAGGAATGAATACGACAATACCATCCTCGTCCTGGATGCTTTGAAGGTTACAGCTAACATTGTCTTTGGATATGCCACGTAAGGAAATTATTTAACCTTTGTACATTTCATAGATGTGTCTCCTGCTTTGGTTTAAAAAACAGGACAGTGTGGTAGTTTATTCTGACATACTAAGAAAATAATCTATTGGCCTTTCAACGAAAGAGATGAATAATGTATGAAACGCAATGTGCTTGTAGATATAGCAAGAGTTTGTTCTCATTTTTAGTCATTACAAACACACAGATAAATTTGCACGCCTCATTATCACATAAATTTTGTGCAATGTACAGTGAAGATTTACCATAGAGTTTCTTTCAAAAATGGATAGGACTCTGCTGTGAATCTCAGGTGTCTGACTGACTGACTGACTGACTTTATTATTTCTGAGTCGCCCTCCACGTTAGTGCTCCGGGCGACTTACACACAACAAATTCCACAATTAAAATAGAGTATTTAAAACTAGATTAAAATATTCAGTGGTTAAATGCAGGGGCCAGGCTCGGTATTTGAGTTCCTGGTTCTGCATTAACCATGGGCTTTCCTAAATAGCCAGGTCTTCAGAGCGGTCAGGAACTGGGGCAGGTCGAGGGAGGCTCTCTGGTCCGGTGGCATCGAGTTCCAAAGAACGGGGGCCACAACGGAGAACGATCTCCGTCTCGTGGTCTCCAGGTGGGCCTCTTTCAAGCCTGGTACGTGAAGAAGGTTCTTGTTTGCTGGCCGCGGGGTCCTTGAGTAAGCAGGCATCAGCAAGCGGTCTTTTAGGTATGTTGGGCCCCGGCCCCGTAGGGCTTTGAAAGCCAAGGTCAAGGTCTTGTGTAAGGCTCTATACTCAACGGGCAGCCAGTGCAGGCGCTGCAGAGATGGTGTAATGTGGCATCTCATCGATGTTCCTGTGAGAAGCCTGGCGGCCGCATTCTGCACAATCTGGAGCCTGCGGGTTAGTGACCGGGGTAGACCTACATACAAAGCGTTACAGTAATCCAGCCTTGATGTAACCGTGGCATGGATTACTGTAGCTAGCGCTTCCGTCGGAAGATAGGGCGCCAATTGTCTCGCTTGGCGCAGGTGGAAGAAGGCCCTTTTGCTCGTGGAGGCAACCTGGGCCTCCATCGACAATTTGGAGTCCAGGATAACCCCAAGGCTTTTTACTGAGGGGACGGAATCAGCGGTTCCCCTTCAGGGGGCAGCGAGAAAGGTGGTTCTGGGCGGCCCGGCCATAAGATCTCCGTCTTTGATGGATTTATTTTAAGTTTGTGGGCGCGGAGCCATTTTGTCACTGCTTCTAGGCCTCGAGTGAAGTTTTCAGGCACGAAGTTGCGCCAGGCTCCAGTTTCAGTAGGAGCTGGGTGTCATCGGCATATTGGTAGCACCCTAGGCCGAAGCTCCGGGCTATACCAGCCAACGGCCGAACATAGATGTTAAACAACGTTGGTGATAATATGGCGCCTTGGGGCACTCCGCACTCGAGGAGAGATTTCCTAGATGTTTGGCCTAGCCATGTTTGGCCTAGGTGTGTATACCTTTTTCTGGTCTCACCATAAGAGACAGTGCAGAAGGAGTTGGGTTGTTAAAGTGGTTATCTGAATACAGTTATCTTCTTGGCTACGTAAACAAAAACCCAGTTCCAGAAGCAGATGGTATAGTGATGAAAGAAATGTGTTTGATATGCCTTAATTCTTTTCCCCTTGTGAAGAGAAAAACACATGAGTGCAAAGATCATGCTGGGCTGGGAATTCTCTTGTGATAAAATATCTGTATGGGAGTTGTTGACTGATATCCAGTTCTTGATGGATATGGGCAGATATGGAACCCATGCCTCTGTGTGTTTAGTAGAGGTGTTGCTGGGTTTGGAATTGTCTCCCTCTTTTGCCCAATGACCACAAATCTCAGGAAAATAATCCACGGTTTTCATGTTACCTCCCCCCCCAACATGACCACATAGTGGCTGGTGAAGAGAGGGGACAACTGAGAATATCTGCCTGTATGTCTGCTATTAGGCGCAAAACAATGAAGGTAACCTCCAGGGCTTCTCTAGAGGCCCTGGAAGATCATTATCATTGTGTATTTGGTTATTGGACTATAGCAGAAGGTACAATTATGACATAATTATCCAAGTCTTCCAAAGGACTCCTGTGAAGTCATAGCAGATGCCTTCATCCTTTGGCTGTAATCACATAGACACACTACTCAGCTATCAACACATCCAAACCATTCACTACATGGTCATTTTGAGGGGGATGTAGCTTGAAAAAATACTGGCTTTCAGGGACAAGAGACACAAAAAGCCATGATGTTTCCCTTAGTGGAGCTTTACACTATGATACTATGATGCAAGATATGTCATTACTGTTTCACAAAATTAAAATAAAAGCAGAAAATTTGATCAATCTCATCTACCCAAGTCTTACAATTAATAGAGCAGATATAACAAGAGTTCTTCATATACTTGTTGTAATCGGAGTCCTATGTAGGAAGATTATTATTTGTCCTCACAGATGTTCAGCATTATAGGAATTTGGAAGTACAGTAAAACCTTATCTGTGGGGATGAGGAGATATGTTCCTGGCTGTAGTATAGTTACCAGACGCCACAGATATTACCAAATGCCATTAGATTATCTGACTTCTGGTCCTGGCATATCTAACTTTCTCCATATCTAGGTTCTGCAGTGCAACTTTGATGTAACTTGCATAATTATACTACAGAATCCTTGACCATGCTAGCTAGCCCCATTCCAACCATATTCCATTGACTCTGCATCCCCAGCATTTTTAAAACACCTAAGAATTATTATTACTATTACTATTACTATTATTATTATTTTATTGTATCAGGAGCGAACCAAACAGCTGTATTGTAATTTTTTTTAAAAACCCCACAAAGTTTGAAAACTTGGCATTCTGTTAAAGGAGGAAGAGGAGGAAGAAGACTACTATGACTCTGGCACAAGCCAGTCAAGGTGGTCCCAGTGGTGATCGGCACACTGGGTGCAGTGTCTAAAGACCTTGGCCTGCACTTAAACACAATCAGTGCTAACAAAATTGTCATCTGCCAGCTGCAGAAGGCCACCTTACTGGGATCTGCACGCATTATTCGCCGATACAACACACAGTCCTAGACACTTGGGAAGTGTCCGACATGTAAGCCAATACAACAGCCAGCAGAGAGATCTTGTTTGCTGTAGACCAGACCTGGGCAATTGCCGGCCCTCCATGTGTTTTGGACTTCAAATTCCAGAAATCCTGACAGCTGGTAAACTGGCTAGGATTTCTGAGAGTTGAAGTCCAAAACACCTGGAGGGCCAGCAATTGCCCAGGTCTGCTGTAGACTCATCTTGTTGTGTTTCAGATAATAATAATAATAATAATAATAACAATTTTATTCTGTGCCCACCTCCCCGAAGAGACTCAGGGTGGCTTACAAAGGGACAAGGCCAGAGAACACAGAGTTAAAATGCAATGTAATAAAATAAAAACAAAACAAAATAGAAACATATCACAATAAAACATAACATCCTGAAAACAAGATCATGGGAGCAATAAAAGTGCTGAAGGTTCTCCATGCAGTCATTAATTAAGAACTTCTCCATGGAAGGAGTCTGGTGCAATTATGATCTCTCAAGTAGAGGAACATCTCCACACATATATGGCGGCATTAAAGCAGATGGCAGATGGGACATCCACAGGAGACATTAGCAGTAGCAGGTGGGATCTTGTGAAGGTCTATTTTGGATTATAGGAAGCTGTTCCTTCAGCAGATAGAATGTGACCTGGATCCAGGTTTTATCTCTGCCGTGGAATTACTGTGCGTGCTTGAGAAAAAGGCTATTTTTGAACCTATAGAGTTCCTGGCAAATTCAGCGCTGTGTTGGCAGAGTGCAATTTTGTCTGCAAGCTTTATAGAGACCTTGAAACAAAATGTAGATAATGCTTACTGAAGTGTCTTGTAAATATTTGCTGATTTGTAAACTGTGCTATGGAATCTAATTTTTCACTCGCTAAAAAGCTCTTTTTAATGAAGATTATTTAGACTTCTTTGCTGTACTATACTGCTATGCCTCCATCAACCCCGCAAATACTGTATTGTGTTACAATATATTTTAAAGATGCCAAGGAGCAGAAGCATTTGAAATTCAGCAGTCTGGATTATCCAATGGGATTTTCGTGAAGTTTTTGAAGGAACGCTTATTGGAGGACAAAAAGATTACGGTTCTTCTTGATGGTGTAGCAGAAGGTGAGAGAAAGCTGTGAAAAGCAAAGAAGGAAAACTTTGGTTTCACTGTACTTGTGCAATTTTAAAACTACAGCTGAGAAGGGTCATAACTCAATGTAAAGAAGTTGTTTTGTGCAGCACAATTTGGTTAATGCATGTCAACTTTGCAAAAAAGAGTATTAAAACACAACTTATATTGTGGAAAAAGTTGTGTAGCACTATAAATGCCCAAGTGTACTTAAACTTTTCCTTGGCAAGTACTTTTTCACTTTAAATTTCCCCCTTCCAAGATGTGTTTACCACATGGGATACTTGTACACATTTTAAGTCTGCTTCTGGAGTCCCATGGGAAAGAAACACTTTGGAGAGAACAGAGAGCTTCACAGAGAAAATTGTTGATGTGAAAATGATCTGTGTATACATCCTGTCACTTCCCTGCTCAAATTCAATCTGTTAAGGTTAGTGTTGTGCTGTATTTTATGATTTTCAGCTTTGTTTTGTTTTGTGGAGTAAAGAAAAAGAGCCTTCTAAAGTTATGTTTTAGATGACAACCCTCATAATCTAACTCAGTTGTTCTCAACCTGTGAATCCCCAGGTTTTTTGCCTTCAACTCCCAGAAATCCCAACCAGTTTACCAGCTGTTAGGATGGCATGATTTGAATTGATGTTTAATCATTTATGTTTTAATTGTCTGGTTAGGAGCCCCCGGTGGCACAATGGGTTAAACCCTTGTGCCAACAGAACTAAAGACTGGCAGGTCGGAGGTTCGAATCTGGGGAGACCGTGGATGAGCTCCCTCTGTCAGCTCCAGCTTCCCATGCAGGGACACGAGAGAAGCTTCCCATAAGGATGGTAAAACATCAAAACATCTGGATGTCCCCTGGGCAACATCCTTGCGGACTGCCAATTCTCTCACACCAGAAGCAACTTGCTGTTTCTCAAGTTGTTCCTGACACGAAAAAAAGTTTGGTTTATAATTGTAATTGTTTATTTTAATATATGCGTGTATGGCATCAAATTGCTGCCTGCTGTAAGGCTGCTCTGAGTCCCTTTCAGGGTGAGAAGAGTGTGGTATAAATATGGTAAATAAATAAATAAATTTCTGGGAGTTGAAGGCCAAAACATCTGGGGACCCACAGGTTGAGAACCACTGCTCAAACTGGTATAGTCATGGGAGTTGTAACTCTTCCAACTCTGCAAAGGAACAATAAATGGCTTTCAAGGGCCCACTTTGCTATTTTATATTCTTTATTTTTTCATTTTGTATCCATTCACATTCCTCATTTTCCTTGGGCTGCTGCTTCTTTGGCATTATTTCTTATACTTGAAAGGGCTTCTTGATTGCCAGATCTCAGATAATCAGACAATCCATAACAAACATATTAATGTTGTCAGTGCCATGGGCCAATCATATTTGAAGTCAAGGCATCCATATTGTTCTTATTCTGAAAAAGAAATTTAGACAATGACTTGGAAAGAATACCAGTAATTTTAGCTTTGGTGTAAAATTATTGAGAGTATGCATTTTTTGCAAAAGTAATTGTGTGTGTGTGCAAGGGAAGGTTCTGATCAGTCTAACTACACTAGCATACAGAAGACAGGGGAAAATACTGAGAATATCATTATTGCCATGATGCTTAAAATGTATAGGTCATATTGCATGTGAAGTGTTTATGTGTGTGCTATGCACACACGTGTCTGTGTGGTCTAGCTCATGTGGAAGAACTTGCACAGCATGTTCCACTGTCCTGAATCTTAAATAGCCAGGCTTAAATGCCCCTTCGAAATCAGGTTTGTCATGGAAACGCCGACACAATTATAACCATAGCAACATAGTGGCACTGTGGGGATATAGGTGCTTTAATTAGCATTTTCAGCAGCTTTGATTCCTAGAAAATGATTTGGATCTTTTATTTTTAGATATGGGCAAGTGTCACCTTACCAAAGGAAAGCAGGCTTTGGAGATTCGCAGCAGTTTATCTGAGAAGAGGGCATTAACTGATCCTATTCAGCAAACCGTAACCTCAGCAGAGGCACTGGCACGGAATCTGCAGTGGGCAAAAGCACATGGTAAATATGGGAAGTAAATATGGGAATACACCACTTAATTAGTTGAGCTAAACCACTCCCATCCCAGGAGCAATGAATCACAGTATTGCACATATATTCAAATTCTAGGTATTCCTTCTGTCTTCTCCTTGCTCTGTTGTCGTGCAGATTTTCTACCCTCCCTCTCCCTGTGCAGTTTTGCTGCTGATGCTTTAGAGACAGATAACTTAGCATTTTAATAGATGCGTATCTCAAATGGAGCAATTTGAGAGCATGGGTTGGTACTGTATGTGTGTGCATGTGCACTATACATGTGCAAATGGGAGGAGGAGGAATCAGATCAAAGGGAACATGCCACCAGCTCCTTTTCCATCTTAGCTTAGCACAGGGGTCTTTTTAAGTGGGCTGGGGGCAGTTCGCAGTTCCTCAGACTGTTGGGGGGCGGCAGTAAAGTATAGTTTGGGAAAAAAAGAACTGATTCCTATACACACCTCACATATCTTATTTGTAATGGAAAAAAATCGATTAAATAGAAAACACTATTTAAAATGAAGAACAATTGTCACCAACATGAACTTACCCATATTTCAATGGGAAGTGTGGGCCTACTTTTGGAGGATGAAATAGTCAAGTTAATTAGGATTGTTGTTGTATGCCTTCAAGTAATTTCAGACTTAGGGCAAACTAAGTATAAAGTTTAGGGCAGGGGCCGGGTTAATGATCTTGGAGGGCCGCATCCGGCCCGCGGGCCTTAGTTTGGGGAACCCCTGGCTTAGCAAGAGGACATTGCTATCATAGACTTTTCAAATTCTGTCCTCTATTTCCAAAGCTACTACCATGCAAAACGTTCACATTTGCAAGTGTGTGGCTGCAGCAACACATTATATAATGTTTGGAAAGAAGCTAAAGCGGCATATATAATAAGATAGATAGTACAGTGGTTCTGAACCTGTGGGTCCTCAGGTGTTTTGGCCTACAACTCCCAGAAATCCTAGCCAGTTTTCCAGCTGTTAGGATTTCTGGGAGTTGAAGGCCAAAACACCTGGGGGCCCACAGGTTGAGAACTACTGAGACAGAGTCGTTGAGTTGGAAGACTCAAGGGCCATCCAATCCAAGTCCCTTCTACCATGGAGGAAGACACAAAGCAAGCACTACTGTTATAATGATTTTGCCATGTGCCCAGAAGAGCACACCTCATTTGTTGACTTTATATTTTCATTAACTGCTATTAAGTTAATGCTTAAGTCATGCATTTTGTTAAAATGAAGCAACAAAGGGAGTAATTTTTTTAGTAATTTACTGATATCTTATTTTTGAAATGAAAGAGGATGGTAAATTAATAGCAGCAAGATATGATCTGTGCAAGATAGATGAGGCAGTTTTGAAGATCTAGTAACATCTTTTTCTCTAGTGGAGCCCCCGGAGGCATAATGGTTAAATCCTTGTGCCGCAAGACTGAAGACTGATAGGTCACAGGTTCAAATCCAGGGAGAGTGCAGATGAGCTCCCTCTGTAAATTCCAGCTTCCCATGTAGGAACATTAGAGAAGCCTCCCACAAGGATGGTAAAACATCAAAACATCCGAATGTCCCCTGGGCCAACATCTTTGCAGACGGCCAATTCTCTCACACCAGAAGCGACTTGCAGTTTCTCAAGTCATTCCTGACATGAAAAAAATCAATCTATATCTTTTACTTTCGGTAGGAACACAGGTGTTTCTGGGAACCCAGTGGTAAAAATGTATTCCCAAATAAATAAAGAGAGAATGGAGGGATCAGCCAACCTAGCTCCAAAACCTGGTTCTTGTGAAGAGACCATCAGCAATGTCAGTACAAATTGGGCAGCAGGATGGACAGAAAGGTTTGCCCTAATGTTTGGTACCAAGACGTATATTAAACAGGCACTTATTTTTCCATCCCTTTACTTAAAAGCCTTTCCTCTGAAGATTTCCATCAAATAAAGGAGTGAAACATGCTTTACATTCAAAAACGGTCCATGAACTTGATAAGAATTCCTGCTTAATTGCTAAAGGGGAACTTAATTGCAGTAAATGTTATATGAATTAACAATGGAATAATTAATTTTTACCCACTATGAGAAAGTGGCCGGGCTGAGATTTAATGTGATTAGATTTATTGTGGCAGACTAACAAACTGCCATAAACGTGTTTACAAACTGAATTGATGGATTTAAACTGGTGAATGCTATCATCTAGCGGCCAAATGTAGAAATAGCAGGAGGAAGCTCTGAGAAGTTGGATTTGTTAAGGTTTATATATCAAATGTTGTTGTAGTAGGAAAACATTAAAGATACAGTCCTCTCAAGCTGAAATTGCAGAGTTCTGGCAAGAGTGATTTGGAGGATTTTAGATTGATAAAGGAGGATTTTAAAAACTACAGAGTAAGATTTGACCAGAAATTTGGATCAAAAGAAGAGGTTGAAAATGAAGACAGCTGTTAAATTACAGCTGCAGAAAAGATAATTAATCATAGAATAATAGAGTTAGAAGAGACCTTGTGGGCCATCTAGTCCAACCCCCTGCCAAGAAGCAGGAAAATCACATTCAAAGCACACCCAACAGATGGCCATCCAGCCTCTGTTTAAAAGCCTCCAAAGAAGGAGCTTCCACCACACTTTGGGGTAGAGAGTTCCACTGGTGAACAGCTCTCACTGTTAAGAAGTTCTTCCTCATGTTCAGATGGAATCTCATTTCCTGTAGTTTGAAGCCATTGTTCTGCGTCCCAGTCTCTAGGGCAGCAGAAAACAAGCCTGCTCCCTCCTCCCTATGACTTCATCTCACATATTTATACATGACTATCATGTCGCCTCTCAGCCTTCTCTTCTTCAGGCTAAACATGCCCAGCTCTTTAAGCTGTTCCTCATAGGGCTTGTTCTCAAGATCCTTGATCATTTAATTCGCCCTCCTCTGGACACATTCCAGCTTGTCAAACTCTCTCTTCAATTGTGGTGCCCAGAATTGGACACAGTATTCCAGGTGTGGTCTGACCAAGGCAGAATAGAGAGGTAGCATACTTCCCTGGATCTAGACACTAGACTCCTATTTATGCAGGCCAAAATCTCATTGGCTTTTTTGCTGCCACATGACATTGTTGGCTCATGTTTAACTTGATGTCCATGAGGACTCCAATATCTTCTCCCATTCTGTATCATTGCATTCCATTTTTTTCCTGCCTAAGTGGAGTATATTGCATTTGTCTCTGTTGAACTTCATTGTGTGAGTTTTGGCCAATCATATCTGTTAAGATTGTTTTCAGTTCTGCTCCTGTCTTCTGTAGTATTGCATATCCCTCCCAATTTGATGTTGTCTGTAAACTTGATGTTAGCTCTATATTAGTAAGTTCTATATTTTTTCTGTCTTTATTGTTTATCTTTCTGATAGTTTGATATGTGTAATTCTTTTTCTTTTTGGTAGTCTATGCTTTGTTCTTGGTTTACTTGATTTTATTTGAATGATATAAAACAATTTACCAAAAAAATCTGTTTCCTTATGAAGATTGTAATGTTTTTGTTTTGACTATTAAAATAAATTTCATAATGACAAGGTAGCTAGTGATTAATTAGTATAAGAAAAGGCAGTACAGCTAATTTTGAAAGAGAGCCATGCTGTACCATTCTTATTCAAATGCCTTGCTTTCCAGAACTTCCTGAAAGTATGTGCCTTCAGTTTAATTGCGGCGTCCAAATTCAGCTGGGTTTCGCTGCAGAATTCTCCAATGTGATGATTGTCTACACAAGGATAATTAAGAAACCACCTGAAATTACAGTGTGCAATGCTTATGTGACAGATTTTCCTCTTGTAAGTTTGTGTCATGAGGCTTTGTGGCATCCTTTTTTTTAAGATGATGAAAATAAATCAAGTCTACATACTAGCCTCAAAAGTTAAATTTTATCATTTGGTCTTTAAAGGTTTTTGGGGAAAAGAGATGTCCTATTACTGATCAATCGGGGCTAGACAAAGGTCTGGTTTGCAGGATCCACTTTGTTTTCGTATCAAAATTCCCCTTTGTCAGAGCAGTTTCCTTGACTTTAAAAAGTGGAAATTGCAACTTGTGGCCACATCTATCTAGGAGTTGATGGATTTGCTGGCATTTCCACCTTTCTCCTCCTTGATTCAGCAGGTTGTGGGAACATCTTTCTTATCTCTCTCTTTTTGGGGACAGAATTGAATATATTGTTGCAATGAAGATTAATGTGTGTAGTCACAAACAGCCACAGAAGCTTCCCCCCTCTGATTAAGGAGTAAAACCACACCTTTGTTTTTGCAGAAGACTATACACACACACACTCAATTGATAGTGGCTGCAGACTGGAATACTTCTCCAGCCTTCTTTTCCTGATACTTACAGATAACTCGAGATTTCTTACTTGAAGCAGGTTGGTTTTGTAGTTCAATTCTTCTTCATACTCCAACCTTCAGTCACAAGCCTCCAACCATCAGTAAACTCCAACTCCTCAGCAACTTCCAACACCTCAACAATTAGAAACCCTTTTTCTCCTTTATCAGCCCTATTCAGGTCACGCTGTGGAGCCTGGAGGCGAGGCTCTGAAGCAGCTGGTCATGGAGGAAGACGACAAGCAGTGGTGGTGGCACAACGGCCCCCAGGCAAGACTTCTATGCCACCACAGCTGTTCCTGCCAATCCTCCTCCTCCTCTAGCTTGCCATGGAGGAGGAAGAGGAGGAAACAGAGGAGAAACGGTAGCAGCGCCCCTTCTTCTTCTTCTTCTTCTTCCTCTTCGATGGACAACTGGAGCAGGAGGAGAAGGAAGAAGAGGCACTGCTGCCATTTCTCCTCCTCCTCTTCCAACTGGCCATTGAAGAAGAAGAGGAGGAAGAGGAAGAGAAGAAATGCCCCTCCTCCTCTTCCTCCTCCTCCTCCAATTGGTCATCGAGAAGGAAATATTCAAAAACATTTAACCTACTAATGCTTCAACTAATGTAATTTCATTGGTATCTATTTTTATTTTGATCCTTGAAATTTACCAATAGCTGCTGTATTTTCAGCTTATACTCAAGTGAATAAGTTTTCCCAGTTTTTATGGTAAAATTAGGTGCCTCAGCTTATATTCGGGTCGGCTTATACTTGAGTACTATATGCTACATTCGTTTTAAACGTAAGCCACTGTTTGTTCCTCTTTTATGGGGAAAGGTGAACATAAAGGTAGCAGAGATTATAGCAATGACAATTGCATCAACACTTCATTCAGCAATGTGTTGTTGTTGTTCTTCTTAATTTCTGTATTTGGGACCATGTGGATCTACTACAGATCACTAAAAGATCTGTCAGTATGCCCAGCTCAACCTTTTTCCAATGCCATTGTTAAACTTACAGACTGTTTTTTTTATTTTTTATCAGGATTTGGATGTGGATCCTAAAGAGGCAAATAAAGGAACTCCTGAAGAAACTGGCAGCTATTTGCTTTCAAAAGACTTACCCAAACATTGTCTCTATACTAGAATATGTTCCCTCCAAAAGCTAAAGGTTAGTTTATATTACTTTTGTCTTGCAAGATTGGTGCTTTATTGAATCACAAGAATAAGATGGAGCTTTTTGTAACAGAAATGCTAGTAACATTCAATAACAAGTTTCCCTTTTGAAATAACCCAGTAGTGTAAAATCTTCCCTTGGATCCAGCTTTTGGGGATGTAGCCAGGGATGTTCCCGTGAGGGATGAGAAGGCCTCTTGGTTGAGGTTGCTGAATGTGGATTCTTTAATACTTGAGAACGTGTTGTGAATTGAATGGGAAACTGTTATAATTTTGAAAGAAGGGGGAAGAAGAGCTACAGTAAAGTTTCGCTTATCCAACCTTTGCTCATCCAACGTTCTGTATTATCCAACGCAGTCCGGATTCACAGCTGTTACAATACATTGTGATGTTTTGGTGCTAAATTCATAAATACAGTAATTACTACATAATGTTACTGTGTATTGAACTGCTTTTCTGTTGATTTGTTGTAAAACATGATGTTTTGGTGCTTAATTTGTAAAACCATAACATAATTTGACATTTAATAGGTGTTCCCTTAATCCTTCCTTATTATCCCACATTTTCACTTATCCAATGTTCTGCGAGCCTGTTTATGTTGGATAAGCGAGACTCTACTGTACTTTGTTTCTTGCTCAATTGCAAAACTAACTGAAGTAAAACAAATGGGAACTTCAGTTACTACACTGCTATGAAACTAGGATAAGAAACTGCATGGATGATGAGAATGGATAGTAAAGAAATTGTTTACATCTGTATAAAACAGTGTGTGTGTGTGTGTGTGTGTGTGTGCATGCAAGTGTATACACACACACATAATGAAAAGCATCTGGCATCCCTTAGTTTGTAAATAATAAATTATGATGAACTAGCATGTGCTAAAATTAATATGTTGAGGACAAGCAAATTCAGCTTTTACTTCTATCCCCTTTGAGTTCGAAAGCACTTTTTGTTCAGTGACCATATTAGCAAACCATATTTGTGAAATACTAACGTCAGTTAAGCAGTTGTTGACATATGTTTTTTATATAAACATGTTTAAAATAAATGTGGAATTTTATTACAAATAGGGAATATTCTTGCCTTTGGATGTGATAGCTTCTAATAATAATGGTGTAATTGACAGTGAAACATTAGAAATGGCTTGTGAGAGTCTGCCATATGAATTCATTCAATAAGAAAGAACTACTTGAATTAGAAATATCCAATATGTTTGAACTTGACTAGGTATTGTGTTTATTTTGGCAATAAGTGCTCTGCATTAATGGTCTTACTTTTTAATTTATAGGAAGACTTAACCTTCACAGTTTACCTCCACTATGAATATGATAGCGTAGATGAAGTTGTGGACGAAAGAAAAGTGGTGAACATTGGCAAACCGCTCATTGCTAAATTGCACATTCATCAAGGATTCAGGAAGAATAGCTGTTTCCAGCACTGCTGTGTGCCTAATAGGCCTTGTTTTAACCAATCATCTAATGCCCAGCCAGCTGTGTATCATCCTTCTCGCCTAAATCATCATCCACATTCCTATGCAGGTTTACCCCAGCCGAACTCTGCTCACCCAGGAGACATTTTGCATCCAGCAACATGCCACTGTGATATGACTCCAAATAGATTGATGGCGTGGCAGACAACATGGCCCAATTCATTTAGTTCAAACCAAAGCAATATACCTGTGGAAACAACAGATGAACTGGAATCTGATTTCTCAGGAAAGTTCAAACTATCTTAACAGTAGCCACATTCTTTACATGACCGTTTGTTGGTGACATTCCTCAAGTTGGCCTTTGCAACACTGCTTGTGTGTTTTAGGATTTGGAAGGAGAGCACCGCAACTAGTAGGGAACATTGGTGTGGATCCAAACTAAATTTGGTCACATGGAGATACCACTCAGATTAACCTTCTCTAATTCTAAGACATAGGAAGTACAGATCTGTTTGTATTTTTAAAAATGGCAACTGGGAAAATGTGTTGCTCCATTCCCAGATTTGCCCATATTGAAAGCCAGAAGTAAGAAAACTACAAGTCACATGTAATAACAGGAATCATTTGGTTTAGGCAGTTTCTTGTCTATCCTCAAATCTAGCAACAGGCCTGCAACAGTCAGAGAATAATGATGGGGTAACAGATGTTGACAGAAAGTTGATGATGACAAATAAAGGAAATGAGCCTATTTGTCATTTGGTGGCCACATTTGGAAATAAGATGCCGGGAAGCATCTTGGTCTGATCCATCAGGGTGACTAAAATCACAATGGTAATACTCAAAGAGCACACTTCAGAATAGCAGTTATTGGGCAAGATGCCCAGGTGGATGCAGTTAGATTCATGCCATTGTGGGCTTTCCACGAAGTGCCTACTTGGTCATTATGGAAACGGAATGCTGTATTAGATCAGCATTTGGTCTAATCAATATGTAGCCAATATTTCTGGAAATTTTAGCACCTTGCTTCTCATAGTAAAAGGTAAAGGTTTCCTCCTGACATAAAGTCTAGTCGTGTCTGACTCTGGGGAGTGGTGCTCATCTCCATTTCTAAGCTGAAAAGCCAGCATTGTCCATAGACACCTCCAAGGTCATATGGCCAGCATGACTGCATGGAGCGCCATTATCTTCCTGCTGGAGTGGTACCAGTTCATCTCACATTTACATGTTTTTGAAATGCTAGGTTGGCAGAAACTGGGGCTAACAGGGGGAGCTCACCTTGCTCTCTGGATTCGAACCACTGACCTTTCAGTCAGCAACTTCAGCAGCTCAACGGTTTAACTCACTGCACCACCGGAGGCTCCTGATGCACACAAAAAGCCCATGACAGTTTTATGAGGGTTTTCCTAACCAATTAGCAATGTAACACAAGACCAGCATTATCATTTATAAGACAGGAAGGGCAGAGGCTTTTTGTTTGCCTTTAGAAGCTATTTCATTAGCTAGCAAAAGTCATAACATTATATGAATAATATCATCTAACCTATATATTACCTTTGTAATTTTTTTAAAATAAAAAAAATCAACATTTAGATTGCTGTTGACATCTTGTACAGAGAGATGGATTATTTTAAAGGTCAGTTCATCAGAAACCAGCCATGAAAAATTCTTCTGGGTCTTTGCACTGAAATTTGAGCTTGTTGACAGAGAAATATAGAAAAGAATGGAATACAGATGCATTATTGCACTGAATAGTAGGGAAACAGTTGGCAAGTGATTGGGAAGGCCAAGAAAGCTAGAGAATCATTGGGACCTTGAGGAAGGAAGAGAACAAGTTGTTGATGATTAACACAAGCAGGACTAAATATTTTGTAAAGGAAATGGACAACACATTCGACTTCCTAAGAGAGGCTATGAGGAACAGCTTTGCTCCTGCTGTAAAACAGGCACATGAAGGAGTAGGGTGCATGACTGATGAAATATGTGCCAGGATCTATAACAGTGGTTCTCAACCTGTGGGTCTCCAGATGTTTTGACCTTCAACTCCCTGAAATCCTAACAGCTGGTAAACTGGCTGGGATTTCTGGCAGTTGTAGGCCAAAACACCTGGGGACCCACAGGTTGAGAACCACTGATATATACTTTCAGAAATATTCTTTTTGTTTATTGCATTTGTACTCCATCTTTCTCTCAACCTGGGACCCAAGGCAGCTTCCAAACAATAAAACAATGTAAGCTAAAATATAATAAAACCATAACATGAACCATGCAAAATAATTTGTAAACTTAGAAAAGTTAAAACCAGAGTACACAGTACTCAAAGGGGAGATAGGCTGGAGTTACACTTAAAATTTATCTGTTCTGACTTACATACACATTCAACTTAAAAACAAACCTACAGAAACAATATTGTTCATAACTTGGGGCTGTCTTTATACCAGCAGAACTTTTGATGAATGGTGTGCTCCTAACGGTCAACCTCAATTTTGTTCACAGCTCTATTTGTAATCCCTGAACTTGCATTGTGTGTAAACCAGATTCTCTTTCTGACAGCTCCATATGATCCAGAAGTTCACTTTCAGTTTGGAATTTGTAACTTCAGTTTCCCATCAGCAGATTTTAGGCACTTTCGCTGTTTCAGTTTCCAACTGGGTTAAGCTTTGAATACACTCCATAAGCATAAACCTCAGCAAATTTCCTAGTAATTCTTAAGTATTTATGAAACCATTAGGAAACATCAGAAAATGTTAACGCCAGTCAAAGATCAGCTGAATGTTTTTGGTACATACAGTATATATCATATTCATATTTGTTTTTGTTTTACTTGTAAAGGATGAGATTTAATGTGGCATACATGTAAATACTTAAAAGCATGATTTTTGACACAATCTTCTGTTACAACGTGATTTGGTAGAAATGTATTAAAAATTCAGTAACTACTTCATTTTTTAGATATCCAGGTGACTTACATAAATTATTCAATTACATTTGCATCATTTGTTGGTAAGTGGTACCATTTATTAAAAACAGAATGTGATACATCCAGTTCGTTGTAAGTGGTTTCTGACTTATGGTGAGCTTTTAGAGGGGTTTCTGGGATTGAGAGCATGTGATTTGACTAGGCCCATCCAGTTGTTATGGTTGTGTGAGGATTTCAACCCTGAGAAACAAAACTGCATGTCAATAATTTTCTTGCATGTATTATGATTTTACAGGATACTCTAAAAAAATTTAAATCTTGAAAGTTATACAGTTGGACCTCCATATCCACAGATTCTGTATTTCAGAATTCAACCATCTATGGCTTGAAAGTATCTTTTTTAAATCCAAAAAGTAAACATTGATTTTGCCATTGCACATCACGGTCAACATTTTACTATGCCACATTTTATATTGTGACTTTGAGCATCCACAGATTTTGGTATCCACAACAGGTCTTAAAACCAAACACCTGTGGATACCAAAGGCATATTACAAATACTAAGTTTCTTTTTTGTTATGTACCTTCAAGTTATTTCTGACTTACAGCAACCCTAGCACAAGGGTTTCTTGGCAGAACTTGTCTAATGAAGGTTTGCCATCCCCCCCCCCCCCTTCTGAGGCTCAGTGTAACTTGCTTAAGGTCACCCAGTGGAATTTCCGTGGCCCTCAAAGTAGTAGTAGTAGTAGTAGTAGTAGTAGTAGTAATATAACAACAAAACAACTTTATTCTTGTATCCCGCCATCATCTCCCTGAAGGAACATGGGGCTGCTTACACACAGCACAAGCCGCCTTAAAACAATATAAAATGAAAACAATTTAAAATGCAATTAAATAAAACATATTGGCATATAAACAGCAACTAACATTAAATTAAAACAGCACTAATTACCAATGGGGTAAGATACTATAAATGTAGCCTTACTGTAAATGATCAAACTGGGAAAGGGATAAGTGCAAAGACGTAACCATGGGAAGAGGGCATGTGATAAAGTGCAAGGTATCAACAATTTCATGGGTCAACTAGACTAGGCATTTTAAAAAGCTTGTTTAAACAGCCAGGTTTTTGTCATCCTGTGGGAGGCTTCTCTCAAGTCCCTTTCATGAGAAGGTGGAGCTGACAGATGGGAGCTCATCCCAGTCCCCGGATTCGAACTGCCAACCTTTTGGTCAGGTGTCCTGCCGGCACAAGTGTTTAAACTATTGCATTACTGGGGGCTCCTTACCTGCTTTAATAATCTGGAATATATGGCAATATAGATGGGGCCTTAGATTTGCCATTTGGAAGTGCATCACGTGGTCAGTGTAGATCCATATAATACAGTTCGATGCAGGCAAACTGGCCCCATCTACAGTGTAATATACAGTAACTTCATTAGAGGAGATGCCTTTGTGTCAATAAATGGAGGATATACATACATACAATTATTCTTCTAGGTACTGGAGTTACACTTAAAATGTACCTGTTCCAACTTACAAACAAATTCAACTTAAGAATAAACCTGCATAAGCAATTTCTTTGTAACTTGGGGACTGCCTGTATATCTCGTACAACAATCTCAGGATTATGGTTTGGTTTTGTTCAGGGCATTTTTCTAATCTCCCAATGTGAATGTGTTGAAACGGGAAAATCCTCTGTATTCAGTCTACATCTAGTACAGGTTGAGTTTCTCTTTTCTGGAAATCCAAAATACTCCAAACCCCAAAACATTTTGCTACCCATTGGCAACCATCTATATCTAGCTCAGAGGCGGGAAAAATGTAGAGAGGCAGAGGAAAGATTTTCTCTTCCTGCTTTGCTAAGAAAGCAGAAGTGTAAGTGGCAGCAAAGAGGGAAAATCTTTCCCTGAGGAAAACTCAGGACACAGGAGGTGTGACTAGCCCCGCTTCGCCTCATCCCTCATTTATGATGTATGTGCAAATATGGGTATTCCAAAATTCAAAATAAACCTCTGATCCTAAGCATTTTGGAGAACGGAATCTCAACATGTATTTTTTTTTTGTGAGTCTACATCCACTATATTGTTGTCTATTCCAATTTATTAGCTATATGTATTTTCCAAGAAGTAATGCATGAAATGCCTACTACATAGCTAGCATTTTCAAAAGCTGACACATAATGGCTTTGTAACATTTGGTGCAGGCTATTTATGACATAATTGCTTTAAGTGCCAAAGACCAGCTCTGAACTTCCATCTGTGGTTCGAGACTTCTTTAAGAGATGCTCCAATTGCCATGGTAACATTTGACTTGGCAAACATTGCCACTTGGAAAACCCTTTTGGCTTCAATGTCAGAGATGGGGGCATTGTTTGGCATGACTGGTGATGGAAGCCAAAAGATGGCTTTAATCAAAAACCTTGGAAGAGAAATCCCATTAGTTTCAATGAACTGGAAAAGTTTTGGTTTTGCTTTAAAGCTCAAAAATATTGAGGGAAGGTGCAAAAATCGTTCTCACTCAAGTACTCACTGGGAGATATGTTCCCAGAGTATGTGTGGATATGTGAAATCACACAGAATAGCGATCTCTATTACTTTCTACTGGTCGAACAACAGAGTTACTGAGAAGAGAGTGGTAAAGGGGCCCTAAGTGAATAACCGATAAATGAAACAATACGGTAAGTCAAACCATGTATGTTGGTTCTGTATGTACAAGGAACACTATGCCATTACTTTTTGACATTTCTGGCTACATTTTTATTTCTACCTAAAAGACAGGAAACACTGCTTTCAGAAACAAGAGTATCAATGTGGTCGTTATTATGAGCATCCCTAAAGCTTTCCACTAGAGAGCACTCATTGCACATTTGTTATTCTAAAAAGAAAATACGTTTTTATAGGAGCCTGCAAAGACAAGGACATAGAATGAGTTTGGAACTATATCATAGAACTATTTTCTAAATACAGATTTTCAAATATTTTTCCTTATGCCTATTTAAATCAAGAACTAAATTGCAAAGTTTTGGGAAATGGGAGAATCTGAAAGAGAACGATTTTTCCCATCCACATAGATCATTTTGCAAATCAGTGCCCTGGTTTCTTATTTTTAATTAGAATATTGTGGTTGACCCAATACTTTTATTTTAGTTTCATAACTTTTCAAGCCAATGTACTCTGCCATTCTTAGAAAGGGATGATTCTCTGCTGTTATTGTTATTTTCTTCATGATATTTTTCTGAAGGAAATCCATGTTTTGCAACACCCTGCAAAACTGAGATAGACACATCAACCAAATTTCTAGTAAACACACACACCCCCCACACACATACACACAACATTGTCTGATTTGCTTCAAGCCTGTGTCAAAGGTCTGCAATTGTTTTACAACAAATTTTGTGGACATAGTGAAATAATTGCACAGGTTTGGAAGGGCTTCCAAATGTGGGGTTCATAGTTAACACAGCTTACTATAAGTTTTCCTAAATAGGAATGCCTTTCTAACATTTAGAAGGTGCCATTTACTCTGGCTCAAGTGGTTCTCCCTGGTGGGCTTTACTAACACTTCTGGAACAACAAGGAATTGAATCTGGGAGCTTTGGCAACCTAAATGCACACTATACAACTGGGCTCACACTGTTTCTTTTCACTAGACCATTTGTCAGAACTATGGTCAAATAAAAAAATTAGAAGAGGTAGGTACAGGAAACAGTTTTTGCAATGCACCACTTTAAATTGCAGCTACATGGGGTTCCATAGCATAAATCAATACATGTAGCATTATGCAATGTTTGTGTTTTACATGTCTTATGGCACCAAGGTCTTGCAGACTCAGGGCTGTGGCTTTCCTGATTGAGGGCCCTTCCACACAGCCATATAACCCAGAATATCAAGGTAGAAAATCCCACAATATCTGCTTTGAACTGGGTTATCTGAGTTCACACTTCCATATATTCCAGTTCAAAGCAGAAAATGTGGGATTTTATTCAGCTGTGTGGAAGGGGCCTGAGTCGATTTATCCGGAATGCAATCTTCCTTTTTTTCTTGTTTCCTTAAATCTGGAAAAGTAATTATCTGCATTAGACAAAAATGTCTAGCTGCTTCCACAGGGGAATTTACAAAATAAATGCATTCTAGAGTAAATCAGGCCTTTAGTGTCCCTAGAAGCCAGGCGTGTAGCCAGGGGGGGGCCCTAAGGGGGCTTCAGCCCCGAAATTCTCAGGGTGGTCCACGAAAAGGCCTTACTGGTACATTATTTAAACTTATGTTTATTCATACCATGATCTGATCACCATGCTCATTATATCCCACATTCATGGGGATCCCACATTCATGGGGTTATTGGGATAACAATACAAAAGGTTTGCTAGGGTAGACCCTCTTCCACCCAGTCTCAGCCCCCCCAAACCAAACTAGATGGAGTCAGCCCCGAATCAAAATCCTGGCTACGGCCCTGCTAGAAGCCAAGATGACTAGATGGAGTCTGTCATACTTTGGCCATATCATGGAAAGTAATAGCTCACTAGAAAAGACAATGATACTTGGTAAGGAGGAGGACAGTAGGAAAAGAGGAAGCCCACATTCTGGGTGGTTAGACCCAATCAAGAGAGCCACAGCCCTCAGTCTGCAAGACCTAACCAGGGCTGTTGAGAGCAAGGTAACCTGGGTCTCTTGATCATACGGACAACATAACTTGAAGTCAACTTGATGGCAGCTAACAACAACAAAATAATCATAGCATTGGAAAGGGCCTTGTATGCCATCACGTCCAAACTCCCCTGCTTCAGCTGAAGTACCCACAGTGGATAGCTGCCCTGCCTCTTTATGAAGATGTTGATCAACAAAGAAAGCTAGCATGGTGACATGGGTTAGGTACTGGATAGGACTCTGGGAGACAAGGGCTAGAATCCCTGACCATCCATGGAAACCGGCAGGGTGACTTTGGGCAAGTTGTCCTCTTTTAGCCTCAGCAATTTTCTCTGAATAAATCCCACTTAAAAAAGGATTGTAATAAGCCAGAAACAACAACAATGACAATGTTCCAACCTGCAATGTTAACCTGAAAAGGTTAAAAATAATCATGAGCACCATGTTCTTTGTTTCTGCATATAAGCTAGCTAGTGTGGGGTTTAGGAGCATACACTGTTGAAGACTTTTGCTTCATGTGACCAATGAAAGAAGACAAGATGAGCAGATGAAAGTTGAGACTTCTAAACAGATGTCTCTTGCTTACTTCTTTGTGGATGCACTTCAGAAATTGGCAAAATTACCTTTTAGCCCCTATAAACTCCCAGCCAGTAGATCCTTTAGTTTCAATATCCAGAAAACTCTGATATTCTTCTTGTAAAAAGTTCAGTTGTGACACTGCTCTTGCATTATCAAATAATGTTTGCTGTCTAGGCCTCTATAAGTGTGGGGGAATAAAGGCTATTATGTATCTTTTTAAAGTTTTTCATTTGACTAGCTTTATGTTACAGCCGTGTTATTCTTAGTGTGAAAAGAAGTTAAATGCTTAATTAATTTTTCAAAGGTGATGCTTCTACTAATTTAGGGGGAAATATATAATGGGGATGTATAAATGCATCTTTGTCTCTTTAATTTCTTTGTCAATACAAGCTGGTACTGGAGTGGATACGTGCAGTGAGTGTGCTTTCCAGAAGCATCTGATGGGCAGCAGAGTGAAACAGGGTAGACGATCAGGTATATTGTCAGTTTCTTTGACCAGAGCCTTCCATATGCTTTAAAGAGAGTCTTGTTTTACCCATCCGCACCTCCATCTCTTTCATTTTAAGAGAGGTGTTGTAATAGAGCCCTGAAACACCCTTTTACCACAAACCATACTCTGTCCACGTAATCCAGTAAGTAAAAGTTTATTAAGGGGATAGCATATTAAAAAATAAGCAAATCTTAAAAGGAGAATCAACATTCAAACAGTTATTTCCAAAGCCTCCAATGTTCCAAAAAGAGTCAATCCCCTGATATATCCATAAACATGATAGCATGAATCCAAGGCAGACAACCTATGCCATACATGAAACTAGAACCAGGAATAAGAAACTTGTATGCATGACTACACAAGCGTAGGACCAAGAGCTGAGAGCTGTTCACCTGAATACAACGTTGCTCTCACAAAGGATTATACCAGCAGAAAACTGCTTAAAAGGTCTCAAACCCTCCCATTATAACATTCCTTGCACACCTGCTTTTCCTCTCCTTATATCTAAGCTGCTGGGGAAAGCAAGTCTGTCTCTATTGTATGCTCTTCCTCTGAAGTTCTTGACCTGGAGCAGTGGTTCTCAACCTGTGGGTCCCCAGGTGTCTTGGCCTACAACTCCCAGAAATCCCAGCCAGTTTACCAGCTGTTAGGATTTCTGGGAGTTGAAGGCCAAAACATCTGGGGACCAACAGGTTGAGAACCACTGACCTAGACAAACATTCACCACCCACATTTCTCTCAACCTGTACTTCTGGCAGATTCCCATGAGAACTGATATAACTTTCTCCAGTCTAATAGGAACTGCCAGGAGATTCCAAAACAAGTATCTCTAGGCCACTTCTATCGTCCTCTGGACCCTCCGAATCTATCCCAGCATCCCCTTCCTCATTTTCTGAGCACTCGAAATCTGACCAGGCTACAACAAGGCATCTATGCATAGCTGTCAGGTCCCTATGCAACTGTGACTGCAGTCAATTGCTGCCCCTGTCTTTGTTTTAGTACAATCATTGTCCTTTCATGGCACTGGAATAAAAGACTCCAAGATTGCGGTTTCACAACTGCTGTGATAAAAGACAACGAGGAAGCTTTGGGATGTTGTACCATTGTACAGTCAACAAGTCTTTATTCTTTTCTTCTTTTTTACAAGGTTTCAACTATTGTGATGTTTCTATCTTGCTCTTCAAATTATGATCATGTATAGTTCTTGGGACATCTTAGTCTTTGGAGCATTTACATCAGAGTTGGCAACTGAGCAGTCCTTTAGATGTCAGACTTCAATTCCCAGCAGTCCTAGCTAGCATAGTCAATGGCGAGGAATACTACAAACTCAATTTACTGTTGCTCTAAGTTGGAAGTGAGATATATTCCCCCCTGGTTCTCTATTTCTGCCCAGACTTTTTCAACTTGCAAAATTAGCAGAAAACAGTTTAGCATCACACATTTTATGGAGAAGAGAGATAGCACGTCATCAAAATGAATGATACACACAGCAACTCTACGCAAAAGTTCAACACCAACAATTTCCCTTTTATGTTTTCATGCAGGTGAGCACACAGAGCTGAAATAGCTGATGACAGAGCCATCTGCAAAGGGCTAGCAGTACGTTATTAATCAGTATGAGCTGCTATCTAATCAGGCATGTGTGCAATGAATAATTCAGTGTTGATCGGCATATCTTTAATACATATGAGGAACAAGCAAAACTACACATCTGGTGCAACAAAGAGGAGAAAAAGGCACTGAGATGTTTTCCATAGTAGAGGAGCTTGATTAGACCAGGGATTAAATATATATATGCTGAATATACCCATGTACAAGAAAGCCTAAGTAAATGTGGCTATAAAGACAGATTTTTAAAAAAATGCCTAGCAGTATTACTGTCATTTTGAAGGAAAGGAAACTAATTGCGTGAGAAGTGCTCATTCAATCTTAAGCAAAATTTCAATAGTAGACTCTTGACACAGTTAACTAAAGCAAGCATGTGTAATCTCAATGTGGATTGAGATCTGCATGTATGAGTTTTGTGAAGTATTGGCTCTGCCTTCTCACCTATGCTTTAGTTCCCCTTTGTATAGGCCTCCTAATAGTGTAGAGATACCTTCCTTTGTATTAGTTTTTGGGTGGAGCTTAAAATCCCCCCAGAGGCCAGTCTTAGTTGGTCTGTTCCAGGGGTGGGCAATTACCGCCCCTCCAGGTGTTTTGGACTTCAACTCCCAAAAATCCTAGCCAGTTTACTAGCTGTTAGGATTTCTGGGAGTTGAAGTCCAAAACACCTGGAGGGCCGGTAATTGTCCACCCTACTCTAGTGACTGTAGAAAGGGAGGACAAGAGGCTCTATACAGGGAAATAGAATGATTCTATTTCCTGTATAGAGAGCCTCTTGCTGAACTCCTCCCTTTCTAAGTCACTAGAGCAGGGGTAGCCAGTTTCCCAGAAATCCTAACAGCTAGTAAACTGGCTAGGATTTCTGGGAGTTGAAGTCCAAAACACCTGGAGGGCCGGTAATTGCCCACCCCTGGATTCCATTTCCCTGTATAGAGCTCTCTTGCTGAACTCCTCCCTTTTCTACAGTCACTAGAGCAGGGGTGGACAATTACCAGCCCTCCAGGTATTTTGGACTTCAACTCCCAGAAATCCTAACAGCTGGTAAACTGGCAAGGATTTCTGGGAGTTGAAGTCCAAAACACCTGGAGGGCCGGTAATTGCCCACCCCTGCACTAGAGGCTTAGAGGATTGTCTGGTAAACCTAGACTCAAGTAATCCAAACAGGCAATCTTAGCACCTGCATTTAGCAGTATTGTTACACCATCAGTCCAGAGGACAGCAGAAGCTTTTGGCCAGCATAAGTTTCACAAGGAAGAATATTGAGGCAGTGTATAACCATCTGTGACGATCTCGGTCACCAAAATTGACTTATTGACACTCCCGGTAGTCTGCCACCAACCTAATGGGTCATTAGGATTTACTTTACAATTAAACTCTAATTAAATGAAGTGTCTGTAGCGTTTGGCCTTTACAACAACCCACCACCAAGAATGTAAACTGAGGAGACCGAAAGATGACAGAGGCTTCTATTAAAGTCAATAAGAAAAGTATTTATTAACTACAAACGAGGCTATCAAATAGGCACAGATCGTATTGGTTCTACTGAGAGGCAACTAGCGTACGGTTACAACAATGATAGACTAAGAACAGTGTGATGGTTGCAAGATCAATATATGTGCTAGAGCGTAGAGGTTACTTATTAAAAAGGCTATTATAACTTCTTCAGATGGTACGTTCAGTTCCACAGACAGTACTGAGACTTGTCTCCCAACTCCCAAATAATAGTTCCACTAGATGGTTGTTGTTCTAAACTTCTGGAACATCTAATCCCATAGATCGTTCCCTGAGTCTGGCTACTTCTGGGTTACTCGTAACCCACACAGTCTAAGAGTCCAACTACCTGTCACTCTATCTCCAGAGATGACCAGGTATCCCAACTGCCTATCACAAGAACAGTTCTAAATGGCACTCTTCCAAAAGCGTTCCCACTAGAAATACTACTGGCCCTAAGGGCGGTCAGATCTCAGTCTTGACTCCCACTAGTCCAGCCTATTCCTACGTGGTGATTGCTTGACAGACTGTCAGTCTCTATTGCCAAGGCTCTGGTGATACTCCCCCAGAAACCTTGCTCAAGACTGCCTCAGGCGTAGATGCCGAATCTACAGCCTGACTCTAAACAGCAGAGGCTGGAGATGTGCGTCTGCACAGCCTCGCTCTAAACTCCAAACTCCAGACTGAAACTTTCTCTGACAGGACTTTCTACTCTGTCAGCTCCAACTCCTCCCCCTCTATACTCTAGCCAATCACAACCTCTTCACTGTAACTAGGCACAAGCCTGCAAGGCCACGCCCCCTTGCTCTGGCTTCCCTTCACTTAATGGTAGCTGGCTGCAGCCACCTCTCCAAGATGGACGCCAGCACAACCAAAACAGGACTTCCAAACCCCTTCTAAGCAGGCCTCGGCCCTGCTTAAGGCAGGTGAGTCCTTACACCATCACTTTGCATCAGAGCCAAAAGATTCCAGAAAAATGACTGCAACCAGCAAAATCTCCTTTTGTAATGTATTGTTTTAAGTTACCTTATGATAGTCCCGGGTGGAGTTAACCCTCTATTCATTTTGTTTCAGTAAACTCATTTGGTGATCTTTTCACCTTTCCTAAAGTGCCTCTGTCTGCTAAGGGTCTTAATTTTAACAGAAGATATCAGATAGCCCCAATGTAAACCCAGACAATATAGTTTTCTGAAAGGCTTGGGCATGCCATCACAAGGTTGAAAATCCCCCCTCCCCCATTTATCTTCTAAATGTAATACTCAATCACAGTGTAAACATAAAAAAGATCTGAAAATCACATTTCTACCAATATGAGAGTGTAAGGGAGTAGTCAAGCAAGGCAAGATACACTAACCTTCTGTCTAAATTGTCTTCTCTACGGAAGGTAGAAGGACTGAATCATGCAGCTCTCCAGATGTTCATGAATTGTGATTCCCAGCAGCCCTGACCAGAACAGAAAAAGGCAAGGCATACCAGGAGCATCAGCCCAACAACACCTGGAGAGCCATGTGGTTCCTGCCTCTGGCTTAAAGAAAAAAATTGAGTATATTCCTTCTTACGCATTCAGATTCAGAAAGCTGGTTGTAGAAAAAAAAGAAACTACTATCCTTTAGCTGTTCCAAGATGGTGGAGACTGTCCCAATCAATCCTCTTCCATTTCACTTTTTCAGCTGTTCTTAAAATGTCCCAGTTTTTCTTTCCTCCCATTTCCCGTTTGTTATCAGCTCACTTCAATTACTCAATCAGTTTATTACTGTCAATTCCGTTCAACATGCAGATGTACTTTGCAATCTATTAGTTCAGCAAGGAAGGAGAGAGGAGGATATGGAAACTCATCCTTTCCTGAACTCAGGCAAACGTAAACTACCAATCAGCTTCTTCTAGCTTGTCTGTTCTTCCTGACACACTTGGCACTGGTGTCCCAGTTCTTCTCTGTGAAATATTGGAAGTCCTGCCTCATCTCTTTGACACTTTACCACCACTGTTGCTTCAAGTGGCATGAAGGGCCCAAGCTAGTTCAATAACCTCCATGATATTCAGGGTTTGCAGTGAATGCACTGTGTGTGTATGTGGAGGCCAAGGGGAAACAAATGTGTGAGGAAGAAGCAGATGGCCAGTGAGCAGATGAAGACAGAGAGTGAACAAGATTTTAATTGTATAGGCTTGTGATTAAGGACAGCCTGTTTCAGTGCATCCACCACATGGTTGCCTCCACTCATGCAAACAAGTTTAGGAGTCGCCTTAGGTTTTTCTGCCATGATTTAATTAAAAAGTTAGATCCTAAAAGGGATGACATTCTCCTTCATTATGTTATAGTTATAATGTAATGTATCTGTGACAATTTTTATCTGAATAGCACGTATAACTACCCTAATAAATATAACAGTTATTAATGGAAATAACTAAATCACAAATAGTTACTTTAATTAGGAACTTCCAAGTGGGGAAGAGGTACACACACACGTAAAGGTTAAGGTTTTTCCCTGACATTAAGTCCAGTTGTGTCTGACTTTGGGGGTTGGTGCTTATCTCAATTTCTAAGCAAAAGAGCCGGCGTTGTTCATAGCCAAGGTCATGTGGCTGGCATGACTGCATGGAACGCTGTTACCTTCCCACTGGAGTGGTACCTATTGACCTACTCACATTTGCATATTTTCAAATTGCTAGGTTTGCATAAGCTGGGGCTAACACTGGGAGCTCACACTGTTCCCCGGATTCGAACCTGTGACCTTTCGGTTTAACCCACTGCAACACTGGGGGCTATACACACACATATAACCATGGTACATCCTTCCTGGACTTAAAAAGAAGTGCACTGCTAGTGCAGTGAACAAACTATCAAATTTGGAGTGTGCAGGTTTGATTTTAAAATCTGTGCTCAGCCCTGGAGCTATTCCATCTTTAGGTCCTGCTTCAAGGATAGCTGATGTTAGGCATTTCCTGGGGATGCTGAATGAGCAGGTGGCTTGTCTCAGCTAAGTCAAGTGGGTCAGCTGAATATCTCTCTCTCTGAAGCTGGCACTTGGGAGACCTTAGATAAGTTATTTTCTGGGCCTATCTTATTTCATAGGGTTGTTTGGAAAATAAAAGTAAAGCAATCCCACACTAGAGAGCCAATGCAGTGGAGTAGTTATATGATTGCTTGACTGTGACTCTGGATAGTCTCTAGACTCACAGTCTAGCACTCATACCACTAAGCTGCATTGGTTTTGAATCCCTCTTTGGCCATGGAAAGTCATAGGGTGGCCTTGGTCAAGTCACATTCCTTCAGCTTCACAGGAAGCCAAGTCCCTCAAAAGAAATCTTGCCAGGAATAATTCACAAAAGGTTCACCTTGGAGTCACCATAAATTGAGCACCCTAAAAGACAGAATGCAATGTGAAGTTTAAATAAAAAGTGTCAACTCTCTTCTCTCCCGTGAATTTAAAATATAATGAACACCCAAACTTTTAATTGTTTTAAGTTTAGAAATCACAAATGACTTTCAGTTGTTTACATTTACAGAAATCTTGGAAAATAATGCAAAATACTGGCAAAAACAATCACATTCAGATCTCTGACCCAGTATGGAAAATATTGTATTACCTTGTAAATAAACAACACAATACTGGTTTGGGGGAAAGCCCTGAGATAGCAATTAAGCTTCCAAAGCCTATTGCTGTTTTAATAAAAGTTTTAAAGAGGCTGGATGGTAAGGAGAATGTTGACTTCCAGGTAGATGGAACTTAATTAAACTTTTAATTTCCTCAGCTCACCAATGGCCAGGGGTGTTATAACCATGTTTTTGTGAAATATAGCTACAGCTAACATTAAGAAATCAGTATCACAAATAAATCTATACAATTTTCTTCTACTGAATGTGGAGGAAATTGAAGACTGGAGTTTGGCAAAAAAATCCTTATTTTGTTATCCAAAATCCCATTACTACTGTGTGTAGGTGTATGTCCGTTTACAGAAATGGTTGGACTTTTTGTCCAAAATTCAGTTCAAGTTCGCAGAAGTGAAGTTGCACATGCAGAAGTACATTTGGATGTACATTCAGTGTTAATCCACCCAGTCAACGTATAACTCCACAGGTAATTTGGGCTGTAGCACAGCAGGTTAATCACCAGCAGCAATAGATTACTGCTGACTGGAAGGTGGAAAATTCAAAACCCAACTCAGATTGAGCACCCAACTGTTAGCCTAAGCTCACTATCCACCTAAACAGTTTGAAAACAGCTGAGCTTGTGACTAGAGAAATTAGGCACCACTTTAGGGGGGGGGGGGTATTTTATGACACCATAAAATGCCGGTGATCAAAGAACAAGGAGGGAAATTCTACACTCAAAAAGGGTTTGTTGTCACAGTGGATGGATTCCCCTGTGGCTGGAATCGAGATAACCTCCAGGTGCTGAAATTGGAAAATGCCGAGATACCTCTGTCTGTCTGTCTGCCTTGTATGTCTAAAATGGTATTGATTGTTTGTCATGTATGTGTGCAATGTGATCCGCCCTGAATCCCCTTCGGGATGAGAAGGGTGGAATATAACTACTGTAAATAAATAAATAATTTTCACTGTGGAGGTCCAATGCAAGATTACAGTCTTTATGTGGTCATTCTTGGAAAAGCTTTAAATCTGGGATGGGGATGCTGAGCTATGGTGAGCACCAGGGACATTGTTGCATCAAACAAAATTGCACTTTGCAGCTGTGGAAGTGTCAACACCTGGACTTATTTTTGTCCAGCTAAATATAGCAGAAAGCCAGCAAGCTTGGAGGCTTGGATAGGGACACTGGAAGGGTTCAAATCCCTGCTTAGCCATCGAAACCCTCTAGATGGCTTTGGGCAAGTAACAGAAGAAGACAAAGGCAAACTCCCTCTGAATAAACCTTGCCAAGAAAGCCCTGTGATCGGTTGTCAGAAATAACTTGAAGACACACAACAGAAATACATTAACTCTGCTGTCAACACTTCAGACCATCTGAAGGTTTCCAGATATTACAGAGGACTGTGAAATCCGCCTCAGAGCAAGATTCCTGACAACTCGGCAGATCGCTGTGAAGCATTTGCTCGGTTCTTTGCGGACAAAGTTGCGCTGATCCATTCTGACTTCGACACCACGTTAAGAGCAGTCTCTGAGGATGTAACACGAGCATCTGCTTGTCCGGTTTTAATGGATTCATTTCAATTGGTTCAGCTCGAGGATGTGGACAGGATCCTTGAAGAGGCGAGGCCTACCACATGCATCCTAGACCCCTGTCCTTCCTGGCTGATCAAAGAAGCCAGAGTGGGTTTGGCAGAGTGGGTGAAGGTGGTGGTTAATGCCTCCTTACAGGAGGGCAAGATTCCAGCGAGCCTTAAACAGGCTGTTATAAATCCGCTGTTGAAACAACCATCACTGGACCCCACTCAATTAGTTAACTATCAGCCAGTTTCCAATCTCCCCTATTTGGGCAAAGTCCTCGCAACTCCAGGGGTTTCTGGTAGACACTGATTATCTTGATCCAGCATAGTCTGGCTTTAGGCCGGGACATGGTACTGAAACAGCCTTGGTCGCCTTAGTAGATGATCTATGCCAGGAACTTGACAGAGGGAGTGTGTCCCTGTTGGTTCTGCTGGACCTCTCAGCGGCCTTCAATACTGTTGACCATGGTATCCTTCTGGGACGCCTCGCAGAAATGGGGCTTGGAGGTATTGCTTTGCAGTGGCTCCAATCATTCCTGGAGGGTCGGTCCCAGAGGGTGTTCAACCCCACAACCATTGACTTGTGGAGTCCCTCAAGGTTCAGTACTGTCCCCGATGTTATTTAACATCTACAGGAAGCTGTTGGGGGAGATCATCCAGAGTTTTGGAGTAAGATGTTATCTGTACACAGATGACGTCCAAATCTGTCACTCCTTCCCACCTGTTACTAAGGAGGCTGTCCAGACCTTGAACCGGTGCTTGGCTGCTGTGTCGGACTGGATGAGGGCTAGCAAATTGAAATTGAATCCAGACAAGACAGAGGTCCTCCTGGTCAGTCGAAAGGCCGAACAGGGCATAGGGTTACAGCCTATGTTGGATGGGGTTACACTTCCCCTTGAAGATGCAGGTTCGCAGTCTGGGAGTGATCCTGGATTCATCGCTGAGCCTGGAACACCAGGTCTCAGCGGTGGTCGAGAGAGCTTTTGCACAATTAAAACTTGTGCCCCAGCTGCGCTCAAACCTTGGGAAGTCTGACTTGGCCACGGTGGTCCATGCTCTGGTTACATCCCGAATAGACTACTGCAACACACTCTACATGGGGCTGCCTTTGAAAACGGTTCGGAAACTTCAGTTGGTCCAATGGGCGGCAGCCAGAATGCTAACTGGGATGACATACAGGGAGCATACCACCCGCCTGCTGTGTCAGCTCCACTGGTTGCCTGTCCATCTCTGAGCCCAATTCAAAGTGCTGGTATTGACCTATAAAGCTCTATACGGTTCTGGCCCAGCTTACTTGTCTGAACGCATCTGCCTCTATGTCCCATCTCGCAGTCTAAGATCATCTGGGGAGGCCCTGCTCTCGCTCCCGCCAGCAACGCAAATGCGGATGGGCCTTCTTGGCAGTGGCCCCTCGCCTATGGA
The DNA here is from genome assembly GCA_030556195.1 of Anolis apletophallus. NCBI lineage: Eukaryota > Metazoa > Chordata > Lepidosauria > Squamata > Anolidae > Anolis > Anolis apletophallus. The sequence continues at coordinate 24,193,823 of JARBWK010000006.1, forward strand.
ACGCACTCCCAAACAAAATAAGATCTCTCCTCGCTTTTAGAAAAAAGCTAAAGTTGTGGTTCTGGGACCAGGCCTTTGGGCAGCAGATGTAAATTGTACCTTTGGATTTGACTGGATTAACACTTTGGACTTGACTGGACTGACAATGTGTTCCGCTTGATGGCTTTAATTAATTATTGTTGTATGTAGTGGTTTTTAATGTAATGTTTTTAAATGTTTTAATGCTTTTTAATGATGTTGATTATATGGTGTATTTTAAAATTGTATTGTGGTAGTGCGGCCTGTAGTGCTGCAAATGTAAGCCGTGCTGAGTCCCCCTGTGGGGGTAAGAAGCTACGGGGTACAAATACCATAAATAAAATAAATAAAAATACTTGCAGAGATTGAAGGGAAGCAAGGAGCCTTGGGAAAACTTTTAGACCTGGCATGGGCAAATGTTGGCCCTCCAGGTGTTTTGGACTTCAGCTTCCACAATTCCTAACAGCTGGTAGGGTCGAAGTTTGCCCATGTCTGCTTTAGACAGTCTCAAGGAACTCAAAGTCCACAGGATAACGGATTTAGATTAAGAAGTTATGAATAACCACTACACACAGTATTTGTAAGGAGATCGAATTATTACAATACAAAAGAGAAGCAAACTATTTGGAAAGGGTGCATCCAACAAAGGGAGCAAAACATAACAAAATCCCTGTTCTAGGCATCTGAAATATGGGTCTCACTTACAGCACAAGGCATAGTCCATCAGCCCATGGGTTCATTGTTAAGGATCAATGACAGATTTCATTGTCCAAGGTTTTACACACAACCCTTTAGCAGCCAGAGACAGATTGACCGGTCCCAACCTGGAGTAGCCATTGTGAAGGTCTGCGAGGGTGCATCTACACTACAGAACACCTTTTAGGCACTTTTTACCCTGCAATATAATCCAGATAAATAATCCATATTATCAGTTTTGAACTGGATTATCTGAGTCTACACTGCCATATAATCCAATTCCAAGCAGATAATCTGGATTTTATATAGCAGTGTAGAAGGGGCCTTAGACTTCTCTGGCACAATGCCATGGAATATTGGGAACTGTAGTTTTACAAGGCCTTTAGTCTTCTTTACCAAGTGGTGCTGACACTACACCAAACTGCAACTCCTAGGACCCCAGAGCATTTAGCCAAGGAAGTCAAAGTGGTGTTGAACTGCATTCATTCTGCAGTGCAGATGCATCCAGTAATACATAAAGGCTCAGCTCTGGCCTTGACACTTTTAACCTGCCTTTTGTCTAGATCAGGTCTGTCCAACTTCTACGGGCCCAAGGGTCGGAATTCCGGTCACTGATCACCTGGGGGGCCGAAGGGTCTGCCCCTCCCCCGGCTTCGCCCCCTCCCAGGCTCTGCCCCTGCCCCCCCCGGCTCCACCCCTCTCCCCGGCTCCAATTTACTTACAATTGACCTTGAGTTGTGGAGTTGTAGTTCACCTCCATCCAGAGAGCACTGTGGACTCAAATAATGATGGATCTGGACCAAACTTGGCATGAATACTCAATATACCCAAATGGGAACACTGGTGGATTTGGGGGAATGTTTTCTAATACCTTTGAGTTATTTGAGTCCACACTCAAATTGGGAAACACCAAAAAAAACCAAACACCTCAATGCCGTTGCAGGGCTTCATGGGGCCTCCTTTCCCAGAGGCAGGTGGAGGAGGCCCAAAGAGCTCCCTCCCTCCCTGAAGGGAAAACAAGCCGCGGGGGCAGGTGCAAAGGAAGCCACGTTGCATCCTGCATGCGGGGGAAGGCAGCACAACAAGGGGGAGGGGTGCGGAGGAGGGGAAGGAAGCGTCGCCAAGGAAACTGCCGCTGAGGTACCCCTCCCCCCCTCACCCAACGTCCCAATGTTTTTAGATTGATTCGAGCCAGGCCCTTCCTTACCCATACTGCGGGAGCCCCGCCACAGGGCCGAAGCACCAACGGCGACGCCGTCCCCGAAGAGCCCCGCTGGAGCCGAGGCCAAGCTCAGGCCAGGTGCGGCGGCTCTCCCATCTGCGGGGCGGGAAGCGAGGGCCCTCCACAGGAAGAGGACGGAGCCAGGAGGGGCTTTACCTGCCTCACTCCCCTCCTCCCTCTCTCTGAGGGAATGTGGGCTGGCCTGGAAGCAGCCACGAGGGAGGAGGAGGCGCGCGCCCAGGCCGGCCGCAAATCCCGCGGGACCAGAGATTTCAGCAGCTATCGCGAGACTACGCAGCCACAGACGGGATTTCGACCTCCCTCAAAATCCCGTCTGTGGCTGGCGTAGTCTCGCGATGCTTGCCTAAACCCGGAAGTAGGTTTTTTTATTTTTTAAAAAAAATTTATTTTGTATTTTATTAAAACAAGTTAGGGGGCCGGAGGGAAGGGGCTCGGGGGTCGTGTACGGCCTCAGGGCCGCCTGTTGGACAGCCCTGGTCTAGATGAGACTCACTAGGAATTGCACCAATTTCTAGATCCCTTAGAAACACATAGATTGCTATCCTAAGAAGGCTTGGATTTCTTCACACAGATCACTGAATTTCAGCCAGCTCTGATTTGATTATTCATGGATTTGATTAACATTCATTAATCTCTGGGAATGTCTAAGGTCCTCCAGTGCACTTCCATCAGACTTTTCACTTTCACTTTCATGGGGTTCTTGTGCCCCTAACCCCAGTAAGTGTGGATGGCTGATTGTATTCCTAGCACAAGCTTCCTGATTGTATCAATATTGTCGAACCTTGAGAAGAATAAATCATGCAGGAAAACAATGATTAAATACCTTTGTTACATTGTTACTTCATTACATTGTTGCTTTCACACTTGATCAAAAAGCCTCAGAAGCCTCAGTATCATCCTCCTTATCCCTTGGTCGGATATATAGGCAGCTGGAATACCAAACAACTTATATTTACAGTACTATTAAGTCACCATCTGATAAAGCAGGTGGACAAAGTGCAGCTTGTCAGATATTGCACTGTAAATCCCAGTATTCCTCACCATTAGCTATACAAACAATTTTCCCGATTTGCGGGTTTAATTGTGTGTGCATGGGTGATGCACCTCCCAGCAGATTACCAAGAAGACACAGGCAGAAGTAGGTTGGAATAAAAATTGGCCGCAACTCATTCATTGATAACAGGAACAAGGATTGGCAGCCATGCACGGGTCCTGGATCAGGGGTCGGACAGCCCGCTGCTGTCTGATGATGCTTGCATGCCTGGGTGCCGCAGGCACAATACCAGTCCACATAAACTCAGCACTCTAGGGGACAGGGCATTATCCCCTCTTCCACCAAGGAGCGATAAGCCAGCCAGATCCAGGGGCCATGCCACACGCCAAACACAGAGTTGCGACAAGATGAACACCAAGCAACAGCAAGAAAAGTTAACAAGATACGAACAATGAATACATGCAGGGTGGGGTGGGATGGAAAAGCAGGAGCAGGCCCAGTGCCTGCTGAGAAGCCTTGGGCAGCCTTAAGTAGGCTGCCAGGGCGGAAGAGAGGGCTGGCCCACTGACGGGCCAGAGCGGGGCGGATCCAGCCCCACCATTGGCCAACTGCTCTGGTGGGGGGAAACTCTCGCACCACCCAGGGGGCTTCTGGGAAGAAGCCCCCTGGGCCATAATGGCAGTGAGGACACCCTGCACCGCAACATGCTCGGCCCGGTAAGTTGGGCCAAGCCATTTCTTGCAGTTTTGTTTACACCAGGGCTGTCCAACATCTTCGGGCCCAAGGGCCGGAATGCAGGTGACGGATCACCTTGGGGGCCGGAGCGGAGGGCATGGCTGCTCGCGGGGGCGTGGACACAGTGGGGGCGTGGCTGCTCGTGGGGGGCGGGGCCGCTCTCGCCCTGGTGCGCATGCCCAGCGTCCTGCGCGGCCCAGCCCTTTTCGGCAGGGTTACGTCAGGCGCCACGCCTGACATCACCCAGCCCCGTCGAAAAGTGACGTCAGGCGCCGAAAAGGGGCGGGTCACGCAAGATGCCGGGCATGCGCGCCAGGGCGGGAGGCGGACCGGGGGATCGGCGAGCCGCCCTCCGCCGTCTCCCTAGCTCTTGCAGCGGCCGCGCCTGAAGAAAGAAAGGTAAGCCCGGGAGCTTACCTTCCTTCAGACGCGACCGCTGCAAGAGTCAAGGAGTCCACGCTAGGGAGGGCATCTCGCCGATCCTGTCTTGCAGGGGTTAGGGGCCGTTGGCGCTGGGTTATAAATGCAAGCCCGCGAGCGGCCCCTGCGTGAGCGAGGAAGAGGCGGGGGGAAGTCCCGCCCCTCGGGCATCTGACGTGGCTTCCCTCCGCCTCCTCCTCACTTGCGTGCCCCCCCTCCTCGCGCCCCCCCCCCTGAGATCGAAATTTTTCAATTTTTTTTTCAATTTTTAAAAATAAAAAAACCCTGATGTCTTGCAGGGGGTTAGGGGGCTGTGGGGAAGTGGCTTGGGGGCCGTGTATGGCCCCAGGGCCGCCAGTTGGACAGCCCTGGTTTACACTATGTAACACAATTTTGTTCCTGGGTTATAAATGTCATTTCCTAATTGGTTCTATCTTTAAAAAAACATGGAAAGAGTTTATTGAACTGCAAAAACTTTGGTTTTGCAGGACATCCTGCAGCATATTTTGCTAGTTTTTCAATGAATATCTCATCCAGTCTCAACCAATTCAACATAGTTTGTGGCAGCCACACATATGAAGTTTCTGGAGTATAACAACTACTTTCAAAGTAAGTACCACACAATTAAACATGAAATAATACTTTCAAACCAGGAATAGAACATCTTTCAAATATTGTTATGTAGTGTTATTAATATATTATCTCTAGGAATCTCTAGGTCCTGCAGTATGACTATAGAACTGCAGTGGAACACTTTGCGATTCCTTTACATGTTATCACATGTAAGGTGTAATTTTTTTTAAAATGTGTTGTTTTTTCCACTTTTGGGGATGTCCTGCACCCTTAAATGTAGCACATGCTGTATAATTATTTTATTTTATTTATTTATTTATATTTATTTCCAACATTTCTACCCCGCTCTTCTCAACCCCCGAGGGGGGACTCAGAGCGGCCTAACAAAAGGCACAATTCGATGCCAACATAATAAAATACAATATAAAACCAAAAACATACTGTACATCATTAAAATACATTAAAATACAATTAACATTAACACATCATACACATTCTCTTAAGTTAAAAACAGTATTTTGTCCATAACAGGAGCATTGAGCCATGTCCATCAACTTGCCATTACAAATCCAGTCCAAAGTGCTGCATTGTGCTAATGTGCAAACGCCTGGTGCCACAGCCAAGATTTCACTTTTTTCCTGAATGCCAGGAGGTATGGGGTTGATCGTATGTCACTTGGAAGCACGTTCCACAGACGGGGAGCCACCACTGAGAAGGCCCTCTGTCTCGTCCCCACCAACTGCGTCTGAGAAGTTGGCGGGAGCGAGAGCAGGGCCTCCCCGGATGATCTTAAATTATGAGGTGGGACGTAGAGGCTGATGCATTCGGACAAGTAAGCTTTAAAGGTCAAAACCAGAACTTTGAATTGAGCTCGGAAATGGACAGGCAGCCAGTGGAGCTGACACAACAAGGGGGTAGTATACTCCCTGTATGTAGCTCCAGTTAGTAATCTGGCTGCCGCTCGTTGGACTAGCTGCAGTTTCCGAACTGTCTTCAAAGGCAGACCCATGTAGAGTGTGTTGCAGTAATCTATTCGGGATGTGACCAGAGCGTGGACAACCGTAGCCAAATCAGACTTCCCAAGGTACGGGCACAGCTGGTGCACGAGTCTTAACTGTGCAAAAGCTCCCCTAGCCACTGCTGAGACCTGGGGTTCCAGGCTCAGCGATGAGTCGAGGATCACTCCCAAGCTGCAAACCTGCATCGGTCAAACTGCATTAATTCTACAGAATGGATGCACCCTTGAAGACCACTTGTTTTCTCGATCCTGGGCAGTTCCATGGGTTCCTAATAGTCTCTGTCCATGACTGCAAGTGTATTTTTGAGAAAATAGGAGACACCTGCAAGTAGCACTAGAGGGGAAATGACCCTGGGTGACATTTCAGTGAAATTTTTGCTGTGGCCCACTGACTATTACAACATTTGCAGCCATGACGCCCAGCTTAATCGCAAAACTGCTGAATTTTTTTTTGCAATGAACAGATACAGCATGCTGCACTGCTGTCAATCGAAAAGAGAATGATAATCTAAAAATAAAAATGTTTACCAGGCAAGCAGTGAGACTGAGAAAGACAGAGCCAAGAAAATAAATGCAAGACTGTCTCCTTGCCTCTGTGGCACGGAGTTGTGCACGTAACTGTCTAAATGGAAAAATGATCAAGGTTTTAAAATGTCTTCCGCTATTATTACATCATGTGAGGTATCCCTCAGACAAAGGCAGCCTTATCATAATAAGATTGCAACAGTGGCGGCTTTATAAAGTCAGATACAGGCAGACCAAGATAAGATTGCCCAAACAGCATGCTGTTAGTCAGAAAATTTGGCTCATTTAGTGCACTCTAGTAAATCGCAATCCAGAATGGGTCGGCACAGTGCAGCGTTATTTTTCTTCCAGCTTCCCACATTTTCTGGGTGCCAAACAGGAAGATAAACAGGTTGCCATGTTTTGCAGTGGCAGCCCTGGCTTCCATTTTAATCTCTGTGCTTTTAAAACAAACCTCTTAGATGGCACTATATTTTGGAGAAAACCCTCCTCTGCCTGAGCTGTTTGTCTAAGTGCTTTCCCAGACTCTCCCATTTTCCATCATGCTTGTTTTCAAAACTAAATATGCAAACATATACCTTTGCTGGAGCTGTTTACCTACATTCTGACCCCATATTCTCTTATAGCACACTTGATTTGAAAAATAAACCAAATACGCATGATACATACAGACCTTGTATCAGCTAATATTTAATGGAAGGTTTGTGTGCCTGTGTTGCAAGAACACATCTCTGTATGTGTCTTGCTACCCTCCTAGCCGGTTTAATCCAGCTGCACAAAGAAGGAGCTAAAATTTGCCAAAACAACAATCCCTGCCAGACCCATTTCTCCTTTCTTCTGGCTTCTCTCTCCATGTAATTAAAACATGGCAGAGAGGCAGAAGAGGGGGAGGGAAATGGCTTTTAACTCTTCTTTCTTCTTCTTCTTCTCTCTTTTCTTTCCCCACAAAAGGGAATCCCTGAGTTTATGAAGTAGGGAAGGAAGAAAAGGAGAAGAGGAAAAGAAGCCTCTTTCTCCCACTTGTCTTCACTCTCCTTGTAATTAAAGCATGCCAGGCAGAAGGCAAATGGCTTTTTGGACTTCTCTCCTTTCTCTCTACAAGAGGAAATCCAAGATTTTACATAGAGAAAAGAAGAGAAGAAGGAAAAAGAAGAGGAGGAGGAGAGAAGGAGAGGAAAAGAAAGCTCCCCAAAAGACACTAATAAAAGAAGACAGCTTCAAAAAAGAAAAGGCCTTGTTGTCTCTCCTTTCCCCCTTTCTTTACTCTCAAGGCCCTTCCACACAGCCCTGTATCCCAGAATATCAAGGCAGAAAAACCCACGTTATCTGCTTTATCAAAAGGCCCTTCCAGACAGTCCCTATATATTCCAGGATGTGATCATGCGCTTTCTGCTTTAAACTAGATTATTTGAGTCCACACTTCCATATAATCTGGGATAAACAGAAAACCTGGGATCAGATCCTGGGAAAAGGGGACTGTCTGGAAGGGCCCTGAGTCCACACTCAGATAACATGGGATTTTCTGCCTTTATATTCTGGGATATAGGTTGTGTGGAAGGGTCCTACTTGGAATTAAAACATGCCAGGGAGGAGAGAAATGGCTTTTAAACACTTCTTTCCTCTTCTTTCTCTTCAGGAGAGGAAATCCCTGATTTTATAAAGCGAGGGAGGCAATAAAAAAGAGGAAAAGAAGAAAAGTTCAAAAAGCCTCATTTCATTCTGTTTTCCAGTCTATACTCTCCTTGGGATTAAAACAGGAGGAAGGAGAGGGAAATGTAACTCTTCTTTTTCTCTTTTTTTCTCTTTCCATGAGAGGAAACCCGATTTTACAAAGGAGAGAAGGAGAACAGGGGGGGGGAAATAGAGAAGAGGAGAGAGAGAGAGAGAGAGAGAGAGAGAGAGAGAGAGAGAGAGAGAGAGAGAGAGAAGAACGCTTCAAAGAAAATGCCTCAGTTCTCTTTCTTTTATCCCCCTGTCTTTACTCTCTTTGGAATTAAAACATGCCAGAGAGGAAGAGGAAGGAAATGGCTTTTTACTCTTCTCTCCTCCTTGTTTCTCTCCGCAAGAGGGAACCCCCAATTTTATAAAAGGGGGAAGGAAGGAAAGGAGGAGAGGAAAAGAAAAGCCTGTAATAAAAGGCCGAGGGTGATGATGATGATGGCGACGGAAGAGGAGGGAGGGAGGGAGAGAGAAGAGGAAGCCTTCCCCTCCTTCGCCCCCTTCACACTCCAGTGACAAGTTTTAAATTGAATCCACAGGGGAGATCCTCTTCCACCCACCCTTTTCCTCCGGCCCCCCACCTCCACCATCGCGGTGTGTGTTTCCCCTTCTTTCCCCTTCCTTGCCTTCCCTCCTCCTCCTCCTCTTCCCTCCCTGCAAAGAGCCCCGCGAATATCTCTCCTTCTCCTTCTTCCATTGATGTGCATGCAACCATCTTTCCCAGGCCTGGCTCTTTCTCCCTCTGGCAGCAGCAGCAGCCGCAGCAGCAGCAGCAGCAAGGGAAAGAGGCAGCAGCCCTTTAAACATGTCTGCCTGGAAATAAAGGCACCCTGGCCAGGATCAGCCCCATCCCCGGGTTTGGCAACGAGCTGGTCCCTTGCCCAAGGCTACTACTCACTCCTACTACTACCAGCAGCAGCAACAGCAGGTCTGTTTGCATGGGGGGCGAGGAGGTTGCATGCAAAGTGGGCAGAGGAAGGGGGATAGCTCTCTTATCTATGTCTACATATACAGACAGGCATCTGTTTAAGGCATCCCCTAAATTTGTACAGCCTTAGCAGCTGGAAATTGTGGCATCTCTTTTCTCAGTGCAATTTTCTTCTTTTTCTTGCAGTTTCTCTCCAGGCTGGGCCAAAAAGTCACAAAGGAGGTTTCCATATTTATTTATTTTGAATCTACATGACATCATATACTGTACACACACACAGGAAATAAATGCACATGATGCGCAATCGATAAAGAGATCATTTTCTAAACATCAGGCACTTTTGTGACTTTTGGCCCACCCTGTCCCCAAAATGTGTATTTTCTTGGTGCAGTACTTTCCTTTTTTGCAATTTCTGACACTATTATACACCCTAAATTGGAGTAAACAACCCTGTCTTCTTCCAGGATGCCAGCAGGAACCCACCCTTTGAACCTCTGGCCTAAAATTGCCATTTCAGAAATTATCACTCCAGTTAAAATTATTACTATCATATTTCTTCTTCAATATTCAGGTCCTTTTTAAAGCCTTCAACCACATCACCATAGTTACTTTTAGGTGGTAAAGGGTGCATATATATCTTATATATTTTTAAGGAACTGCAGCAACAAGGCCCTACTAGGAAAGGAGGGAGGAAAAGAGGGGAAAATAATAGAAATATAAGGCAGAGAAGGAGGGAAAGAGAGAAAGAAGAAGAGAAGCAGAGGGGAAGGAGATCAATCATATATCTGTTATTTCTATGTGTCTATATGTTTTATATTTCTGTTATTTTCCCTTATTTTCTCCTTTCCACTCCAGTGCGGCCTGGCTGCTGCATCTCTTTGTACGCTGGGGCATAAAACACAGTGGAAAAAAGAAAAGTGCTGTCCACAATCTGTCTGCAGCTCTTCCTCTCTCCCTGGCTGCTGGGCTAAAAAAAAGAGACAAGAAGTGCAATCACGGTTTGTGCCTCTTTCTCTTGCTATGGGAAAGAGCTCAGCGAGGGCCTTGCTTTTCCATGTAGCTAGGCCACAAGCCAGGGAATGCCTTGGGAACGCTTGCCTGGAGCGGAGAGAGGCCTGGCGGTGGCAGGAAAATTAACCGCCGCTGCTGCAAACGAAGATGTTAGGCCTCTATTAAGGCTGTTGAAGCAGCTCACAGGCCCCGGCTTGCTTTTCCCCCACCTCAGGCATAGGAGGATATTATCTTTATTCTTGCGGGGTTGTGAGATTCATTTTATGTGCTTTTATGAGTAAAATTTTTGGGCCCAGTATTATTCTCCCCCTCTCCTTCCCAAAAGGAAAAAAAGGTTGAGATTTGTTTTATTTTATAACAACAACAACAATGGGTGCTGTGAGTTTTCCAGGCTGTATGGCCATGTTCCTTAGGAGATAATGCTTCTGGAATGTGGCCATACAGCCCGGAAAACTCACAGCAACCCAGTGATTCCAGCCATGAAAGCCTTTGACAACACAACAACAATTTTATTTCTTACTCGCCTCTTGTCATGATTCGAGGCAGGCCCACATCACAGTCAAACCACACAAACATTGCAAAGATTTGATAAACACACATGTTAAAATGTAGTTCTATAAAGTGTACAGAAAAATACATATCAAATACACAGGACAGAGATTAGAAGACAGGACACAAGTTTTTAAATTCATGCTTAAAACTGGCTGAGTGCATTATTCAACACTGTGCAGTCACTTCTTTGGACCAAGATTTTTCAACTCGAAATGTGTCACATCCATAATTCTCAAAAATTGTCCATTTAGATGGCTAGGATAGTGACACTTTTTATTTTCTGGTGGTTTCATATACACAAATTTTGTGTTATTTCATGCACAAAATTATTTAAAAAATATTGAGTAGGCTATCAAATTATTTTCAGGTGAGTGCAGTGGGCCTTTGTTTTCCACCAAGGCCTGGTTCCAAAACTTGTAATAGAGACCAAAATGCTCAGGTCCCATTATATGCAATGGTATTCATTACTTAAAATGGCAAAATCAAGCTTTGGTTTGGGATTTAAAAAATATATTTTCAAACAATGGATAATTGAATCTGTGGATTCCAAATCCTTGGATACAGATGGCCAACTGCATATGAAGCAATTCATTTCCTTTTTTAAAAAAATTGGGTCCCACCATCAATACGTCCATCCCATTGTGATCATGCAAGCATTCCAACATCTGAAAATACCTGAAAAATACCTCCTAGTCTTGGGCATTTTGGATAAGGGATATTTGACTAGTACTTCATTTGTAGTTAGGAGTGGACCTTATGATTTTAGTGGGAAGGGGCTCTTTGTGGGTTTTTTTAAGGTTCTTAATGGCACCTTTTCTTAGATGCTTTGCTCCATCCTTGTAGTTATAGTAGGTTTTTGGCAGCTAAAAACTGTTTTGTCTCTTCAAAGGCCATATGACTTTGCCCTTTTGTTTTTACTTCAGTAGCCTAACATGGTTACTTTCCCTGGAAATCAGTCCTGGCCATCTGAATTCAGATGGCTATAAGATTTATAGTAGCTCCATGGAATGAGGAGTGGACCTATGGTTTTGCGAATGCATCCATGTATGTGCCTTCAAGTTGTCTGTCTACTTATGGCAACCCCATGGGTTTCATAGCGTTTTCTTAGACAAGGAGAACTCAGAGGAGGTTTTGCCAATTCCTTCCTCTGAAATATAGCCTTTAGCGCTTGGTATTCATTGTTGGTCCCCCATTGTACTAATCAGATTTGCCCCTGCTTAGCTTCTAAGATTAAACAGAATCCTTAGGATTGGAATTTGTTTGTAAGTTGGAACATGTATATTTTTTTAAGTGTAACTTCAGCCAACTTGATTCCCCCTTCGGGGGGAGAAGGGCGGGGTAAAAGTGGATGAAATAAATAATAATAAATAAATTTAGTAGCTTTGGATAGCATAAGGAAGGCTTAACGCTCCTGATGTGTTTGCCTACCTTAGCTACCTATGTCCCCAGTCAAAGGATTTTCCCTCACTTTCTGTCCCTGTGAGAATAGGATTTTGAAATATTTTACTTCATGTGGAAACAAGGATTGGATAATTCTTCCAGGAGATTTCTCTAATTTCCTGTTGTCTCACCCAGTTCCTAACTATGAGTCATTTGTAAGTCAGATGTTTGTAACTTGGGGACTGCCTGCACTTTCTTTCGGTTTGGGGTAAATGCAAAAAAAAAGCCCTTGCCTGAGACCCTGGAAGCTGCTGTCAATCAGCATAGGCAATACCATGGTTTATGCTATTGTGGTTTGTTTTAGGCATGATTTGTCCAATAGACAAATAAACAAATAACAGTTTGTTTTCTTTGCTAATGTTTCTTTCTTTCCTCTTTGGTCAAATGTGATTTCAGGAAGGGAGTTGGGAAAACAACTCACCCATGGTCCTAGGTTCAAACATAATGACAAACAATGATTTACACAAGACATGCTGCATTGTGGTTTGCAGCTTGCTAACAAACCATAGCTTGTATATGAGTGCTGCTTCAGACACTAAAACAAATTACTGACTTATGAATAGATAGAAATCAAGTCAGTGTCTCGCTGGGTATAACGCTGACCCATATATTCCTATTTTCTGTGCAGAGGCGCCGTTCATTCATATTGTACAACATGGCTGACATTGGAGGCCACATTCTGGAATCATGCAAAGCAACATTTGCTCAGAAGCTTAGTCACTTAGCTATGAATTTCAACCCATTAGCAATCCAAGGAGGTAAAGCTATAGAATGCTGAACTCAATAATACAGTCACATTTCAGATGGGCAGCTCCCAAACAGTCAAATGTGCCTGTTACATAATAGCATCTCAGCCATGTATGGTAACAAGTATGTAAGCCTTATACATAGTAGCAGCTACATCAATCCTAAGGATCCTGTTTAATCTTAGAAGCTAAGCAAGGTCAAATCTGATTAGTACAATGGGGGACCAACAATGAATACCAAGTGCTAAAGGCTATATTTCAGACAAAACCTCCTCTGAGTTCTCCTTGTCTAAGAAAACGCTATGAAACCCATGGGGCTGCCATAAGTAGACAGACCACTTGAAGGCACATACATGGACGCATCCGCAAAACCATAGGTCCCCTCCTCATTCCATGGAGCTACTATAAATCTTATAGCCATCTGAATATATCTTACCTATATAACTTATCTTGCTCATAACTACCTGTATTGTAGAGGGGAGGCTCAGTACTGTGTTACTCTTGTGAAATGGTTGTCTGTTCAAACCACTGCTGAGTAGCTGACCTCCATCTTGCACCAGAAACTTTGGATATTTCTATACAGTGTTCCCTTGCTACTTTGCGGTTCACTTATTGCAAACTCGCTGTTTTGCGGATTTCAAAAAAACATTAATTTAAAATATATATAATGGTATTTTTGCTGTTTTGTGGGGTTTTGCCACCGCCGCTCTCCAAGGCGCTTTCCCTCCTCAGTCCTCCCTCCCTCCAGCCTTGAAGGGCCTTTCCTTCTTTTCCTTCACTTTATTTTAAGTTGATAAAGACTTAAAATAGTGTATAACTATTAAAATAATGTATAAATATGAAAATAAATAGAGTATCCCTATATCGCAGTTTTTCACTTATCGCGGGAGGTCCTGGAACCTAACCCCAGCAATAAGTGAGGGAACACTGTAATACAAGTGAGCTGATATCAAGAGTGCAATAAAATGGGAAGAAATTATACGAGCTGGGTCTTCTATAACTGTGTGATTGAATTTTTTCTTTCATACTGGTGTGTATGCAAACCAACCAGCCCTCAGGACCTTTGGATTATTATCATTATGTTTATGTTTATTTATATCCTGCTTTTTCTCTCCATAAAGGAGACTCAAAGCAACTCGCACAATAATGGAGCCTGTGAATCAATGGTAGAATCCATTATAATATGAGAACAGGATGGAATGAAGGAATATGCTAATAAAGGATTTGGGGGCTGCATTAAGACAATTAGTATTATGTTATTCACTAGGAGCCAAGATGGCACAATGGCTTAAACCCTTGTGCTGACTAAACTGCAGACCTGAAGGTCGGCGGTTCAAATCTGTGAGACAGGGTGAGCTTCCATCTGTCAGCTCCAGCTTCCCATTCAGGAACATGATAGAAACATTCACAGGATAGTAAAACATACAGGCATCCCCTGGGCAATGTCCCTGCAGATGGCCAATTCTTTCGCACCAGAAATGACTTGCTACTTTATCTAAAAGAGAGCCAGGTCCCAGTGCATAAGGTTTTTAAAAAAATGTGTGTCAGAGTGACTTGCAGTTTCTCAAGTTGCTTTTGACACACAAAAAACCTTATGCACTGGGATCTGTCTCTATTTTAGGTAAGGTAGCAGGCTATTAATAAAATGGTGGCTTCTGTCTAGAAGACCTTACATTGAATGATCCTGAGGACTCAACCAAAATGAGTGTGAAGTTCTGGGAAATGAATAATAATGGTTATGAAGTGACCCTCAGTGCTTGGACAGGAAGGGAGGGAGGGAGGGAGGGAGGAAAGGGAGGAAAGGAAGGAAAGGAAGGAAAGGAAGGAAGGAAGGAAAGGAAGGAGTTGTATTTAAAAGACCATTTTAAACAGTCATCATTGTGCCTGATAAATTCTGAGTTAAGGAAACAAACAAATGTGGGGGTAATGTACTTAATTACTGTTAAGGTCGCACAAGCAAAGGTTGTGGCTAGAACTTGTGAAGATCAGTCATTGTATAAGGAGATGTCTAGATATTTGGGGTGGATTGTGGTGAGAAAAGGATGCGAAGAATGGGGGCCATTCTCTCCCTTTTGTTATTTAACATCTACATGTGACCACTTGCTCAGCTGGTGCAAAGCTTTGGGCTCAAGTGTTATCAATATGCAGATGACACTCAGCTCGTTCTAAGGATGGAAGGCCATCCAGACGCCTAACCCGATAATTTCCATCTATGCCTCGAGGCCGTGACTGAATGGCTGCGTGCCAGCAGGTTGAGGGTGACTCCAGCGAAGACAGAGACCCTTTGGTTGGGCCGCCCGGGCAGTGGAGATGTCCAGTTGCCTACCCTGGATGGCAAGACTCTATGCCCATCATCATTGGTAAAGAGCTTAGGAGTCCACTTGGACTCTCTGCTGACAATGGAGACTCAGATCTCCACTGTGAGCAGAACTGCATTTTTCCATCTGTGTCAGGCCAGGCGACTGGCTCTCTACTTGTCTAGGAGCGACCTGGCTTCAGTGATCTCAAGATTAGACTACTGTAACGCCCTCTACATCGGCCTACCTCTGGCGGTAACTCAGAAACTCAAGCTGGTGCGGAATGCCATGGCCCGACTTCATGCTGGGGAGCCGGCGAGATATCATATAACTCTCATCCTCCAGCAACTGCACTGGCTACCGATTGATGGTACTTACCTTCAAGGCCTTACATGGTCTGGGGCCTGTCTATCTGAGGGACCGCCTCGCCCCCTACCAACCCCAGAGATCACTTCGATCTGAAGATCAAAATCTTTTGGAAGTCCCCAATTTTAAGATCTTCCATCTGACAGCTACCAGGCGTAGAGCCTTTTCGATCGTGGCTCCTTCATTATGGAATACATTGCCTGCCAAAGTCCGAGCCCTGCGAGATTTACTTGCCTTCCGGAGGGCATGTAAAACATATTTGTTTGGGAAGGCTTTTGAGCTATGAATTAGTCTTAATTTGGTCTTAACTTGGTTTTAATTGTTATATGTTATTATATGGATTTCTTGTAAACCACTCCGAGCTTTTGGGGAGTGGCGGTATATAAGAACAAATAAATAAATAAAATAGAAGGTTACATAGGTCAAAATGTCAGATTCATTGGGCATGGAACAGAGCTTGGTGGCTCTTGTGCTTTTAAATGATGTCGATCTCAGAAGCTTCAGCTGTGGCTTCAGACTTGAGAACAGCAATATCATCTAAGGACCCTGAATCATGGTGAGGGGGATGCCACACGGCTTCATGTTGTATTTGGACAAGGCCATCCGTGCAGAAAATACACGCACTCCTTTGTGGAGAAGAGGAATCGTGTCAGCGAGGGGAAGGCCTTGCTTTTATATAACCACCTCTCAGTGTGGATTGTTGCCACAAGGCCGGCGTTTTACATATATATGGTTAATGTGGGGAGAAAGGACACTCCGTAGTAGCCACCCCAAATGCAGCACGGACCTATGTGCTTGAGCTTGTTTCGGAGTAAGGAAGGCATGCTTTTTGCAGATGACCAAATGCTGGAGGAAGTAGGGGGAAGATTTCATTCTCTTGGGGAGCAAGAGACAGGGGGAACCCTGCTTAGCAGCCACCCTCTTGCTCCTGCGGCCGGGTATCTTTGGTGCAGCAAAAAGGAGATCCTGTGAAGAGATTTTTTTAAACTGCCGTCTCTCTCTCTCTCTTTGTTAGCTACAGACTCACACAGCTTTCCAGCCAGGTTCTGGGAGGTAAGTTGTGGAGGAAAAAAAGGCAAAAGAGGATGATTGGAATGCAGGCTGCTGTTATGGTGGGTTGTTAGAAGGGTTTGCGACTGGGGGGAAATGAGGCGGGGGGAACAGGACAGGAATTGCCCTCGCCCCCGAGAAGAAAGCAGCCGAGAGCCCCTCTGATTTTCAGGATTTGTTGGCAACTCAGCGAGGGTTGCCATAGCTTTTTATGTAGGGTGACCAGAGCCGGCTGGAACTGGTTTGAGGCAGATCAGCTCCTGAACACAATGCAGTCATTGAGCAGCTACAGTGGGATAGCTTCCTCCCTCCATGGCAGCCAAAAGCAGAGGACCTAGCAGAAAGATACCACCATCCCCATACAATATGTGAATGCACACTTTAGACACACAGCTCTGGTATGTGGCTAATGGGATAGTCATAAAGGTTTCTGTGTATCTGACTGCAATGACTTTGGCTGGTTCCTGCCTTTTTTTTCTTGATGGATATATTTTTTGGAGGGGGGAGTTCTGTTTTCCCTTTACAGACAACAGCTGAGATTTGTCTCCCTGATTCAACAATGTTTCCTTTGTGTTGCCAGAAGGTATCCATGGGTGCCTGCCTAGGTGTTTGGTTTCTTTTTTGAAAGCTGAACAAAAAAATAAATAAAAAAGAATGGTTTCTATTTCTGCTTATGCTTATGGCTGAAGATTTCTGCTTTGCATGCTGATTTTATTTACAGGATGCTGTCCTATAGGTTTCAAGAAAAGTGTGTGTGTGTGTGTGTGTGTGTGTGTGTGTTGTGTCTCATCTCTGTGAAAGGCCAGGAGCAAACTATTGTTATAAGAATGTGCATGGAAGCATTTACAAAAGAGGCTTATCAAGGCATACTCTTTTCTTTTTCTCCTTGTAGGCCTATTGATTGGGGCTGCCTTTAACCTTTTCAGGTTTTCAATGGCTATGCGTCTCTGGAAGTATAGCTGACCATTGGCATTCTAAAAAAAATACATCTTCCACAGGACAAGGTATAGAAGGTGAGCTATAGCAATATTTTTAGTATGATCACAATAGCATGTATGCAATGCCTGAATGCAATTTGTGATTCCAGAGCCGGGTACAGGGGCTAAATTAGGCAAAGAAATGCTATTAAACCCATCCAGGTTGCCTCAGATTAAAGGTGTTGCTTATAAAAAGCTTATTCATGGCCAGGCTAGCAATGCTCTCTTTGTGTGGGATACCTTATAGGCAGGCACATCCTCCTTATGGTAAATCAGAAGGGAACAGGCCCCCATACAGCAATCATACATTGTGGACCTTATGACAGAATGCTGATTTGCATTACTTTGCAATTAAACTTGCAAATACGTTTCCCATCTTATCATGAAAAAGAAATATGTTTTTACTCCACACATGTACACACATTCTTGTCTCTTTTTTTTGTAAGCTACAGGAAATATGACACAAAATATATGATTTTATCCGGATGGAAGGTATACATAATGTGAAACGTATCATGTGTTTTACATGCCCAACTGCATTGTGGCAAAGATTTTTGCAGTTCAGTGGAAGAGGTGCATTTTGAAGGTTTTGTAGAACTCCAGTGGATTACTAGTAGGATAAATTACAATACACGAGCAATAATTGCATACAAATAGGAAACCGGATGGAGGCTGCATCAGCTGGTAAGGAATGTCTCCTTCTGACTCAGTGTTTCAGAACATTAGATGATGGATAAGGTTTGTTTTTCTTCTCTAAATAAATACTTGGATCCGAGCAGACATTTTGCATCTTTCAGTGAAGCTGGAGGCTCCAGAGAAAGGGAGTGGGGGAGGCAGGAGGGAATGCAGGAATGAATGTGGCAAAGGAAAGAACAAAGGCTCTTAGAGATTATGTTGGAACACTAAACATTTTTGCCTTAGGGGTTCTTTTTGCTATTAACTGCAACTTCCCAAAACAGGAAATCATCAGGAATTCTGGGCTTTTTAAAAAACATGCATTATGTTACTAAAATCCATCCGGCTCCTAGCTGTCTTTGGTAATATACATCTGCAGTCATGAGGAAATATATAATAGAAATAAAGATGGAGGATAAACAGGAAGAAAATGGGTTCTGATCCAGTTTGAAATTTAGGTTGTCCATTGTATTCAGGCGGAATAAAGTAGACAATCTTAAAAGCCCTGGGAGTATTTTGATTGGGTAAGTTCCATGGAGGCTGGTGACAGGCAGGGTTCGCTGCATTTAGAGGGTGACACAAGCATTAAGGAACCTCTTTATTTCCTGATTGTGCAGCAGATGACACAAGGTATTTAAGGAATAAATTGTAGTGTATTGAAAGTCGCATGTGATCTCTGTTAAGCCTGGGAATATTTGATATAGAGAGTGTTAAACCAGGTATAGATGTATTGTGCTTCTCAAATTTGACAGAGCATTAAATAGCTTGCACGGAGGAGCCAAATATACTGTCATACCATCTTTGTGTTATGCTTAATATCTGGATGCAGTAGTTCTGTGTTTGTGTGTAGATGTCTGTTTTAGAAGCCATTGGTTCATGTTACAGGATGGGAAAAGATGGGTGGCTGCTCTGTATTGGGTCTGTTCATTTTTTCTGAGGGCCAGGGTACACAAGATCACCATTTTATATGTTTTGTAGGCTTTTCTAGAACTGTAAGTACTATTAATGCTTCAGTTTTGTGACAATATTTTTCGTGTATTCAGGTTTTGGAAATAGCAATGTGCTATGTATGCTTGTATGTGTGTCTGTGTGTTGCCTGCTGCCTTTATTTTCCCTTGCTTACTGCAAAGATTCTCTCCAACATGCGTAAACACTCTCTCTCATACACAATTTCTTTAAATATTGTGCTCGGAACAGTTTATTGTAATATGAGAACTTGAACAGATAAATTGTTCATGTTTCATTGGCTGTTTTTATAGTCAGGCACACATAGAAAAGAGATTTGGAGAAGGTACTTTTTTGGTAAAGGAAAATATGTAGGCCATCCTTATAAACTGAAAATGCAGATTTGAGTCTGGCATTCTTAGCAAGAGATCATGTTGCTGAGTAGCTGATTCTGCTTGCTTAGGGACACATTTTTTAAATGTTTAATGGAGTTTAGATATTTTCTGAAATGAAATAACTGGGTGTTGTCTTCACCAGAGGTTTCAATCTTGAAGAGAAGCTACAGTACACAACAAGAATATTGATTTGGGTAATTATGTTGACCCAGACATTTCTAGGCCTGCTTTTTTGCCAGATGTTGATGTATTTCCCCCCTTTTGGAGTTACCTCTGGCTGTCTTGAGCTAAAAAATATTCAGTGTCATCTATTGTGCTTTTAACCAAGCAGACAAACCAATAGAAATGGACTGTAGTGTGGCTGCTGTGCTTTCTGTTGTGTTCATTACCCTGGATCCAAAGAATCTCATGAGTGTTCCTTTGTCAGGTACTTTGTCAGATGTGCAGGAATTGTTTTCTGGTATTTACATTGTATAGCAGGATTCTTCCTGCAATGTGGAGGAGGATCTTGTGGGACCCTAGTTCTCAGGCTGGGTTTGGCTCGGGTTGGAGGGAGGGCCTTGAGAAATACAAACACTGGCTTAGTATCTGTTTTTCATACAGGTGATATGTACCCAGACTTTGCATGGACTGGCTGAACAGTCGATGTTCGTGAACCCTGTAGAAATGAAAGACATCTGGCCCAAGAATACCATGGAGTTGTGCTGGGGGACCTAGAGAGAACGTATTGTTTTAGACATGGATAAATGAAACCACTTCCCCAGATAAGGGGGAGGGTCCATACTGTATTTAATTACATTGTATTAGGAAGAGTTGGTAACTGAATGTGTGGAACTGTTGGCAGTAGAAATCATGGATTGTTGCTTCAAGGAGCTGATCTGAAATTGGAAGCAGGGAACTTGCCATTATCAGAACTAACCAAAATACTAAATGACCTTCAAAAATGGCTTCTTTATCATAGGTGATCATTTGCGGCTGAGTATCATTGCCTTCCAAGGATATTTTGGTGATGGATCCATAAGTGACTGTAGAGACCTATTCTGGATCTGCATGGTCTTTTGCAATGAGGGCATACATTTCCAGATGGAAGGTGGACCCAACAAGGGTTGGCTTGATGTGCCTTATTCTTAGCATGTATCTCCCTTCTTCCCTTTATTTGTGCCTCTCCAAAATCCACTGTTGGTAACATCTGACCTCCAGTTACAATTCTCAAGGGCAGGGCTTCCCAGTTCTTGGTGTCTATCAGAGGGTCTCACCTAGGGCCTCATCAGACTAGAGAAAGAATCCACTTTAAATCTGGTTGCTGCCTCCTGCAGAATTCTATGGTTTGTAGTTTAGGGAGGGGCCTTTAACAGCCTCACTAAACTACAAACCCTAGAATTCTGCAGGAGGCAGAAACTGGATTTAAAGTGGTTTCATTCTCTAGTGTGATGAAGTAGTATGCCACAGTTTTTAAGGTTAGCTTTAAGCCCATCTTTAAATCTCTTTTCATGTCCACCCACATTCCATTTTCCATCATTGAGTAGAGAGTACAGTAACTGCTTTGGGAGATGGTGATCAGGCATTTGGACAACATGGCCAGTCCAGTGAAGTTGATGGCAAAAGATCATTGCTTCAGTGATGGTGGTATTTGCTTCTTCCAGAGCACTGATGTTTGTATGCTTGTCTTCCTAAGAGATTTTCAGGATTTTTCAGAAGCAACTCTGACTGAATCTCTCCAGAAGTAAAGAGTGATGTTTGTAGACAGTCTATATTTTGCAGGCATACAATAGATTTGGAAGGGCAATAGCTTTACAAAGCAGCATCTTGGTATCCCTACAATACCAAGATGCTTGTTTATTCCAGGCTCCATTATAGGAAGGTGGAGGCATTGGTGAATGTCAGGACAACACAAACAACTACCATTTGGTGATTTGAAAGCATTGTCATGACCCCCCCCCCACACACACACACACACACTTTTGGTATTATATATAGTATTACCAAATTTACAGAGCAACTTGTTATACCTCTTTTTCTATTTAAGATGAGAATTGTATATCAGATGAGAATAATTTTATTACAATGTAAACTAAAATGCAACCATTAAAAAAGCTAGTGGTGTTAAGTGAAACATTCTGAAGGCTGGAGATTCCATGCCCAAGAGCTAAAATATTTTTGGCTTCCTAATGGCCAGGAAATCTGCAACTTTTGCCTAGTTTGCATGTCGCCCAGGGGTCAGGAACCTTTTCTTGGAAATTTATTTCAGTGAGAGCCATATAATATATATTATATTTTTTTAAGACTCAATTCAACTAAATGTGAGTATATACGTACATACTATGAGGAAAGGCTTCCCCCGGCAGAATGACAGGACAATTCAGACCTGGCTCTGCAAAAGGCATGTTCAGGACTCTGGGAAGGAAGAGATGATGGAAGGAAGGGGGAAAGAAAGAAAGATAGAGGAAATAAAGGAGGAAGGAGGAGAGGAAGAAAGAAAAGAAGAACGAGGAAGACGAGGATGAGGCACTGCCGCTGGGCTCCGCCATCCCTGGTGAAGAGGGTGCAGGGCCCAAGAGCAGCGAGGGGTGAAAAAGAGGCGGCAATGGTGTGGAAGCGGCAGTCGCGGGGGGGCTGCTCTGGAGAGCCAGATGCAATCATGAAAAGAGCCACATCTGGCTCCCTAGCCATAGGTTCCCTACCTCTGGTGTAGCCCAACACAAAATTCTAAAGTTACTTAAAACTTTATGAGATGTTTTTTGATGTTTCTGTGATAGTCTTATTTTAGGGTTTCTTCTCTCATGCTCAGTTTCAATACATGCCAATATAGAGTGTTTCAGTAGTTGAGTTGTGTAGTCACAGTGAATCACATTAAATGACTAGATGGAAGCAAATAGAGGTTGAAGAAGAGAGGAGAAAAATGCTGGATTTTTTTGGCTTTTATCCTTTTTCATGAAAATGTATTTGTTTGCTTCATCTCAAGCCATTTTGTGGCTTTGATTGGCAGCTGTAATAATTCTGTGGCAGTGAAGAGGGATCTTTTGGATGGAATTTACATGGCTTCTCCTTGGGCACAAGGTTCTTCCTTGGTATTTTTTGATTTGACTTCTTGGCATATCAGGAAATGATAAGGAATTTTGTAGGATCTTTGGGACTGAGAGAAAGTGCTTGATAACATTAGCTTCATCTGCCACATCTGGCAATGTAGACTCATATAATCCAGTTCAATTCAGTTAAACTGCATTCTGACACTGCCTTATATGGTGGTGTAGATGGGGTCTGAGTCTGCGAAAGCTTATGCTACTAACGTCTTTCTTTTCGTTAGTCAAAAAGATGCTTACAAGATACCTCTGCATATTGGTTGGCTATGAGCCAGTCGGCTGAGAGTGAATCCATCTAAGATGGAAATCCTCTGGCTGGGTCATCCAGGTGGGTGTGGGCTCCAGCTTCCTACTCTGGACGGCGAGGCACTACACCCATCGCATTTAGTAAAGAGTCTGGGGGTCCAGTTAGATCCGACTCAGGTCTCCGCTCTCAGCAGATCTGTCTTCTTCCATCTGGCGCCCTACCTCACCGGAAATGACCTAGCCACGGTGATCCAAGTGACTGTCATCTCGAGGCTGGACTACTGTAATGCCCTTTACATTGGTCTTCCTTTGTCATTCAGAAGACCTCAATCTCCTGCAGATTCCTTCCCTGCAAACCATCCCCCTGTCCTCAACCAGACACAGAGCCTTCTCTGTGGCAGCACCTCAATTGTGGAACAGTTTGCCACCAGAAGTTCGAGCAGTTAATGAGCTACCGGCTTTCCAGAAAGCTTGTAAAACAGCGCTGTTCCAACTTGCTTTCAATCTGTGACCACCCTTGGTTATAGCAGAATATTGTTAAACTGGTTTTATTGCTTGTTTTATGTGTCCTGTTGATTATTGATATGTTTTATGATGTAATTCGATATGTTGTAAACTGTTCCGAGCCAGTCAGAAGGGATGGTATACAAATCGAAATAATAAATAAATAAATAAATAAATAGATCTAGACTATCATATCTGTCTTAAATTTTAAGCTTAAGATAAATCAATAATTTTTGCATCAGATTTAAGGTTAGCCACAAGCAGGGAGGAAACATAATAGGCCAGTAACCTTACCATGGATTCAGTGACACCTTTGTCTCTGATAAATTATCTAATTAGTAATTCACTGTTCCTTTCTGAGAACTATAGCTACCGTGTTTCCCCGAAAGTAGGTCAGCGTCTTACTTTCTTTTCCCCCCAAAAAGTCCCCACTCATTTACTTTCGAGCACGTCTTATAACCCAAGACGTACCCGTCGTTACACGCCGCCGCCACGCCGCCACGCCGCCGCCGGAGGTGTGTCGCGGCACACCTGCGGCGCACACCTCCGCGGCACACCTTTTCGCCAGGCCTCCAAGCAAGGGAGGGAAAGGAGCCAGGGGCGGGACGGCGGCGACGTGTCACTGTGACGCGGCGATCCTCACGCGCCCTGGCTCCTTTCCCCTCCCTTCTTGCGTCAAGCAAGGGAAGGGGAAAGGTGCCAGGGGCGTGGTGAGGATCGCAGCGTCACAGTGACACGTCGCCGCTTCGTCCCGCCCCTGGCTCCTTTCCCCCTCCCTTGCTGGGAGGCCTGGCGAAAAAAGGTGTGCTGCGGAGGTACCCAGGTGTGCCGCGCACACCTCCAGTTGCGGCGCCCGGCACGCAGCGGCGGGACGAGGTACGGCTTACATACGGGCACGGCTTATATAAGCCGACCCCCGACCCCCCCGATACGTCTTACAATTGGGGGTGTCTTACTTTCGGGGAAACACGGTAGCTTGAGTAGTTCAAACACAATCTCCTAAAGGAGATTTGCCCAAACACAAATCAAATAATATGAAAGTCATTGCAGACTAATTCGACCAGAGAAGTCCGCCATAACAGAGCACCTGATGAACCACCCTGTACACAGCATATTATTTGAGAACACAGAAATGCTGGACCACTCTCACAACCACCATGTCAGACTACACAGAGAAGCCATTGAAATCCACAAGCATGTGGACAATTTCAACAGAAAGCCATGAAAAGGAGCAAAATCTGGCTGCCAGTAAATTGTAATTATTCTTTACATAGAGAACATATTTCTAATTGGGGAAAAACTGAAAATGATTTATTATCATGCTGCTTACTCCCTTGTTGAGACATTAATGAGAGTGATAAATAAGGCCAACTTCGATCTCTAGATTTCTGTTTGCTGCAAATGTGAAGCACTTTCCAATAACTTCAAAAGATGTATCACATTTTGTTAAACTGGGCTTCAGCCATATGCTGTAATATTTACTTTCATAGAAATCTGTTCAACGTACCACAAATAGATTAGTTATCAGGGGTCAGGCCCTTCTTAAAAGTTTGAATTAAAAATTAGATATTACTGGATGTGATAACATTATGGCATTACTGTGTACAGTAAAGCCATTATGTGGTGCGATGGGGTTTTGTGGCCTGTGCCTTCTTGGCTGAGCTTGGGATATAAAAGCAATGTGCATTGGATCTCCATATGCTCTGTTCCTGGAGCCAAAGGTCATTATTTTGAGTAAACTTTCTTCAGTCTGGTCCCTCTCCTCCAGATTTATTGGCTTTTATATCCCACCACCATTGCTAGAGCTGATGGAAAATGTGCTCCAAAACTATTTCAAGATATGTATAAGTAATCCAATTCTTTGTAGAAAATGAATGGCTTATGATGGGGAAAGGGAGTGGGGGAACACGATAACATGTGGACACTAGCACTCATTGGCCCTAACCTTCTGGTGTTGAAGACTGATGGCCACAGATCATGGGGAATTGCTTTTTTACTTACTCCTTACAGTATTCTACCCTTCAACTGCTTAATGCAAAGGAATATAACAATTATCTTGGAATGTGAAGAGTAGCAATCTTACTATAGTCTGGATTTTAGCTTTTTGAAAACCATACCAACCTATAATGTCTGCCATGAGCCTGTTTAAAAGGATTTTATTTGACACGTTCCTTTGTCTTTTTGACATCTTATATAGAGTTCATGCTTCAGCAAATGTAGTTATGATAATGTAATTTTTGCAATAATCTCTGAAGGAAAAAAGAGATATAACCATTGCCAAAATACAGCCACCATATAGGCTTGTGTTTAAATCAGGAATTTTTTTTTTGACAGGAAATGCTCCTCCTCAAAACTTGGATTGACTTATCCACAAGTCAGTGTAATCTGGGTGTGAAAACAGGAGCAGGCTGGGAGAGTAGATGGGGGTCATTGCTTCTTTTAAGTTTTCACCTGGGTCCATCCTGGGAGAACCTAAAAGAAGCACTTAACCACTGGACCTTCCTCCACTGTTGTGCTGCTTTTTAAGGGTCTCAGTGGGCCTTGGTGCTGCCACCCATTTCAGAGGACTCCTCTTGTGATGACTTGGTGTCCTCACTGTTCGGAATAACAGTGCTTTCACAGTGGGTCAGGAGTGGGTTAGCCTCATCACCTTGCTGGCCATCTACACCCTATCACCGCCACCACTGCATGAGCAGGACCATTTAGCCAATGTGACCACCTTTCTCTGTAGCCACCAGCTGCACAATGGTAGTAGTAGGAGGAAGGTGCTCCCAGCTTTTACCTCCTTTCAACTTTTAGTTTTTACACCACCACCACTGTGAGTCATCCATCTTCAGCACTCCTCCCTATCCTTCAGATTAATTATCCAACCAAGAAAGTTATATGGGCTGGTCCCTCAGCTCTGGTAGCCTCAGCATGTTCTTGGGCAGGTGTCCCCCTATTTTTAGCCTTCTCTGATTCCGATGACTAAGATGCTTGGAGGAGAAAGGAGAATGGAGTGAAGAATGTCAGGATATTACAAGAGTTTGACCTAAAAGATACCTGGAGGGAAACTCACACCCAGGAGAAAGATTTTACATTTTTCTCAGACCGACATGATTCCTGGTCTAGGATAGACCTAATTTTAGTATCAAGTATGTTACTTCCTCAAGTGAATGAAGCCAAGATTTGGGCAAGAGATGTCTCGGATCACTGCCGGGTGGAAATGGAATTGGGAAGCCCCAAAAGAGAATTTTATTGGAAACTCCCTTTAAGAATACTGAATGACCCCAAAAATAGGGCGGAGGGTAAAAAGTTACTTAGAGAATTCTTTGTAATCAATAGCCAGAACAATAATAATTATAACCTCATATGGGATACGGGTAAGGCCTTCATGAGAGGGATCTTCATTAAACAGCAAGCAAAATGGAAGAGAAATAGACAGGCCAAAGTCAAAGAGGTAAACAAAAAAATAGAAGAGGGGGAGAAGGAGTTGAAAAGAAACCCCCAAAAAAGAGAAATAAAAACGGAATTAAACTACTTACGGAAGCAGTTAGAGATATATGAAACGGAAAATGTAGAGAAGAGTCTAAGATACCTAAATCAAAAGAAATTCGAATACGCAAATAAACCGGGGAAGTTACTAGCGTGGCAGCTAAAAGAAAAAAGGAAAAGGAACCACATAACAAAACTCAGGATAGATAACAAGGAATACATTACAGATATTGAAATCAAAAAGGCCTTCGAGCATTTTTACACGAAGCTATATAGCAAAGACAAGATAGACAGAATAGAGATAAATAAGTATCTTGGAGAAAGAAATATCAGTAAAATAACGGAGGAAGAAAGGGAAGCCCTCAACAAAAGGATAACAAAGGAAGAAATAATAGAGAACATAAAAAGGATTAAGCCAGGGAAAGCAGCAGGCCCTGATGGCTTCATTGGGGAATACTATAGGGAATTCAAGAGGAGGTAGTGGCCATACTGGAAAAAATATTTAATGGGAAATTAGAAAAAGGTGAAACGCCAGAGTCGTGGAAGGAATCCAATGTCACACTTATCGGCAAACCAGGCAAAGACCCGGAGAACCCCGCGAGTTATAGGCCAATCTCCCTATTAAACACTGACTATAAATTATTCACAAGTATTTTGGCAGAAAGATTGAAATTTTTTTTTAGGAAATTGGATAAAGGAGGATCAAAATGGATTTTTACCAAATAGACAATTAAAGACTAACATAAGAATCATACTAGATGCAATAGAATATTACGATAAAAAAATAGATAGGAGGTGGCCTTTATATTCGTGGGATCGCCAAAAGGCTTTTGATAGAACAAATTGGGACCAGGAAGCACTCTAAAAGAATTAGACATTGGATTCCACATGATAAACGCGTTCCAGGCAATCTATAGAGAACAACATGCCAACATTATTGTCAATCAAGGGAGAACAGGGAGAGTACATATCCAAAAAGGAGTCAGACAAGGATGTCCACTTTCCCCCCTATTGTTTATACTAATTCTAGAGATTCTATTAGAAGACATCAGAAAAGATGACAGATTAAAGGGAATAAAAATTAAGAAGGAAAAATTAAGTGCCTAGCATACGCAGACGATCTGGCTTTGATCGTCAAAGATCCTAGAAATTCCATCCGGCAGTGGACCGAAAAAATTGAGGAGTTTGGAAGACTTGCTGGGTTTTCCATTAACAAAAACAAAACACAGGTACTCATCAAAAATATGACGGAAAAGAACAAACAGGAACTCCAGGCTAAGATGGAGATGGAAATCTCAAATAAGATCAAATACCTGGGGGTGACGTTAATTCCAAAGAACTCACAAATATTTAAAAATAACTATATAACAAAATGGGACGAAATTAGAAAAGATATAAATAGATGGTCCAGGCTAAATCTGTCCCTCCTGGGGAGAATAGCCACCGTAAAAATGAATGTACTCCCGAGGATGATCTTTTTATTCTGAGCTTGGGATATAAAAGCAATGTGCATTGATCTCCATATGCTCTGTTCCTGAGCCAAAGGTCATTATTTTGAGTAAACTTTCTTCAGTCTGGTCCTTCTCCTCCAGATTTATTGGCTTTTATATCCCACCACCATTGCTAGAGCTGATGGAAAATGTGTCTAAAAACTATTTCAAGATATGTATAAGTAATCCAATTCTTTGTAGAAATGAATGGCTTATGATGGGGAAAGGGAGTGGGGGAACACGATAACATGTGGACACTAGCACTATTGGCCCTAACCTCTGGTGTTGAAGACTGATGGCCACAGATCATGAGGAATTGCTTTTTTTACTTACTCCTTACAGCATTCTACCCTTCCAACTGCTTAATGCAAAAGAATATAACAATTATCTTGGAATGTGAAGAGTAGCAATCTTACTATAGTCTGGATTTTAGCTTTGAAAACCATACCAACCTATAATGTCTGCCATGAGCCTGTTTAAAAGGATTTTATTTGACACGGTCTTTGTCTTTGACATCTATATAGAGTTCATGCTTCAGCAAATGTAGTTATGATAATGTAATTTTTGCAATAATCTCTGAAGGAAAAAAGAGATATAACCATTGCCAAAATACAGCCACCATATAGGCTTGTGTTTAAATCAGGAATTTTTTTTTGACAGGAAATGCTCCTCCTCAAAACTTGGATTGACTTATCCACAAGTCAGTGTAATCTGGGTGTGAAAACAGGAGCAGGCTGGGAGAGTAGATGGGGTCATTGCTTCTTTAAGTTTTCACCTGGGTCCATCCTGAGAACCTAAAAGAAGCACTTAACCACTGACCTTCCTCCACTGTTGTTGCTTTTTAAGGGTCTCAGTGGGCCTTGGTGCTGCCACCCATTTCCAGAGGACCTCTTGTGATGACTCTGCGTCCTCACTGTTCGGAATAACAGTGCTTTACAGTGGGTCAGGGTGGTTAGCTTCATCACCACCTGCTGGCCATCTACACCCTATCACCGCCACCACTGCATGAGCAGGACCATTTAGGCCAATGTGACCACCTTTCTCTGTAGCCACCAGCTGCACAATGGTAGTAGTAGGAGGAAGGTGCTCCCAGCTTTTACCTCCTTTCAACTTTTAGTTTTTTACACCACCACCACTGTGAGTCATCCATCTTCAGCACTCCTCCCTATCCTTCAGATTAATTATCCAACCAAGAAAGTTATATGGGCTGGTCCCTCAGCTCTGGTAGCCTCAGCATGTTCTTGGGCAGGTGTCCCCCTATTTTTAGCCTTCTCTGATTCCGATGACTAAGATGCTTGGAGGAGAAAGGAGAATGGAGTGAAGAATGTCATGTCATATTACAAGAGTTTGACCTAAAGATACCTGAGGGAAACTCACACCCAGGAGAAAGATTTACATTTTTCTCAGACACATGATTCCTGGTCTAGATAGACCTAATTTTAGTATCAAGTATGTTACTTCCTCAAGTGAATGAAGCCAAGATTTGGGCAAGAGATGTCTCGGATCACTGCCGGGTGGAAATGGAATTGGGAAGCCCCAAAAGAGAATTTTATTGGAAACTCCCTTTAAGAATACTGAATGACCCCAAAAATAGGGCGGAGGGTAAAAAGTTACTTAGAGAATTTTGTAATCATAGCCAGAACAATAATAATTATAACCTCATATGGGATACGGGTAAGGCCTTCATGAGAGGGATCTTCATTAAACAGCAAGCAAAATGGAAGAGAAATAGACAGGCCAAAGTCAAAGAGGTAAACAAAAAAATAGAAGAGGGGGAGAAGGAGTTGAAAAGAAACCCCCAAAAAAGAGAAATAAAAACGGAATTAAACTACTTACGGAAGCAGTTAGAGATATATGAAACGGAAAATGTAGAGAAGAGTCTAAGATACCTAAATCAAAAGAAATTCACGCAAATAAACCGGGAAGTTACTAGCGTGGCAGCTAAAAAGAAAAAAAGGAAAAGGAACCATAATAAAAACTCAGGATAGATAACAAGGAATACATTACAGATATTGAAATCAAAAGGCCTTCGAGCATTTTTTACACGGTTATATAGCAAAGACAAGATAGACAGAATAGAGATAAATAAGTATCTTGGAGAAAGAAATATCAGTAAAATAACGGAGGAAGAAAGGGAAGCCCTCAACAAAAGGATAACAAAGGAAGAAATAATAGAGAACATAAAAAGGATTAAGCCAGGGAAAGCAGCAGGCCCTGATGGCTTCATTGGGGAATACTATAGGGAATTCCAAGAGGAGGTAGTGGCCATACTGGAAAAAATATTTAATGGGAAATTAGAAAAAGGTGAAACGCCAGAGTCGTGGAAGGAATCCAATGTCACACTTATCGGCAAACCAGGCAAAGACCCGGAGAACCCCGCGAGTTATAGGCCAATCTCCCTATTAAACACTGACTATAAATTATTCACAAGTATTTTGGCAGAAAGATTGAAATTTTTTTAGAAATGGATAAAGGAGGATCAAAATGGGTTTTTACCAAATAGACAATTAAAGACTAACATAAGAATCATACTAGATGCAATAGAATATTACGATAAAAAAATAGATAGGGAGGTGGCCTTTATATTCGTGGACGCCAAAAAGGCTTTTGATAGAACAAATTGGGAGTTCGCGGAAGCACTCCTAAAAGAATTAGACATTGGATTCCACATGATAAACGCGTTCCAGGCAATCTATAGAGAACAAAATGCCAACATTATTGTCAATCAAGGGAGAACAGGGAGAGTACATATCCAAAAAGAGTCAGACAAGGATGTCCACTTTCCCTATTGTTTATACTAATTCTAGAGATTCTATTAGAAGACATCAGAAAAGATGACAGATTAAAGGGAATAAAAATTAAGAAGGAAAAATTAAGTGCCTAGCATACGCAGGCGATCTGGCTTTGATCAGTCAAAGATCCTAGAAATTCCATCCGGCAGTGGACCAAAAAATTGAGGAGTTTGGAAGACTTGCTGGGTTTTCCATTAACAAAAAACAAAACACAGGTACTCATCAAAAATATGACGGAAAAGAACAAACAGGAACTCCAGGCTAAGATGGAGATGGAAATCTCAAATAAGATCAAATACCTGGGGGTGACGTTAATTCCAAAGAACTCACAAATATTTAAAAATAACTATATAACAAAATGGGACGAAATTAGAAAAGATATAAATAGATGGTCCAGGCTAAATCTGTCCCTCCTGGGGAGAATAGCCACCGTAAAAATGAATGTACTCCCGAGGATGATCTTTTTATTCACATCAATTCCGGTCGTGCCAAAAATCTCTTACTTTGACCTCTGGAACAGAGATCTTTCTAAATTTATATGGGCGGGGAAGAAGCCCAGGGTTAAGATGAAAATTATAAAAGCCTCGAAAGAGAGGGGAGGTCTGGGGGTCCCGAATCTGAGATTATATTTCAAGGCCAGCTGTCTATCGTGGCTAAGGAATTGGTGCACGTTGGAAGGGGATAGAATTTTAACTATTGAGGGATATGGATTGAATTTTGGTCTTCACGGCTATTTAAGTTATGGAAGGGCAAAAATGGATAGGAACGTAAATGACCACTACATTAGAAAACCATTGATCAAGGTTTGGGAGAAACATAAGAACCTAAGAAGTGACAAGATCCCCCTCTGGGTGTCACCAAATGAAGCATTCCAGATTAGACACCTAGACAATGACAAATGGATAAAATACAAAGATCTTTTAGTGCAAAATGGTTCGGAATGGTCCGTGAAGACCAGAATTCAACTCCGCGAGGAGAGTTACGAGATGAGCTGGTTCCCATACTTTCAATTAAGAGAAAGAATGAAAGAAGATGAAAAAAGGGGGTGGGAAAGTAAGAAAAGTGAACTGGAAGAAGCCATCTTGGGAGAAGAGACCAAGCAATTGTCCAAAATATATAAAATACTATTAAAAAGGGGAAAAGATTGTACCGGAGATCATATGAAAGAATGGTCAAGAAACCTAGGATATAAAATAAATACAGATACCTGGACAGCCATTTGGAAAAGAAATGTAAACATCTCCTTATGTTATAAATATAGAGAGAACTGGGTAAAGATACTTTATAGATGGTATCTTACCCCTGTAAAACTGGCCGAAATTTATTTTAAAAAAACAAAGCCAAATTGTTGGATATGCAACAACCGAAGTGGGACATTCTTTCATATGCTCTGGCTTTGCCCCAAGGCAAGAAAATTCTGGAGCATGGTACATAGAGAAGTGGAGAAACTGATGGGGGAAAAAATAAAAAAGAGACCAGATAAGTTCCTACTGGGGATTATGGATGACGAATTTGATAAAAATGAGAGTAGAATCTTTACGCTAGCTATGACAGCGGCAAAGACCCTCTTCGCTACTTACTGGAGATCAGAGACCATCCCAACAAAGGAAGAATGGAGGCAAAAACTCCTAGAGATTAGCATAATGGAGAAATTAACAGAAGCAATAAGGGAAGGAAACACCAACCAGAAATATACTGTCAAATGGAATTGGTCCCTTCTCCAAGAATATTGTAAAAGGGAATGTAAGGTAGAAATAGAAATCTAATGAGATCTCAGGTCTAAGTAAAGCTCATTTGGAAAAGTAACTTAAATATGTTAATCTTTAATTATAGGTCGGTGAAGGATAAGTCGGGAAATACAGAGAAGCGGAAAATGATATCTCAAATTTGTTAAATGGAAATAATATTTACTTAAGTTGATCAAGACTTTGTCGGATCTCCAACCCTGTTTTTCTATTCAAGTGCACATCTGTTCTTTTTCAATTTCGTCTTATTCTGTATACACCGAGGATGGTCAATCTGAACCACCAGGTGCTTCACTCGACTCTTTGTTTCTGCTTTATCACTGCATTGCTATCATCTATTTTTATCTATGACTTATGAAAAACTCAATAAAGATTTATTTTTTTAAAAAAAATTTAAAAAAAGAATGTCAGGGTGTTGGGCCTGTGGCTTCTGTGGCTTCAGGGGTTGTGGGTTGTGGTGGTGTGCAGGGATCTGTGTGATTTTCAGTGCAGGGCCAAGGCGATGAAACTCTGGAAAAGCAGTTAAGGGAATTTAGTTTTTCTGAGAGTCCAGTGGGCGGGAATTGAGATACCTGGCTTGCTGATTCTAGCCGCAGCTGTTGCTTTTTCAGGGAAAAGGGGGGGGAAATGTTAGAATGTTGAGATCTTGTTATTAGCCCTGTAAAGGTTGAAAATCAGTTCCTGGTCAACTTTCGATTCTACTGCAAGCAGTTCCATGAACTCCTGATTTCATGATTTTTTTGGTCATTCATGACAGAACTTTGAGCTTGCTTTTTTGGGACTATCCTAGTTTTAAGTTCTGTTGCTTCTTAGTGGATTTGTATTCAGAGACCTTACAACTTAATTAGCCTGAGGCTTTGGGAACATTTCCTGGGATTTTCTCAAATGCTTTTTGCCTTGGCTATTTTTATGTTTACTGTTATTGTTTGGACATTGTTTACTTCAATAAATAGACTGTTATTTCCAGCTATGGTTGTGTGAATATTTAAAGGGCCTTGGTTCTCGGCCGGGGGGTGGCACAGGTAGAGAGAGAGAGAGAGAGAGAGAGAGAGAGAGAGAGAGAGAGAGAGAGAGAGAGAGAGAGAGAGAGAGAGAGAGAGAGAGAAGTGCATTCTTAAGCAAGTAATACTCAGAGGTGTTTTTGCTAGTTCATTCCTCTGAAATACAGCATAAAACACCTGGTATCCCATCCAAGTACTAATCAGAGCAGACTTTACTTAGGTTATAAAACCAGATGGTGCCTTCATATTACTTGATGCTAAAATTGATTTCCACATATTATCAGTCGGTATACAATAAGGATATGTCACATGTTTTATTAGAACTTTCAACACGCGTACTTGTAAAGAGCTCTCGTGCAAATGAAAATTATCTGGAATTTTATTAATTTTTAAATATGGATCTGTTTTATTTGTACAGTAGAATGAAGACTTAAACCATTTTTTCTTTCTAATTTCTAACCTCTCAAAATCTTTAGAAATTTCTGGATGTCTTTCTGTGTTCATGGGTGAAATGCCAAGATAGGATCTGTGATATTGATATTTGTGTATTAAAGATGATTGCACCAGTATGAAATATTTTTGTTTGTTTTGTAGATTTACTTCTAGACAATTAACGTGACCATGGGAGATATGAAGACTCCAGATTTTGACGACCTTCTTGCAGCATTTGACATTCCAGATATGGTTGATCCCAAAGCTGCTATTGAATCTGGACATGATGATCATGAAAGCCACATAAAGCAGAATGTGCATCCTGATGATGATTCTCATGCACCTTCATCATCTGATGTTGGTGTAAGTGTCATTGTAAAAAATGTGCGGACGATCGATTCCTCTGAAGGAGCAGAGAAAGATGGCCATCATTCTACAGGAAATGGTTTACATAATGGTTTTTTAACTGTATCGGCTCTAGAAGGATATAATAAAGAAGAAGGCAAGTCTCTCAAAGATGAGGGTTCAGCTTCAGAGACTACACTCAAAGAGTCAACTTTTAGCCAGTTTAGCCCCATCTCAAGTGCAGAAGAATTTGATGATGATGAAAAAATTGAGGTTGATGACCCTCCAGATAAGGAAGAGATGCGTGGAAACTTCAGAGCTAATGTATTAACTGGGTCTCTCTCTCAGCATGATTTTGAAAAGTTAAAAGTGCTTGGAGGAGAGAACCTGATGAAACCTGGAGTAGCAAGTTCAGGTAATGCTGATAAAAACAAAGTTCTTAAAAGAGACTCTGAAGCAAACTCTACATCTTTAGGTATGTATGAACCTTTTAAAGCAAGAAAACTAGATGATAAACTGCTTAAAGATAGTCCAGAAAAATCACATGAAAATAGAGTACTGGATGGAAAAATAGGCACTGAAAAGGGGGACACAAATCTTACCAGTGTTTCACAGTCTAAAGCAAAATCAGCCTCAAAACTCTCCTCATGTATTGCTGCAATTGCCGCACTTAGCGCTAAAAAAGCAGCAACGGACATTGTTAGAGACCCACAGTCAAATTCGAGAGAACCGTCACCCTTACCGAAAGATACAAGTGAAAGTCCTAGGGCCATTGAGAAATCACCTGAACCTCAGAGTCTCATTGACTGCACTAAAAAATCATCCGTGAAGCAACCAGATAGTCCCAGAAGTATATCGAGTGAGAACAGCAGTAAAGGGTCTCCACAATCACCTGCAGGCTCAACACCAGCAATTCCAAAAGTTCGCATAAAAACTATCAAGACATCATCTGGGGAAATCAAACGAACAGTTACAAGAGTGTTGCCAGAAATTGATTTGGATGGCAATAGAAAGCTAGAGCAAACAGCTTCCATGGTGGCTTCCGTAACATCATTGTTGTCTTCTCCAACTTCTGCTGCTGTCCTGTCTTCTCCTCCAAGAACACCACTCCAGTCAACAGTCGTCACCAATGCAGTTACTTCTGCAGAGCTCGCGCCAAAACAGGTAACCATTAAACCTGTGGCTACTGCCTTTCTTCCGGTATCAGCTGTTAAGACAGCAGGATCCCAAGTTATCAACCTGAAGCTTGCAAACAACACTACAGTGAAGGCCACAGTGATATCTGCAGCATCGGTGCAAAGTGCCAGCAGTGCCATTATCAAAGCCGCCAATGCTATACAGCAGCAGACTGTTGTGGTGCCAGCATCCAGCCTTGCCAGTGCAAAACTTGTGCCAAAGACTGTCCATCTTGCCAACCTTAATCTCCTGCCTCAAAGTGCTCAGACCACCTCTGAACTCCGCCAAGTGCTCACCAAACCTCAGCAACAGATCAAACAGGCAATAATATCTGCAGCAGCTTCACAGCCATCAAAAAAAGTATCCCGAGTCCAGGTGGTCTCATCTCTACAGAGCTCTGTCGTCGAAGCTTTCAACAAGGTGCTCAGCAGTGTTAACCCTGTCCC
Source organism: Anolis apletophallus (assembly GCA_030556195.1). Lineage (NCBI taxonomy): Eukaryota > Metazoa > Chordata > Lepidosauria > Squamata > Anolidae > Anolis > Anolis apletophallus. The sequence continues at coordinate 24,229,877 of JARBWK010000006.1, forward strand.
CATTTACATCCCAAACCTTAGTCCTCCTGCAAACGCCGGCATCATCTTACCCACACGTGGTTATAAGTGTTTGGAGTGCGGGGACTCGTTTGCTCTTGAGAAGAGTCTGGCACAGCATTACGATAGAAGGAGCGTGCGCATTGAAGTCACCTGCAACCATTGCACAAAGAACCTTGTTTTCTACAACAAGTGCAGCCTTCTCTCTCACGCGCGGGGACACAAAGAGAAAGGGGTGGTAATGCAGTGTTCCCATTTGATTTTGAAACCAGTTCCAACAGATCAAATGATAGCTTCTTCTACAGGTAATTCTTCTGTTACAGCATCCATTCTTCAGAGCTCCATTATGGGTGCTCACACTATAACAAAGATACAGTCTGGCATAACTGGGACAGTCATATCGGCTCCACCAAGTACTCCTGTTCCTCCAGCAATGCCTCTAGATGAAGACTCATCAAAGCTATGCAGGCATAGCCTCAAGTGTTTGGAATGTAATGAAGTTTTCCAAGATGAGACAGCTCTAGCGACACACTACCAGCAGGCCGCGGATTCAAGTGGACAAGTACAGTATCCTATCTTTATATTCCAGTGTTTCTGCAGGAAATATAGATATTTTTCCATGTTTATTTGGGTTTTTTTTATAGTTTCCTTAAAGTAAAGTGGGGAATGATTGGAAAAATATCTTTAAAATACAAGGGAAAGAATTTTGTGGGAATTTGTTATGTCTTTTATAGAATAGAATAATTTGTTCTTTCATTTGAAAGAACAAAATTTGCTTTTAGGAATATATAGTCTTTTGTGTCACAGTCCTGGGCAATGAGCTGGGAGTGCAAGAAACCACTTATTTAGATTTAAGTTCTGCTTTATTTATTTATTTTATTTCGGACATTTATATCCCGTCCTATCCCGACCTCTGCAGAGGGACTCAGGGCGGCTGACAACAAAAGTATAAATATATATCTTAGGTCAAAACAGTATAAAACATAAAAACATCATAAAAACTGTAAAAAAAATTAGAACAGTCACAATAATTAAATCATTGTCCTACATACAGTCCATTCGAGACCATCAGAGTCCATTAAATCATAGCTCTACAATCATGTCGGTCTAGTCTGCAAAGGCCTGATCCCATAGAATTTCACCTTTTTCCGGAAGGTCAGGAGAGAAGGAGCGGATCTGATTTCACTTGGGAGGGAATTCCATAGCCGAGAAGTCCCTGTCTCTTGTTCCCACCAACCACAATTGCAATGTTGGGGGGACAGCGAGCAGTGCCTCCCTAGATGATCTTAAGGTACTAGGTGGTTCGTCCAATGCTTTGTATTGAAAGGGCTCTAACAGTTCAAAATAATCTGCTTTTCTCTCTGTTAATAGTGGTTATCCAGATTCCACAAGTTATGGGTTAAATCCATACCTACCAAGTTTATTTCTTTGTTTTGCTGGGATCTGGAAGCAGTGTGGTCCCTCCCTATGCCTTTCCCTATGTAACATTTTCATTATTTCTGTATGGACTTCCAGTTTCCTTGTAAAGGAGTTACAGACAGAGTTCCTCACTCCAGAACTATTCTGAATGAGTTTAGAATATCACCTAAGACTCCTAAACATTAAGGTATTTAAAGGACTTGTTCTGAAGTTACATTGGAGTTGAGAGAATCCCAGTTTTTGTAAATCTGCTCCAGAATAGATCTGTTAGCTGCCAAAAGTCAAAACGTGATGTCAGGGCTGCATTTTTCAATTTCTCAATGTTAAGGGTTATGACTGAAGTGGTTTGCCTCTAGTCAGTGTAATGAGTCATGGATCAAGTGAGGTTTGATCTCAGCTTCTATCTGAACTCTTAACATGGTTTTCTCGAGGGAAATTGTTTGTTCTCCAGTGTTGTCTTTATTTCCAGTTTAATGTTATACATTTTATGCCTCTAGCGTAAACACACACCGCTTTGGATTTTTGTATGAAGGAATGTAATATGGCAGAAATTAATGTCATCCGAAGAACAGCCCACCACAACGCAAACCATCCATGTTTACTTTGTTGCCGTGAGTTTTCTCGGCTGTATAGCCATGTTCCAGAAACATTATCTCCTGACGTTTCACCCAGATCTATGGGAGGCATCCTCAGAGGTTGAGGGGTCTGTTGGAAACTAGGCAAGTGAGGTTTATATATATCTGTGGAATGTCCAGGGTGAGAGAAAGAACTTTTGTCTGCTTGAGACAAGTGTGAATGTTGCAAATGGCCACCTTGGTTAGCATGTAATGGCCTTGCAGCTTCAAAGCCTGGCTGGTTGCTGCCTGGGAGGGGAGTCCTTTGTTGGGAGGTGTTAGCTGGACCTGGTTGATTCATGTGTGGAATTCCCCTGCTTTTGAGGTGTTCCTCTTTATTTATTGTCCTGATTTTAGAGCAACAAGCCAGACTTTGAAGCTGCAAGGCCATTAAATGCTAATCAAGGTGGCCATTTGCAACAATCATATTTGCCCCAAGCAGACATGAGTTCTTTCTTCCATCCTGGACATTCCACAGATAAATAAACCCCAGTTGCTTAGTTTTCAACATACTCCTTAACCTCTGAGGATATCTGGCATAGATGTGGGTGAAACATCAGGAGTGAATGCTTCTGGAACATTGTCATACAGCTCAGAAAACTCACAGCAACCCAGTGATTCTGGCCATGAAAGCCTTTGACAACACATCCTTGTTTACATTTTCTAAGGGAGAATTTCTCTGTTGAATTAAGCAGTATTTAAATGATTAGATAAAATGAAATAAGGGAGGGAAATCTGGTAAAGAAGGGGGAACCTGAAAAGAAAATGAGACTAAACCCTAGGCCATTATCCAAACCTATTTTCTGATACCTTGGTGGTGGTTACATGCCTTCAGTAATGATCCTATCAAGAGCGACTTATTATGATTCTATCAGAGGGTTCTCTTGGCAAGATTTACTTACAGGAATTTGGCTATTTCCTTCCTCTGAATCTCAGAGAGTCTGGCTTGCTAGTAGGTTTCCATGGCGGAGTAGGGATTCCAGCTCTTGTCAACACTCAAAATATTCCTCCTAAATACCTTTATCAGACCAACCAAAAAGGCAAAATATTCTTTCTGCAAACCTTTGAAACATCTTGCAAAGATTTTTTTCTAAAAAAAATAAACAAGTAGGTTGATCTAACGATAGCAGTAGTCTAATATAGTTTTTGGAATGTGTGTTATGGACTACAAGGCTACCCCCTACATTTGTGCTATCCTAAAGATATAAAAGGGCCCCCTTTTGGTGCAACAGATTAAACTGCTGAGCTGCTGAATTTGCTGGCCGAAATGTTGGTGGTTCGAATCCAGGAGGTGAGGTGAGCTCCTGCTGCCAACCTAGCAGTTTGAAAACATGCACATGTGAGTAGATCAATAGGTTCTGCTTCTGCAGGAAAGTAATGGCGCTCCATGCAGTCATGTTGGCCACATGAATTTGGAGGTGTCTATGAACAATGCCAGCTTTTCAGCTTTAGAAATGGAGATGAGCACCACCATCCAGAGTCGCACACAACTAGACTTAATGTCAAGGGAAATCTTTACCTTTACTTAAAGATATAAAAACACAGTGAAAGTTACCCAGTTTAGCTATAGGAACAATATTTAGATCTTTGTGAGTTGCTTCTTTAACCTTTACATTTCTCATACTGAATTTTTGAGAACAAAAAAATGCGTCAAACATGCTCTCTTTTTTACAAGTGCTGATAGACATTTTCAGAGAGATTGTCGTATGCATATGCTGTACACTGGAATTTATTCATTTGAGAGTCCTTTATTTGACAGACAATGTTTCATTTGATATTTTTGTTTTCATTAAATAAGTTTTCTGTATAAAGTTTCATAATCATTCCAGGCATCTGCTTTTTAAGCTCTGTTAATGTGTGAAGTCCATGCAATAACATGCCTGTTCTGGTTTGCTGCCCTGTCAGAAAAAAATGCTGGAAAGTGTTGATGAATGGCTCTTATTTCCTTTTATATTAGTAAGTTGCACCTTGGCACTGCTTCTAATATAGTTTGTGGTTGTTAAACAGGATATAAATGGACTAATGTTCTATCCTGTCCCAACGTGGACCTTTTGTGGAAATGTCTGCTGTAAATGCAGAGATATGACTAAGGCATTACAGCAACACCCAGACATGTGGTTTATATATATATATATATATATAGAGAGAGAGAGAGAGAGAGAGAGAGAGAGAGAGAGAGAGAGAGAGACCATTTTTGAAGAAGTTTCATTTTATGAATTCGGAATATGAAACATTAGATTTTAAAAGATTAATTGGAAAATATATTACATACAGTAGCTAAAATATCATTAATTGACTTGTTGATTTGGAACATTAGTATTGAGCCAGGAACTGAGATTTTCAGAAAATAGCATGGAGTTTGTCACTGTTGAATTTCAGGGAGTCTAGTAACTCCTTCCAAAGGGCTTTTTCTTGTCCTTTTAAAGTTGCTCTCCCCCAACCTGATATTTTTCCCTATATAAACTATAAAGCCCCTGGTGGCACAGCATGTTAAACCGGTGTGCTGCTGAACTTGCTGACTGAAAGGTCAGTGGTTTGAACCCAGAGAGCAGGGTGAGCTCCCAATGTTAGCCCCAGCTTCTGCCAACCTAGCAGTTTGAAAAATGCAAATGTAAGTAAATCAATAGGTACTGCTCCAGTGGGAAGATAACAGTGCTCCATGCAGTCATGCTGGCCATATGGCCTAGGAGGTGTCTATGGACAATGCCGGCTCTTCGTCTTAGAAATGGTGATGAGCACCACCCCTCAGAGTTGGACACGACTAATGTCATGGCAAAACCTTTACCTTTTAAACTTAAAAATCTAAGATAGGATTATTATTTGGGAATAGTGGAAATAGAGTATTTCTGGGAACTATCAAATTAGGAAATGCAATTCCGAAGCATAGGATTATCGCATTTTACAACCTCTTTCATTATGTCTCTCTCCTCCTCCCATATATTTCATTTAGTCTGCCTTGTTTGGAAAGATTAATAAGTGGTGTTTTATTTCCGACAGAGGATAATGATCCAGCCCAATTATAGGTGGTTGATTGCAGATATGAGTCAGTGAGTTAACAATGGAAATAAATGAAAGAATTAATCGCCAAATAAATTTATCACATAGGACCTAGGGACAGGAAAAGCTGCATAGCGGTAGACCCAGGAAATGCAGGCAAAACCCCTCTGTAAAGTATGTGGTTGTCTCCAGAGAGTATTGCAGCATTTTAATTATTTTTTATAATGGATAATATACTCGTATGCCGAAAAAGAATAATGTAATTACAATCCTACTCTACAAATGTAGCTGTTCTTTAATTGGTGGAGCAGCCTGGCTAATTAATTTCACCAACACATAAGATTTAGGCATGTTGAATTTTTTTTTACAGCCTTCATATTCCATGTAGTTTTTCTGTGTTCTGCGAGATTGCCATTCTGTGTCTTGAACCAAGATATAGTGACAAAAAAGAGAAAAGTATTATTGTGTTAGATTTGGGTTTTTCATCTTCAGAGGAGTGTTTATTTTTAGCATTCAGAGCCTGGGTTGATCAGGGCTTTTAACTATAAGATTCTCCTGTAGTCCATTTGGACACATGCTTATAATCCTTGAGGACAATTGGCATATCATATTTGCACTGTGTGTGTTTTGCTTTATGGGGGAATATTGTCATTGCTGGTACAATATGAAAATAAACACTGCCCTATATAATTTATTGCATATTTTATTATGGATAATGGTTCTGTGTTTCTCCTTTTTCTCTCCTTGGACAGTTTTCTGTGTCTGCTTTTTCTCCCCCCCCCCTAAATTACTTGGGGTGCTTCCAGACAGCACTAAATCTCAGGTTTTAAACAGGGACAAAAAAATCTCGGAACTTTAGAAGAGATCCACACACGGACCTGTTATTCCTGGGATTTCTGCCTCCGTTGTCCAGATTTGATACCTTTATTTATTTATTTATTTATTTATTTACAGTATTTATATTCCGCCCTTCTCACCCTGCAGGGGACTCAGAGTGGAATACAATGTACACACACATGGCAAACATTCAATGCCATAGACACACAGCACATATAGACAGACAGTCAGAGGCTATTTAACTTTTTTTTCTGGTGCGATTTAGAGGCACCCAAGATGGCTTTTGCAGGACTTCCACCAGAAACCTTGGCAGTTTTTTAAAAACCTCCAAGATGCAGATATATGAATATGCAGAGAATCACTGCAGCGAATCACTGCAGCGAATCACTGCAGCGAATCACTGCAGCGAATCACTGCAAAGGTTCCTTTGTCCTGGACAGAGAAACTGTGCCCTCCTGACGTTTCATGAAGTATCTGCCACACAAACAACGTTTACGGGGTAGGACCACTTCTGCCCAAGTCAGCACTGAACAATCAAACAGGAACACACATTTTCAAGCCAGAAACAGAACTTTGTCGTTATTGACACTTTTTAGAGCCTGGCTGCCTGGCCTTTTGTCCAGACAGATTTGGTTGTGTACTTGTGGCTTCAAACAACAGGATGCTGTTCCTGGGTTATACATGGCTGTTCCTGATTGCTCTTCTTGTGAAAAGATGTACAACATTGACTAGGAGGCCACAACTTTGTCCTGGCCAGCGAAAATGTGCCCTCCATGCATTTCATGAAGTTTCTGACACACAAACAAAGTTTTCATGTTCTACTGAAGTGTCACCTTCTTTTTAGAAACAAACCGATCAGGAACAAACATCTAAAACTCGGGAACAAACCCAGATAAAAAATCTCATGATTTCCAATTGCAGGGAAATACAGACATGTGAGGATGTGGATATTCAGCTCAAAACCATGATATTGCCACACCTGGAAATCTCATGTTTGTTGCCCTTTGTAGTGATTGCTTCTGCGTTTACAGGGAATGGCATCTGGCCACTCTCCTGTTTGTTGCGGAAGCTCCTGGGATAAAGGCCCTGTCTGGATGGGCCCTTGGTCATTCTAGATTCTAATCTAGGGACCTTCCCCCAAAGTTAAATTTTCAGAGATGGATTTTCTCACCAGGCTTTTGCTTGAGCTGAGACAGATCTAAACCTGTTTCGGGAACCAATTACTTCCCACTGCCCAAGCTCTTGCCCTTTTTATATCTGTCATTGTCATAATTTGTCTCAATCACTATTATAGACTTAGCTGTCGGAATTGTGGAATCGGGACCTTAATAGGGGCCCTACTGCCACTTCTCCTTGCAAAGTCTGTCTTTAAGAGGGAACAGGCAGTAATAGAAATGTGGGAGAGAATCAACCAATTCTACTTGCATCTCCTCTTAGAAGCAGTATGGATTGGAAGGCAAATGTTTGAGCAAAATATTGTTCCTCTTGTGGTCATTAGAATATTTTTTTTCACAAGACCAATACTGAAGAATTATCTTGCAGTTGAAGATTTCCTTTAAACCACACATGTCCTGATCAGGGATGGGCAAACATAGGTCCAAATTTTTTGCCGGAACTCAAAATTATTTATAATAGATCAACAAAATTTTCTGAATTCAATGTGTTTAAGCAACCACAAAATAAGTTGTCATCCTGATCCCTGCCCCAGTTTGAGCTCTCCCAAAAATGAAACTGCTGAACATAAGAGTTTGTGATATCTAGGAATGGATTACTCTGTGTTGGAACCATGGGCTCAGTGAAAGCTATAAAAAGTTAATTTTTGACTGCATGTCCTAGAATTCTCTTTGGCAGGTTCTGGGTTTGGTATCCAGAATTTTTGAAGCTTTGGTCTCAGATAAATTCCTGGATTTTGTGTCTCCCTGAAAGTACTGGGTTCTTTGGGCTGCACGAATATGACTTAAACTACAAGTTCACCCAGAGGGTTTCCATGACTGAGCAGGGATCGGAATCCTTGTCTCCAGAGTAGTTGTCCAATGTGTAAACCATTATGCAATCTTAGAAATTGGGGAAAGACCTGCAATGTGTTCTGCTCCCAGGCCACCTGTTTTAGATCCCTTTGTTTCCTACAGGTTGTAAAATGGAATTTGGTGGGAAGAGACTTGATTAATATATACCCATGTGGGATAAGTTTTGCAAAATAACAATGTTAGTCCATCACTGACATTGAGTTTCCCACTGATATTCAGAGTGGATATGGCAAGGAACAATTTCCAGAGTATTCCTCTTACTCAAGACCATCTTACCTTGTGCAAGGACCATTTTTGCTGTAGTTGGATTTCATCGAAAAGTGTATAGTCAGCCCTCCATGTTTGTGTGTTTCACTTTCGTGGATTTCATTGTTTGCAGATTTCATTCATATGTTCTCTCTGCAAATCTCTAAGTCTTCCAGTATGACTGTTTGGTCAACCTGCACTGGAATTCGATCACAGAATTGTCCGAAGACCTAAAGATTTCTTGACAGGTGTTTTTGTCTTCAGTAGGCTGACACGTTGCTTTCTAAAGTGTCGGAAATCCATCTGTTTTCTAACCTTGCTGAAAAACCCCAGCAGCTAAATCCTTCTTCGACTCTGATCAAAAGTATTATCAAAGGCAGTGTTTGTTCATTTAGCTAATCTTAAGTTATCTCTAAAACTAGCAAGCGAATGGCTGTTTGAATCTAGAATGGAAATTGCTCAGGTAATTAAGGGGTTGTGCAAACAAGTTGGGTCATGATTTTAACTTCCAAACTTTCTGAAACAGATATAACTGTGGTGTCTTTAAAGACTAACAAATGTATGTGGCTAGCAGTTTTTTGTTTTTAAAATTCTTTTTATTGCTAATAGACAAGGTACAGATATATGCATCCCATACTTTTAACCAATGTTCAAAGAACATTCCACACATTTTCTCAAGCTCTCTCCCTGAACTTGTTCCTTTTTCATAGTAGCCATGGCGCAGTGTTATATTTGGCACCAGTTAGCTTTAAAACAGTTTTTTTTTAAACCAAAACTGAAGTTGATGTGCAGTTCTTGATTTGTTTTTACTTCAGAGATAGCACAATACTACAACATGTTACGCATAAATTGTGGGGACAATAGGTTAGCTGTAAAATCCATTAAGTACTCTAGTGGGAAAATAATAAGAAGAATAAGAATAAAACTTTGTTTATATACCTCTCTATCTCCCCAAGGGGACTCAGAGCAGTTTCCAAGTAACAACCTCAGAAACATACAAAGTCGCAACATAAGCAAAAATAACAGTAACAACAACATAAGCATAGAATAACCCCATAACACATATGTCTTAAAATAAATCCTGCCTGTTCTTCATGTCAATTTGTTAGGGCATGGGAAGAAATGGGCCAGGACAATTAAAAAGGCTGGGCCAAGACTGGTACAAATTAAAATAAGATGGGTATAGTACTGTAATAGGCTAGCAACAATTGCGTTTTAAAAATGTTTTTAAAGGGACCACAGAACACTTTTATGCTCATTAAAAATTAATACATCTGTAGAATCACAAATTATATAGGTTCATTTTATACTGTGTGTGTGTGTGTGGATATATATATATATATATATATACACACACACACACACACACACATACATACATACATACACACACTAGCTGTACCCAGCACGCGTTGCTGTGCCCTATTTTGGAGATGCGAGGAAGTCTGAGTATGTAAGGGTTGGAGTTGTTCTTAGTTATGGTGTTGTTGGGGTCATGGCTATGTTGTTGTGGGTTGTTTTGGTGGGTGGGATGTTGGAGTCCTGTGGAGTTGTTGTGTGGTGTTGCTGGCGTTCTGCATAGCTTGTGGATATACAATGTTTTTTGTCTTTCCGTCTGCTGTGTTGATGTAGAGGTTGATACATGTGTGGGTGGGGTACTTTGGAAGTGAGTAGAGGTACTTGAAATCCCATTATCCATGGTGTGTCCTCCTCTAATCTGCATTCGGATGTAGTGTGGGTCATAGGGGGCATTGTTTGCCAAGTTTGGTCTTTATCGGTCTTGGTTCTGGGACACAGTGGTCTGTGGTGAATGATGGGTTTTGAAGTACTACAAATCCTATTATCCATGGAGGTACTTCAAGTCCCATAATCCATGGTCCACCCTCCTCCAAACTGTAGTAGAATGTAGCATGGGTCATAGGGGCTCTGTGTGCCAAGGTAGGTTACTGTAAATTCAGGCCATACACAATGTCCCATGAGCTGAGGCCTAGTCAGGAACAGCAAGTTAATGAAGCCTTACTGTCAATTCAGGCCATACACAATGTCCAATGAGCTGAGGGCTAGTCGGGAGAATCAAGTTAATGAAGCCTTACTGTCAATTCAGAGCGTAAACAGCATTCCATTAAGTGAGGCCTAGTCAGAGAAATTAAGGTAATGAAGCCTTACTGTCAATTTTGGGCGTGGTCTGTGATTTGTAGGGGTGTAAATTTTCTGTGGGAAGTGAATTGGGTGTTTGTGTTTGTGCCTCAGCCCTTTGCCTTATCCTCCTCTGACAGTTTATTATGGGTTGGAATGTTCATGTTGGCTGGCCAGTACAGGAGTTATGCAAATCCACCCTTATTGGCAGCCAATCATGTTGTCAGAATGTAGAGGCTGGGGGAGTCGTTGGCAGTCCCGGAGGATGCTGGGAAATGTAGTTTTTAACTCGTTGTTTTGGGGGCCTTTTAGGTTTGGGGGGTTCTGTGCTACAAACGTACCTTGTCTGAGGCCTATTTCTGTTGGCAAGGAGTTATGCAAATCCACCCTTATTGGCAGCCAATCATGTTGTCAGAATGTAGAGGCTGGGGGAGTCGTTGGCAGTCCCGGAGGATGCTGGGAAATGTAGTTTTTTTAACTCGTTGTTTTGGGGGCCTTTTAGGTTTGGGGGGGTTCTTTGCTACAAACGTACCTTGTCTGAGGCCTATTTCTGTTGGCAAGTTTGGTGTCTCTGCGTTGTAAGGTTTCTCTGTTTGGGACGGTCGTTCCATGACGACTCTTCATATATATATATATATATATATATATATATATATATATATATATAAATTACCAGCTTTTACAAGTATGTTTTAGTCGCTCCATCACATATGTATTATTATTTTAAAAATCACAACTATAATGCTACATTTGAATGTGTAAATATTTAGCTTCATTATTTCCCCAACAATATTTTATAATTATGTATTAATTATTATTATTATTATTTAAAACTTTTATATCCCGATCTTCTCACCTCCGTAGAGGGACTCAGACCGGCTAACAGCAAAAATTCAATGCAACGTTAAAACCATCATAAAACATCATACAGTAACAATCCATGAAAAGTACATATCAGATAAATGCATATAAACCATTCACCAAGATAAAATCATCAGAATATAAAACTAATGTTTTAAGAAGCATAGAAATCTTACTAAACCTCTCACTTTGACAAAACATAAAGCTAAAGTTGTTATTATTGTTGGGGGGGTTGTCAATGTCTTTCTCTAGCAAACTTTGGCATACCACACACGCTTAAAACACCAGTTCACACTGAAGTATCACTTCACTGTTCTGTGAAGTGGGAGTGATGTTTGTATGTGTGTTGAAAGATGTTCGTATTTCGTTCCACTGTCTTAGCCCTATAGCTTTTCAAATAATGTTGTAGAATTTTATAAAGAAACAGTCTGAATAGTTTGGAAACTCAATCATTATTATTTATTTTCATTTTGCTTTTTGTTTAAGTAATTATGAAACTAATTCATACAGAATTATTTGCCTTTTTAAAAAATAGTGAAATAAATTATTTCATTTGCTCCGTGTCCTAGTCTCTAGGGCAGCAGAAAACAAGCTTAGCCCATCCTAAATACGACATATTTTCAAATATTTAAACAGAGCTATCATGTACCCTCTCAACCTCATCTCCAATATAAAGATATCCAGTTTCTTAAACCAATCTTCTAGAATATTCACTAGCTTAGTCGTCCTTCTCGGAACACATTCCACCTTGTCAATATCCTTATTGAATTGTGACGATTAGAACCGGACACAGAATTCCAAGTGAGATCTGACCAAAGCAGAAAAAAGTAGTATTACTTCCTTCAGTTTTGGCACCAAGCTCCTGTTAATGCAAGCTAGAATCACATTGGCTTTTTTAGCCGTCACATCACATTGTTGACTCATGTTCAGCTTGTGGTCTACTAAGACTCCAAAATCCTTTTCGCATTTACTGTTGTCAAGCCAGGTGTCACCCATCCTATATCCTATATCTTATATCATGCCTTCTCTCTGCCTCGGGAATGCAATGGTAAACCTACTCTGGGGAAATCTTGCCAAGAAAAAAATGATTGAAAGGCACCCAATAAAAACCTTTCAAAGACATCTCATGTCAACAATTTACAGGTCTTCATCTTCAGAGTGTTCTTAGCTTTCTTTGTGGTGCAAAAATACAAAAGAGCCATTGATTTGGGTCCATCTATAATCCCAGGCAACTTGTTATGCAGAACAGCTGGTGGGTCCAGATGCCAGTTGCAGAAGTCTTTTCACATCAAAAACACACCCAGGTAGTCCGTAGCAATGAAGATGTACAAAATGATGTACATTGATATTGGCAGCACCAGTATTTAAACATCTGCCATGCTGCAATCTCATGTTATTTAAATTTTAAAGCATTAGAGTTTTTAAAAACTGGTTTCAGATAACTAGAAGGGTGTTTCTCAACCTGGAGGTTGGGACCCCTGAGGGGGTCGCAAGATGGGTTACCAAAGACTATTGGAAAACACATATTCCTGATGGTCCCTTTGGCAGAGAAGGCTGACAATCTCTTCACCTGTCCTTCTCTTCCTTTTTGGAAACAGATGGTGAATCCTCTCACCCTCATCCACTGCGATTGGCTGGCCTCTCAGCTGGCCTCTCAGCCAAGGGGAGGGCTGTTTCTGAGACGAGTTCTGTGTGGCAAGTTTACTAGTTCCATCACCAGCTTGGTACCAAGTGCTCTCTGTTGGTGAACTACAACTCCCAGAAATCCAAAACAGCTCCCCCAACCTCACCAGTATGCAATGTTGGCCATGTAGGTAGTGTGCCAAGGTTGGTGCAGATCCATTGTGAGCTGAGTTTAGAATGCTCTTTGATTGTAGGTGAATTATAAACCCCAGCAACTACAACTCCCAAATGTCAAGGTCTATTTTCCCCAAACTCCACCAGTGTTCACATTTGGCCATATTGAGTATTCATGCCAAGTTTGGTTCAATCCATCATTATTTGAGTCTCCAGTGCCCTGTGAATGTAGGTGAACTACAACTCAAAAACTCAAGGTCAATGCCTACCAAACCCTTCCAGTATTTTCTGTTGATTATGGGAGTTCTGTGTGCCAAGTTTGGTTCAATGTCATTGTTGGTGGAGTTCAGAATGCTCTTTGATTGTAGGCTAACTATAAATCCCAGCAATTACAACTCCCCAATGACAAAATCAATCCCCCCACCAGTATTCAAATTTGGACATATTGTGTATTTGTTGCAAATTTGGTCAAGTGAATGAAAATAATCCTGCATATCAGATGTTTACATTACGATTCATAACAGTAGCAAAATGACAGTTATGAAGTAGCAACGAAAATAATGTTATGGTTGGGGGTCCCCACAACATGAGGAACTGTATTAAGGGGTCGTGGCATCAGGAAGATTGAGACACACGGAACTAGGAACTTGGTTTAGAAGAAGCTGGCTTCTATGACAAATTGTACTTGAGTTATATAAATGTCCTCGTTGCTAGGCTACCTATGGACTTGCGGCAGAATCTTTTTTTTCCCTTTGATTTCCAAATTGAATGTCGATATGTACACAGAATGAAATGGTAGAATTCTAGCTTGTATTGCATAGGAATGCAAGGTGCTACTGGTATATTTTTGACTGCTTCTTCCCTTTTCTTGAATGTAATCATCAAGAATATTGGAAATGTATGCGATATCCCTCTAATTGGTTTAGTGCAAACAAAGCACATTTTGCTTAATGGCTTAAATTTTCAAATTTATGCGGACAACACCCAAGTCTATTACTCCTTTCCACCTAATACCAAGGATGCTGCCCTGCCCCTAAACCAGTGCCTGTCAGCTGTGATGGACTAGATGAGGGCTAATAAATTAAAATTAAATCCAGACAAGACAAAGGTACTCCTAGTCAGTCGGAAAGCAGATCAAGGTGTGGGCTTACAGCCTGTGTTGGATGAGGTCACATTCCTGAAGACACAGGTTCACAGTCTGGGGATGATCCTGGCCTCATTGCTGACCCTGGAACCCCAGGTGTCGGCGGTGGCCAGGAGCACCTTTGCACAATTAAAACTTGTGCGACAGCTGTGCCCATACCTCAAAATGCCAGATCTGGCCATGGTAGTCCACACCTTAGTCACATCCCGCTTGGACTACAGCAACACTCTCTACGTGGGACTGTCTTTGAGGATAGTTTGGAAGCTTCAACTGGTTCAGAGATCGGTGGCCAGATTGCTAACAGGAGCTCCGTACAGGGAGAGATCCATTTCCATGTTGCGGCAACTCTACTGGCTGACGGTCTGCTTCTGGGCTAAATACAAAGTCCTGGTTATTACCTTTAAAGCCCTAAACAGCTCTGATCCAGGCTATTTGACTGATAACATCGCCTCTTACAAACCAGACTGGGCACTGCAGTCATCGGAGGGGCCCCTGCTCTCGGTCCCACCCCCATCCCAAGCATGTCTGGTGGGAACGAGAGAGAGGGCCTTCTCCATGGTTGCCCCCCTCACCTCTGGAACTCCCCCCCCTAAAGAAATAAAGCTAGCCCCCTTCCTCCTTTAAAAAAACCTGAAGACCTACTTTTGCCCACTAGCATATGGAGAGGAGGGAGATGGTAGAAAGATCACTGCCTGACCTCTGGTTGAGAACTATGGGTATTTGGGCTTTCCTGGTCCATACCAGTCCAATGGCCTCATTTGACTACATAACCATTTTGTGAACCCTTGCTGGCTGTTGTACACTAATGTGCATGTTTTGTTTAGATTTATGTTATTATAGAATTTGGTCTGATTATGTATAGTTTAACTTATTGATGTCTTAATTTGATGTTAGGCTTTAATGTTACCTTTATATGTTGGGGGTTTTCTGAGATCTTCTTGAAGATTATATATAATTTTATGGATATTTGTTTACATGCAAGGATCAACACCAGGATTAGATATTGATACAGATGCTATGTCAGGGTTGCACAGCATAAATCTGTGGATATGGAGTTCTACAGGTGTTATTCTCCTTCCACAGCTAATCTAAAAATGGTCAACAGATTCCCATTTATACATATGTGAGTGACCCAAAGGATTCCAGTAACACTGTCTTGATGTTTTGATAATCTGTTGTTTACATTTTTATCCTAATATTTTGTCCAAAATGACGGGATACTGTACGTTGTACATAGAATTGTAGTGCAGTTTACCTTCCTGGTAACAGCAAACTTTGTAAAGAGGAGATGACAACCTGTGGTTCCCTACTAGATATAGTAATTTCAACACATGCAGCCAGTGTAGTCAGTGTGAAGTGCTGATTGCAGAGCAGCAATATCCAGAGGACTGCAAGTTGCACCCCCTTAATCTATAATAATGTATCTTTGGAGAAGTACGCATACCATTATGGGGTGGTGGTTTTTATGTTGGACATAGACATATCAGACATGAATTCACCCATCAGCTCAGTTGCAAAGTTGACTTGGTGATCTGGGGTATTTACAATCTCTTATCTCAATTCAGATAAGAAAGAAAGTGAAATAGTAGGATGGGTGGGCTCTTTGGAGAGAAGATGACATAAAATTATATTAGTATCCTGAAGGCATTATCTGCTATAGCTTGTCTGGATTCTCTGTGGTCCTGGATAGTATGGATTCTCTGTGGACCTTCACTATTCTTTGTACCTTGTATTTTCTGCAGCTGTATAACATAGGATCAGGGTACTTGGTTTTTAAAAATGATATAGAATTATATAATTAAAAATACAGTTTTTGAAACCAGTTAAATTAACACAAATGTTTCTCCTTACTTCTCAAATAAGACAGAATTGCCTCCCCAAAACATGTGCATGCCTTGTAATTCTGTATTACAGTATTTTTATTCATTTGTTGTTGTTGTTTTTAAATCTGACATCATAATAACTTGTTAGTAGTATTTTATTTTAAAATCTCTTTAGAATCATGACCACTGTGTATGGCTAACCCAAATGGCTATTTTCCCTTATATATTCTTATATGTTTATTGCATAGAAGACCTGCAGTATATGCCAGATGTTGCTTCCAAACCTCTGCAGTTTTGCATCGCATCAGAGAATTCATCAGCATAAATCTCCATACACTTGTCCTGAATGTGGTGCAATATGTCGGTCGGCGCACTTCCAGACCCATGTCACAAAGAACTGCCTCCATTACACTCGAAGAGTTGGCTTTCGGTTAGTATAACCACAGTATAATAGCAGTAATAATGGTGTTTGAAGTTGTTATAAATAGTGGTGTGTTACCAACTGAGAATACAATAATCATGTGAAATAATTGCAGTCTGCAAATATGAAATTGCTGATCATGAAGATGTTCAAGTTTTGTAAAATGGTATAATCCAGTGTAGGTCTAGAAAAAATTCTCATTCTGATCTGTATCTTTCTGCTGCTTTGTGTGTCTTTGTGATTTGCTATTAAAACGGGAAGAAGTTATAAGGAATTTTGGTTTGCTTTTTTTATTGTAGTGGTTCTTAACCTCTGGGCTGCAGATCACCAGTGGGCCACAAGAACAAAAATCCGGTCCACCAGCCTCCTTCCTCTTTATTTTATTTCATTTCTGCTCCTTTCATGCTGCCAGCCACTCCTTTCCTGTCGCTGACCATGGCATATGTCATGTACCAGAAACTAGAGCTCACGTGGTCTATCCAATGCAATTTTCTGAATCAGCACCCCAAACCGAATCTAAAGTTGACCAAAAATATATATATATATATATATGTATATGTATAAATATATATAAATGCTTAGGGGATTGTACTACATGTTGTTGTTGAAAGCCCCTTTATTTCCCCATAAGCATCCTGCTGTGATGTCATCCCCTAGGGATGCATTATGGTAAGAACAGTTCTGAGCTTTTTTAGCTTCCAACATCTGGCAGATGCTCAGCTTTACAGTTCTCTTCATCACCCAAGCAGCTTCTTATTGTGCATCTTCAATGGGGAAAAAGACACTTACGTCAACTTTAATGCACAACATGGTACACTCTATTTTCAACCTATCAAAAGGGCAGCTGGAACTCATAAAGGGCTTATGGGAAGGCTTTTGGTGCCACAGAAACATTCCACTTCCATCTTTTGCTTTTGATTCTTCAAAGAGTGCCTAAGAAATCAATCAGGTTTCTTTTTGTTATTTTAAAAAAATACATGGTTAAATATTGCTGTTTCTCTTTCTCCTTTCATTCCTTTCTTTTTCTGCTCATTTATAACCCCCTTCTCCAATAAAGCATTAGATGAAAAATAGCAGGCTGTCTTTGCGTAGGATGTAATGAGCATCATCCATTTTAGGTGGCCGTCAGAAACATCTACTTTTGGTTCTTTTTTGTTTGTCGCTTGCTACCCCCTGCCTCCTCCTTCTCTTTTAAATTCCAGTCTTGTGGAGCATCCTGGGGTATATTTGATGCAGCTGTTTGGGTGGTAAAATATCTTGTTTGTCTTGTTTGTCTCTTTTTGGTTGCTGAAGAGGAATTTGAGGATCCCTTTCCTTAGTTATCACAAGTTAATTTAAACCATTTTCCTGTGTACTGGGAGCTCTCTGACAGTATTCTATAGAAGATCAAACTCCTTTGCTTTTCCTGCAACTGCACTAAACATTTTGATGTTGCTTTCTTGGAAATTTGAGCATTATTGAGCCAGTAGCCATTTGGCATCCGTTCTAGACCCTATTCTGGAAAACTGTTGTGTTTGCTAATGATTTTATCCTTCCTCTGAAGTAACCTTTATTGAATATATCCATAGGCTTGAGAAAGAAATGCTCTTTTTAGCCTTCTACTCCCTGTAACAGGCAGAGGAGTAAAGAGGGCACCACCCATAGCCAAGCAAAGCAGGCAGCTCCCAAAGTAAAGGAGGGCTGTGGGAGCCTGCAAAGTGTTGAGGCATCGAACAACGTCATAACGAGCAACTGGGAGGAATGTCTGATGAGATGGTAGGGCTGGGGGGAAATGATGGAAAAGGAAGAACACTGAGGGCAGGAAGGAGGGAGTGGCGAGATGGAAGAAACGGAGGAATTCGAGACGTTTGGAATGAGTAGTACATCCTGCTGGATATTGTTTATGGAGTATCTGCAAGTGTTTGTATTAAATTGAGTGCTTAATTTTGTTAGAGCTGCTAAGGAATAATTAGCTATTTGTTTTTAAAATCTTTACTGGGAGTTTTAAAAATGCAAGCCGAGGCTTTCCAGGTTCCCCTTCCCAGGAAGGTGGTCAATCTGTGACACAGGCATAATCCTGGCTGGAGCTCTTGAGGGTTGTAATTCAAAAATGTTTGTCATGTACACAAACATTTAACTTTAAAACAGAAAATATTGAAATAACTCTCCGCCTCTTTCACAGCTGTGTTCACTGTAATGTAGTCTACTCGGATGTGGCTGCTCTCAAATCTCACATTCAAGGTTCTCACTGTGAAGTCTTCTACAAGTGTCCGATTTGTCCCATGGCGTTCAAGTCAGCACCGAGTACACATTCCCACGCCTATACGCAACACCCTGGGATCAAGATCGGGGAACCCAAGTAAGCAATTTTTTTTGCTTTCTACTTAATCATTCAATAAAAATCATGAGTCACAGGAATTACAGTGTACTACTTCATATGCTAAGAAATGTTAACTTTTTGTTATGATGGTGGGGTCTTTTCATATGTCATCGAAAAAACAAGAAAAGGCAACATAGAGGGGAAATTTACATTTCTAGACCTGTTGTCATACTTTTTTTTTATTGAGCTTTGTGGTATAAATAACAAGTTTCATGTAAAACTAATAAAATGTTCTAAAGTACATTATGCAGGAACAGCTGCCAACATCGTGGTGTTGCTGAGGCCCATCATTACCTGATTATGAGTATAGTCAGCCCTCAAGATTTGTTGGCATTAGAGATGCAGAACCTGCATTTTAAAAATCACATATTTAAAAAACATTGTTTTGAACCTCTCTCTAGAAATCTCTAGGTCCACTAGTGAGACTCAAGAGAGGTGTTCTCTCTAGGAATTTCTAGATCTTCCACCAAGACCCTAGGGCAGGGGTGCTCACACTTTTTCAGCATGCGAGCTACTCTTAAAGCAACCAAGTCCAAAAGATCTACCTGCCCCCGCGCGCTCTTGCCACCACGCGTGCTCCTGCTGCTGTTTTCCGCCCACGCAGCACTTCTTCCGCCTGCGGGGCATTGAAGGAAGGAGAAAGCATCAGGCGGGGCATCCAGAGGGAGCGCTCCGCCCTGCCTGTCTCGCCGGCAACGGAGGCTGCCCAGCTGCTTCTGGACAAGAGAGAGGCAGGGCGCTCCCTCCAGAGGCCCCGCCTCGTGCTTCCTTCTTCCTGCAATGCCCCACAGGCGAAAGAAGCACAGTGAGAGCGGAAGCCAGCAGCAGGAGCGCGCGTGCGCGTAGGGTGTGCGCGCGCATGGCAGGAGCACCCCATCCGGCTGGTGAGGCCTGAAGATCACCTGGAAGAGAGCCGAAGATTTACTAGTAGCTCCCAAGCTACCTAATGAGCACCCCTGCCCTAGGGTCAAACTGGAAGACCTTGAGACTTCCAGAGGTACCATATTAATCTAATCTGTGAATAATCAAATCTACAAAAGTTAAACTCACAAATGTGGAAGACTAACTAAATAAATGTATATAGTTATATATTGCCTTGCTGTATGGCTCATTGTTCCAGGCAAAGTGATGGAAACCATTATTAAAGAAAAAATTACTAAGCACATAGAAGAACAGGCATTGCTGAAGGAAAATCAACATGGTTTCTGCAAAGGCAAATCATGTCTTACTAACTTGATAGAATTCTTTGAGGGTGTAAATAAACACATAGATAAAGGGGACCCAGTCGATATTGTTTACCTTGACTTTCAAAAGGCTTTTGACAAAGTCCCTCACCAAAGGCTCCTAAATAAGCTCTTCAGCCATGGAATCAGAGGACAGGTCTTGTCCTGGATTGGAACCTGGCTAAACTGTAGGAAACAAAGGGTGGTAATAAACGGGCATTTCTCTGGATGGAAAGAGGTGAGAAGTGGCGTACCCCAAGGTTCAGTTTTAGGACCGTTACTTTTTAATTTATTCATAAATGATCTGGATGTAGAAGTAAATTGTGAGGTAGCAAAGTTTGCAGATGACACTAAACTGCTCAGGGTAGTTAAAAATGAAACTGACTGTAAAGAGCTCCAGAAAGATCTCTCGAAATTGAGTGAATGGGCAACAAAGTGGCAAATGCATTTTAACCTAAACAAGTGTAAAGTCATGCACATCGGGGCAAAGAACCCCAAATACACTTATCAACTGATGGGATCAAAGCTTTCTGAGACAAACCAGGAAAGGGATCTTGGGGTTTTGGTGGACAGCTCAATGAAGATGTCAACCCAGTGCGCTGCAGCAGTGAAAAAAGCAAATTCTATGCTTGGCATGATCAGGAAGGGAATCGAAAATAGGTCGGCAAATGTTGTATTGCCTCTCTACAAATCTATGGTGAGGCCACATCTGGAGTACTGTGTATAATTCTGGTCACCGCACCTCAGGAAGGATATAACGGAACTGGAAAAGGTACAAAGAAGGGCAACAAAAATGATCCAAGGGATGGAGCAGCTCCCTTATGAAATCAGGTTGCAACGCCTTAGTCTTTTCAGCCTTGAAAGACGGCGTTTAAGAGGTGACTTGATCGAAGTGTATAAAATCATGCATGGGATAGAAAAGGTGAATAAAGAAAAAATATTTTCTCTGTCACACAACACTAGGACTAGGGGGCACTCCCTAAAGCTCCAAGGTAGGAAAGTTAGGACTAATAAAGGGAAATATTTCTTCACCCAGAGGGTCATTGGGTTATGGAACTCACTTCCAGAGGAGGTTGTGACAGCTGTCAGCCTGGACAGCTTCAAGGCAGGATTAGACAGATTCATGGATACCAAGGGAATCAGTAGTTACTGAAATGGACATCCAAGTGCCACCTCTGTGTTGATTGAGGCAGGCAGGATTTTCCCCGGGTACTGTGGGGGGTCAGGAGCAAGTGAGGGTTTTGCCCTCCTTTTTGCTAGAGATCCCTGTGTACAACTAGTGGGCCACTGTGTGACACAGAATGCTGGACTAGATGGGCTGAGGCCCGATTCAGCATGGCTCTTCTTATGTTCTTATGTTCTTATGTCATAAGGCAGCTGCTTCAGGCAGGAGACACTAGAGACTTAGAATAGCCACTCAGCAGTTCCCCATCAATTCCAACACTTCTGTTCTGATGTAAGTTAGAAATAGATATGCCATAAGCATTTCTGTCTTCTCTACCTCTCCTGCAAGGATGACGTTATCCCATTGCTCATGCTGATGCAAGAGCCAGTGGACAGTCTGGTCAGTTAATGCTCATCTTCCAGGGAAGGATGCCATTTTATCATGCATTTCAGGCACTCTTTTTCCTATTTGCATTTTGCTTGTCTTTTATTAACATCAGTGTGACCCAAAAAAGCAAATTGCTTTTACTCAATGTTAATATGGATGTACATATTTAGCATTTTAGAATAATAAAAATGCTGGCTACTGTGGTGAGACCAGATGAAGCAGTTTGTTGTGGTTGTAAAATATTGTGACACTGTAAAGATTTTGATTCCCAACCCCTCTCCCCCCAAAAAATAGAAGTTGCTTAAATATGCTAAATTATCTGCAACAACTTTGATTTTTCCCTGTGGGCAGATGTTATTGCTAATTAGCACTATGTTCCTGCCTAAAAACCAAAACAAATATATGCAGGAGCTCATTCATTTTTAGCGTAATCGAAAGGTCTTTAAGTCGGAGTAAGTTTTAACCAATAATTTCCTTAGGGATTTTTAACCATTTTCCAGATTTTCAAATTTGAACTCAGAGATTCATGGCTGGAGGTACATGGCAGCTTTTTTCCAATTCTGTGCCTTCTGGGTTTGTTGAATCACAGCCACCACCATTGCCTAGCAGCAGTTTTATTCCAACGCCATCTAGAGCAGTTTGATGTAAGGAGCTGGAAATTATTATATTTTTCCAGTGTGCTGGGGACTGGCACTAACATTTTGTAAATTGATGACAACAGCTATTTCTTCCTTGTTAAGAAACTTTCCAGAGCAGATTGCAGGGGCCAACACTGGTCCAATAGGTACCGCTCTGGTGGGAACATAACGCCATGCAGTCATGCTGGCCACATGACCTTGGAGGTGTCTATGGACAATGCCAGCTCTTCAGCTTAGAAATGGAGAAGAACACCAACCCCCAGAATCGGGACACAACTGGACTTAATGTCACAGGAAAACCTTTACCTTTTACTATAGCTGTGAATATGCAGCTATTTTCATAATCTATCATCATCATTGGGGTGTTGTGTGGTTTCTGGGTTGTATGGCCATGTTCTAGTAGCATTTTCACCTGCTGTTTGCCTGCATCTGTGACTGGCATCTTCGTCCTCTGAAGTTGCCAGCCACAGATGCAGCTGAAACGTCAGGAGAAAATGCTGCTAGAACACAGTCATACAGCCCAGAAACCACACAACGCTCCAGTGATTCTGGCCGTGAAAGCCTTTGACAATATATTGTCGTTATCATCAGTAGAGATGCATAAAACTCCCTTCAAAATGCTTTAGTTGCTTTACTTGAAGGAGACTGCTTGCTCCAAATCTCGCTTTATGCAAAATGTCAACATCAGCTCTAATGAAAAATGGCTGATATTTTTTCTTTATTAGCAGCAAGAGCCTCCTGTTTGCTTTTATCAAAACCTGCTGGAACTGTTAAAGTGATTCACAGCTTCAAAATGTCATTTGAAAGCCCATTCCACATCTGTACTACTTAACACTATTTAATCCTCCGAAAGGTGCTCCTGGAGCTTTAGAATTTAAATATCATGTTGATCTACACTAGGGAGTATGAGACTGTTTCCACGTAAAGTAACTGGTTTTTGGGGTGGGGATGGAGGACTGGGGGTGCCCTTTGTTATTCCTGCCCCAATGACATTGTGCCCTGCAAAATGACCCTCAAGCTCTGTGCATTAGCAGAAAGGTCTGAAAGAGACAGTTCGGTGAAATATTCATGGCACACCTTTTGGCTGATGTGGAGGGGCCAGCTCACTCAGGGAAAGATTTAGGGGTTCTAGGTTGTTGTAAGTTTTCCAGGCTGTATGGCCATGTTCCAGAAGCACTCGCTTCTGATGTTTCACCCACATCTATGGCAGGCATCCTCAGAGGTTGTGAGGTATATTAGAAACTAAGCAAGGGAGGTCCAAAGTGGGAGAAAGAACTCTTGTCTGTTGGAGGCAAGTGTGAATGTTGCAATTAATCACCCTGATTAGCATTGCAAAGCCTTGCAGCTTCAAGGCCTGGCTGATTCCTGCCTGGGGGAAGCCTTTGTTGGGAGGTGTTAGTTGGCCCTGATTGTTTTATGTCTGGAATTCTTCTGTTTTAGGGGTTGAGCCTTTTCCCTGTGCTGTGCTTGGAAGTTTTCCTATTACAGGGCATCTTAGTGTCCTTTTCAGTCCTTGGCTGCTTAGCCAAAGACAACCATATGGATTGTGATGGCAAGTGTTTTACTGTTTTTACTGTATGTTTTATTGTATGTTTTTATTGCTTATCTGCTTGTGACCCGCCCCGAGCCTGCTGGGAGGAGCGGAATATAAAACCAATGAAATAAATAAATAAATAAATAATAAGCCTTGTCTCCTCAGTGCTGTCTACTGTGAGCTCAGAGGATCCCAGCCAAAAAGTCAGGATTACCAACACTGCAAAGGTCAAGGAGAAGATTTTGTGAACCTCCAACTGTGGTTTTTAGAACTGCATGTTAGGAAGATGCAAAATGTTTCCAATTAAATCATACTCTTGTGAGGGAATTTCAGATTGAATGGGAATCTACAAAACAGTCTGCCAAGGCTTACCAAATTTTCCATCCATACTTACCTGTTTTTGTGGGGGGAAATGTTTGCACCATAGAACACATCAATGGACTGACATTAATTCTTTATCTTCCTTTTTAGAATCATATACAAGTGTTCTATGTGTGACACGGTGTTTACACTGCAACCTTTACTATATCGCCACTTTGATCAGCACATTGAAAACCAGAAGGTGTCTGTCTTCAAGTGTCCAGATTGCTCTCTTTTATATGCACAGAAGCAACTTATGATGGACCATATCAAGGTAATTGTGTTTGTGGATGCTCCATGGGAACTGAATGTGTAGCCTGAGTGGAACTGTAAAATGTTACTTTTGGAGACTGGATCTCCCAGAATCTCCCAGGCAATATTCCCGGAATTTTGGGAAAATGGCATTCATAACCTTCTTGAAAAGTAAGAATGGGGTCATATCATTTTGGCAAATGTGAATCCCCATGAACATCTGGGGACCACCTTTTGAAAACCACTAGTCAAGGAAAGGCATAACCTTGTTAGAAGTCAAACCTTTGAAAAGGGGATGTTCACAAACATTCATGTAATGGCACACAAGTAACTCAGCTGTTAAACTGATAAACCATGTATTTGAACTGCCAAGGACAAAGACATGCCACGGCACAAAAATATATATACTTAGCTAGCAGAGTTTTAAAATGTTTCTTAAGTTGAAATTGCAGTTGCCCAAAACATATACTCTCCCTTGAAACCTCTTAATTTCAAATATATGCACTCAGAGACAAAAAAACAAAGTCTTCTTTAAAAAGTAACATATCTTGTTTACTCATAAACATCTTGTTTACCCATAATTCAGCATACATGCACATTTATAGATAGGATGTAGTTTCTCAGAACACAGAATATCATTCTTAATCAATAGTCCATAGTCCAAAGTCTTTAAGTATACATCTTATAAGAAATCCAAATTATATTACTGTATTCACTGCTTCTCAAAGCAAACATAATAAACTGTTCCTGCATAGGCCCAAATACAAACTGCTTCCACTGAATTCCAAAATCATACTGAATATACTCAGTACAATTACACACCTGTAGCCCCTCCCATACCAAAGAGATCAGTCAAACTGGCGAATCAATATATGCATACAATACAGGTTAGCAAATATATACATTAAGAAACAACTAGTGAATGCTTGGAAGTTTGCTATTTCCAACACAAAAAGTAACTTTTCTAACCTATTTGTGTTCCAGAATTGGCTACAATTCACAGACATCCATTGAAAGATATCTCTGTATATACAATGTACAGTGTTTTAAACAAGATTTATTTATTTATTTATTTATTATTTGGTTTTGTATTCCGCTCCTCCCTGCAGGCTCGGGGCGGGTCACAACATATAAGACCGGCAGCATGTAGTGGCCATGCAGCCGTACAATAAAACAGTAAAATATTAAAACATTAAAACAATACAGATCACATCACGAGGGAGTAAGACACGCATACATTTCCAAAGGCCCGATTGAATCATATTACTGATGATGCAGTGTGGCATTTGTAGTTTTGGCTCAATCTTGGTAGATTGGTCCCTATGTGCTTTAATTTTTCAGTTTGTATAGCTGTCACAATTGTTTTCTAAAGTCTTAGTCAATGAGAAGGAACATTGTCTACTTTCCAAAATAGCTGATTTCAAGAGGTCCAAAATGCAAAGCCTGGCTTCTTGCGTGGATTTCCTATAACCTTTATTGTTTTTCTCTTGGAGCAGTTTATATTGCCCATTTTTTCCTTTTACAGAAGACTACATAGTAAAATGCATCATGCTGGATTTTACTATGTACTTTTCAGTTGTGCAGCTGGTTGCCTCCTATCTTTTGTGTGTTGGCTGGCTCTAAGCCCAGTCACAACTTTATTTCTGTCACTTATGCAGACAATGCCTTTCTAATTCTTGATTTCTATCATGCAACAGCTGAGCATGCAACATTAGTAATTTTATCAGCAAATTGTAACCAATTGCCCATTACAATAGTGTGGTTTTGTTCTTTTTTTGACTTGTTTTTAAATAGTCTATGCATGGGACACTGAAAAGCGTTGAAGGACCACCAAACCTGGGTATCAATTTGCCACTGAGCACAAAGCCCACCACGCAGAACTCAGTCAGCCACAACAAAGAGGACTCCAAGTCTGTTAATGGAACAGAAAAAACAGAGAAGAAGTCTCCCTCTCCTGTGAAGAAGGCAGATCCTAAAAAAGCACCCAACCCTGGCTGGACATGCTGGGAATGTGATCGGCTGTTTACCCAGAGAGATGTTTACATATCCCACATGAGGAAAGAACACGGAAAGGTAAATTGTTCGTAACTTTACCATGTATCAGTAGAGCATATGAAGTTCAGTATCAAGCTGCGCTTAAATTGTTCTTGCACTATTTTTCAGTACATGTGAGACTTGGCCATATTTATCATATTTATTTATTGTATCTGCGTGTTGCTAAAAATGTCATAAGTCTGTTTCTGAGACACCAAATAAGCTTTAACAACACAGTTTAATAAATAACTGCTAACACTCATTAACACATTTTGCATTCCATATAATATCAATGTGCAAGTATTAAAATAACTTCCAAGGTAAGTGCACTCTAAACTTCCACCCAATTGGAATTGGATTCGGATCCATTAAACATCTTTATTCATTTACTTAAGTTTAATAAATAAATAAATAAATAAATAAATAAATAAATAAATAAAACCCCTTTATTTATATCCCGCCACCATCTCCCGAAAGAGACTCAAAGTGGCTTACAAAAGCACATAATAGTGCAACGGAATACACAAAATACAGTAAAATACATATAACAATATCAAATTACAGTTTCTTAGATGTAGTTATTATGGTTTTCTATGGATGCACAGATGGCGACGGGTAGATGGTATATGTTCTGCATCTCAAAAACTAAAGCTAATAAGGGAAATCTAGCATTGTTTTTCGAATCAACAGATCAAATATACCCAGACTGAGACACCAAAATGTGTGTTAAGCAGTGAATTAACTTGGGGTATTCAGTATGTACATTGTATTGTGGTTAATTGACTAATAGATTTTCATGATGATGACAACGACAACAACGATGACTTCCCTCTGGAGGGATTCCTGTAGTTAGGTTGCTACTACAGAGAAAGCCCTGTCGTCATCCTAGCCTCTCATGGGTTGTAGCCACTTGTTCTCCATCTACCAGGGAAAGAGAAAATACTAGTTTCCTCTCCCCTATTTGTGCATCTCTCCTCCCTGCATCCTGATAAATATGTTGTATTAGCTTAGACTTCCCCAGAAACAACATTTCAACCCATTTTCATGGGATGGCCTGGACACAGATGTGATTTGAACAGGGACACTCTAGATGGCAACATTTTGCTGCAGGTATCTAAATAAATATTGGTCTGTTACCTTAAGCCTGCTTTTGATTTCCTCCCCACCACTATCCTGCCAAGAGGGGTTTCTGAAACAGCAAAATTAAAAAGAGAGGAAAGGCTTATAATTGTCCAAGGCTGATACTCAGCGCAAACCTCTAGGCGTGACTGAGCCTAATAAACATCACGTCAATTTTCCTATCTGAGGTAGCTGGAGAATGGGGAAAGAGCGAGCGCAGTGGGTGCCATGTGGGAAATATTGTGAGAAATGTAATAAACTTCCGTCAGCAGAGACGGAAGATGCTTCAGAAAAAACAGGGTCTTGTAAGCTTGGGATGCTATAATGAAATACCCATGCAGTAGCTTTCAAGGGTAGATGAGAAAGTGGTGCAGGTGGCGAATTGGATCAAATGAGAATGAACTGAGGGATTTACCCTGATGGCTGAAAGTGTTCTAACTGTGCATTGTGGCTTCTTGGATGACAAGTCTTTGCACACCCAACACTGTTCTTGTCCTCCCGCTGCTGTTTAGTTATTTGATCAATCGAATCAGTCTTTCAGAGATGGTTTAAGCATGGTTACGTAGCAACTTCCAGTAAGCCTGGGTCCAAAGAAGGTCCCTGGCTGAGGGCAAGTAACAGATGAGATTCTACCTAGCAGCTTGACACAAGAGTTGCCTCACCAAATCAGAACTGTCCATGACTTTGGGAAGTTCCTCTTTTGGTCTAAACCTCCCATTGCTGGGGGATTCTGGAAGCTTTACTTTTTAAAAATACCATTGCTAAGCTGTGTGCTTGTCTGTCAACTGTCCCTAGCTTTGGTGTTGAACTGGTACCAGCATGATGGTACTAGTTCAATACCATTTGCAACGGGAGCTGGTCTGATGCTTTGAGAAGCTCATAATGCAGTGCAGAAAGGCAATGGGCTCTTCTGTTATCAATTTCAGAACCATGTTCCCTGTGTATGGAAATTCTCTGTTGCTAATTTGGGGGGGGGGGGGTTAAAAATTCCATTTTTCCCCAAGTTGTGACCCAACTATATCCTATAGACAACACATACCTTCATGCATGATACATCATTTCTGTCAACTGTTAACTGTTTCCTGGGCAAGTGAATTTTCAGAACTCCACTTGCTCCTCTGAGACTGGGAAAGTTCATAAGGAGGTTTTCTTCTCCCACCACACATTTCTTTTCTGTTTGTACCCATCTGGTACCTATGAGAATAACTGCTGTAGCAGGATGGGTAAAAAAAAACGTATACCCACATTGCTTTCCAGAAATAGTTGGACATAGTTTCACTCCCTCTAGTGGTCACATTGGGGTGGATCCCAATCAGTCTTGGAGCTAAGCCATTGCAAGCAGTGAGACCATTAAAGTCCCACTGATTTTAATGACTGTGTATTAAGTATGATACTGTGTCTGTCCAACTCAACGCTTTCAAACAATGCCTTCAAGAGAGGCAGTGGGTATCACAGCACCCTAATTATTGTTAAGAATGAATTCCATGTTGTTGTTTTTTACTGACAGTCTAAAAACATACCTGCTCCTCTTTTAAGTGATTTCTTTCTTTTTGTTAAAGCAAATGAAGAAACATCCTTGTCGACAGTGTGACAAATCTTTCAGTTCATCGCACAGCCTTTGCCGCCACAATCGAATCAAGCACAAAGGCATTCGGAAAGTTTACACCTGCTCGTGAGTCCGGCTTCTGAATTTCTTTTCAAAAAGAGCAAACTGCAGTAAGCTGAACTGAATGACCTGCTAATAATAATAATAACTTTATTTTTATACCCCGCCACCATCTCCCCAAGGGGACTCGGGGTGGCTTACATGAGGCCAAGCCCAAATCACAGATAAAAAACAGCATTATAATCAGTCAATAAAAACATAACACAGACACAAACGACAACATCATTCAAACAATAACATGGCTGAAAACATAATCAGAGCTGGGTTCTGCACAAGTAAGTGCAATAAATTCCTAAGTAGAATCGAAGGAAAGTACAAAATGTGTCAATCTAGCGGGAGTACCTCTGGCCATAAAGTGTCAAGATTAGGCAGAACTAAAATGCAGGAAATTAGGTAAGATCAAACCAGTTCTTTGGTGAACTTACGGAAGGTGGACAAGGTGGGTGCTTGTCTGATCTCCTTAGGGAGGGAGTTCCAGAGCCAGGGGGCCACCACCGAGAAGGCCCTCTCCCTTGTCCCCAACAACCGCGCTTGAGATGGCGGCAGAAGCGAGAGCCTTTCCGGATGATCTTAGGGTACAAACTGGTTTGTAGGGTATGATGTGATCACAAAGATAGGCAGGTCCTGAACCATTTAGAGCTTTGTAGGTAATAACCTGTACCTTGAATAGGGACCGGAAACTTATTGGACGCCAGTGGAGCTGCTTAAACAGGGTGATTGACCGCTTACGCTTATTACAGTCAGAATTCCATTTCTAAAACCTCCCCGTCTGCCAATGCTAATTTACCTAAAGTTGTAAGGGAGAGGATTTCCCAGGCTGACACTCTTGTGTAGGAACATTTTTATAGTACTGTGCACCAAAAAAAATCAATTGTATCTATAGTTTTCTATGTTTTTGATTTTGTACTTTGGCCACATAATGAGAAGACAGGAAAGCTTGGAGAATATAATGATGTCAGGGGGGAAGGAAGGTAAAAGGAAGAGGGGCCAACCAAGGGGCAAAATGGATGGATGGTATCCTTGAAGTATCTGGCTTGACTTTGTAGGAGCTGGGGGCGGCTCTGGCAAGGGCTGGCCCATGAAGTCACAAAGAGTTGAAAGCAACTGAATGAATAAATAACAAATGTTTTTGATTACAGGCATTGCCCAGATTCAAAGCGTACTTTTACCAAGCGATTGATGTTGGAAAAACACATTCAGTTGATGCATGGTATTAAGGAGCCTGATGTGAAAGAGATGGCAGAATCAGCCAACATAGGAGAAAGTGCCGTGAAAGAAGACGCCAAGGTGAGATACGTGTGTTTCTAAACATACCCTTCTCATTTTTTAAAAAGTTCCAGACTTCCACACTGAAATTCTGTGTCCTTACAACAAATCAAAATTGTTTAATCTTTAATCTTTTGGCACCACCAGATGAAACAGTAGTGATCTGTGGCCTGTTTAAGGAACTGGTGTGTATGAAATCCCCAGGCTGTGCTTCCTCTTGTAGAAGAGCACTGGGCTGAGTGAAAAAATGGTGTCATATTTCATAAGGCTTCCCTTTTTTGTTTTGTTTTTTGCCCCAAACCTGACTGCCAATCAGTTTGGTTGCTTCGTGGTAGAATGTTTGATTTATTTCAAGCTGTGGACGTTCCTGAGAATCACTGCATGATTGTGGCAAGTTTCTTTTTCTTCCTCCTTCTTAATGGACGTATTCTCAACTTCAGGTTCCCAGTCCAAAGCGTAAACTGGAGGAGACTGTGTTGGAATTCAGGCCCCCTCGAGGCGCCATCACTCAACCACTAAAGAAACTGAAGATCAACGTCTTTAAAGTTCACAAATGTGCGGTGTGCGGCTTTACAACAGAGAACCTTCTTCAGTTCCACGAACATATTCCCCAGCACAAGTCTGATGGCTCATCTTACCAATGTCGGGAATGTGGTCTCTGTTATACCTCCCACGTATCTCTCTCCAGGCACCTCTTCATTGTGCATAAGCTGAAGGAGCCGCAGCCGGTCTCGAAACAGAACGGATCTGGGGGAAACAGTCGGCGAGAGAACAAGCTCAGCCACGAAGAGGCGTCCCTAGACAATGCCGTATCCGATAGGAAGTGCAAAGTTTGTGCAAAGACCTTTGAAACTGAAGGTGCCTTAAACACCCACATGAGGACACATGGGATGGCCTTTATTAAATCCAAACGAATGAGTTCAGCTGAAAAATGACTCTCCCATCCCATATGTATTTTCCAAAAGCAAAAAAACCTAACCACAGTTGGTCCTCCACATTTGCGGGTTTAAATTTTCCAAATTTGATTATTTGCAGATTTGGTTAATACGTTCTCTCTAGGGATCTCTAGATCCTCCAGCATGTCCATAGAATTGCACTGGAGAACCTAGATATTGCTAGAGAGAACCCTTTCTTTAGGCACTTGCAGGTCCTCCAGCATGATTCTGTGGTCAACTTCCAGGAGGAGAAGCAAACAGTAGGGCTACAGCTACAGCTTCCAGGAGGACCTAGAGATTCCTAAAGAGGTGTTCTCTCAGGTTTAAAAAGTAGAGTTTTTAGAAACAGTTTTCCCACTTTTACAAAGCTCCTGTGCCCCTAACCTGAGCGAATGTGTAGACTGTCCTCCAGAACAGAATTTACCTTTCTTCTCTTTTTCTCATTTCTTTTTTTGATACAGAATATTTCACACCCAACAGAATTAACAGTTTTTCTTTAAACTGTTGCAATATATACTCATAGGATTTTTCCTGACCTCATCACTATAGATAAAGATATACACACATGTACATATAAATACACAGATATATATTTTTTAAAAATACTCAAAACAGCATTAAATGAAGCAGTATTTGAGTTGAAACAGAGTTTGTATATATTTAAATGGATAGTTTTTATACCCTTTGTTATGTGTTTGTTTTGGTACTTAATGGGAATTCCTGGTTGTTGTTTTTTTGGTCAGTTCTTTTTGTTGTTGTTTTCTAACTGCAGTTTTGTTTTCCTATGAATTTGTTATATTGCTTCATGGGTCATTCCGTTCTTATGTTATGCAAAGGAACATGGAAGCATACTATCTTCCTGTTTGTCCTTTCCTTAGCATTTTGACTGTGTCAAGAACTTGAGTTACACAATTCCTTCATTTGCCAGTGTTACCCTTCTTGGAAACAGGATGATGCTGAATTACATATGACACAAGCCTTTCTGGTGAAACCTAAAGTGAAATTACCAGTCATGTGTTCTGCTGTACCCCATGCTGACTTATACATCTCTAAACCAGAAAAGGCACTGAAATGTCAAGAGATACTTGTATCAGATGAAGCAGAAAGGCAAAGGATGCAAAAAGATCAATAAGAAGCATGTATTTGGGGTCTTGTTGTCCTCACCTCGCACATTTGTAGATTCTTATGACCAGAAGGATTGGGGATCATTTGATTCTAATGCTTTGAATAAAAATTGCAGGTGCTTTTTTCTCCATGTTAATATTAGGGGAGGAGGGTTCTCTTGTACACACCGATTGCAGTGGCTACACCAGCCACAAAGATAATTGCCTGAACAAAAGTCCCATTGAATTAGTGGGAGTGGCAGAAAAGCACACATCTTCTTTTCTGCAGTGCTTGTGCAAGAGAAACATCTTGTTGTTTGTGTGTAAGCATCATGTTCCTTCGTTACCCTTCCATTGCACTTTCAAAATAGGTCATTCGACACTCCAGAATCTCTTCAAGCTTAATGAAAAGAGGTATTTCAATATTTTCTGTCAAATGAGATTCAGGATGAATTTTAATGCGTACTATATGGTACATAATTTTAGTGTTACAGAGAGAAAATCCACATTGAAATATTTCTGCAGACTTCATTGGTTGCATTAGATGGTTAGAAGCCACCAGATGATGTTCTAAGACTCAGGACTATGTCAAAAATCATAGGAAGTTGCCTTAAACTCCCAGGTCAGATGATTTGTCCATCTAATCCACTATTGGGTGTCTCCTTTGAAAGACAGCAGTTTTATACTCTAAGGCAGCGTTTCTCAACCTTGGGGTCGGGACCCCTGGCCGGGGGATCACAAAGGAGTTTCAAATGGGTCACCAAAGACCATCAGAAAACACAGTATTTTCTGTTGGTCATGGGGGTTCTGTGTGGGAAGTTTGGCCCAATTCTATTGTTGGTGGGGTTCAGAATGCTCTTTGATTGTAGGTAAACTATAAATCCCAGCAGTTACAACTTCCAAATGTTAAGGTTTATTTTCCCCAAACTCCACCAGTGTTCACATTTAGTCGTGTTGAGTATTTGTGCCAAGTTTGGTCCAGATCCAGTATTGTTTGAGTCCACAGCACTCTCTGGATGTAGGTGAACTACAACTCCAAAACTTAAGGTTGCTGGCCACCAGACTATTCCAGTATTATCTGTTTGCCAAATTTGGTTCAGATTGGTGGAGTTCAGAATGCTCTTTGATTGTAGGTGAAGTATAAATCTCACCAACTACAACTCTCAAATTAGAAAATCAGCACCCCCCCCTCCCTTATTCAAATTTGGGTGTATTGGGTATTTGTGCCAAATTTGGTCCAGTGAATGAGAATACATCCTGCATATCAGATATTTACATTACGATTCATAACAGTAGCAAAATTACAGTTCTGAAGTAGCAACGAAAATAATGTTATAGTTGCGGGGTCACCACAACATGAAGAACTGTATTAAGGGGTCGTGGCATAAGGAAGGTTGAAAAACACCTGCTCTAAGGATTTGAAACTGGAACCGTTTGCGTGCAATTCATCTGCTCTTCCATGCACAGTTAGCTTGGATCATGTGTTCAAAAGGACATTTTTGAGCACATTGTACAAAAACATAAGCAGAATTTTGGGAAGCCTTCAAAACAGGGATGGAGAATGTCTGGATTGTACACATCCCTCCAAACCTATTTTGATGGCTTCAAGGGTCCAGTAGCCTGCACAAAAAGGTAGACGGGGGAAAAAAGTAATCTTTACTTCAAATGACCCCATGCATTCTGTAGGTAGAGAGTTGGGATAAAACTTTGCCCTATAATTTTTTTAAATGATTTTTTTCCATATGATAACAGAAATAGAATTGGTTGTATACAGTAAGTGGGATACAGATAGAATTGAAAGGAATAGTTTAAGCAGTAGAGTCTGAGGCTGTATTCTAGAAATAGCCAGGAATTCACTTATCCCGAATAAGGGATACGTGATCTCTTACAGACACCGATTCTGGGGGGAAACCCTTCAGCTTATCATGGAAGACAGGTGGTAGGACTGTTTTCGTATGCTTTCCAGCTCTGCAATTGCATGGATTTTTTAATTTGTCCTTAAAGCCATTTAGGGTTTGCAATGGCTTCTGTGGATATTTATGGACAATTGTGAATTGGTTCAAAAAGATACCCCTAAATTTGCCATCCAATAAGTTTCAACCACCTG
Organism: Anolis apletophallus; assembly: GCA_030556195.1. Lineage (NCBI taxonomy): Eukaryota > Metazoa > Chordata > Lepidosauria > Squamata > Anolidae > Anolis > Anolis apletophallus. Next base: position 24,264,344 of record JARBWK010000006.1, read on the forward strand.
TTACTCTCACAGTTTTTACCTACTCACTTCCTTTACTGTCTTTCTGCATTGAATTCAGTGCTGTATTCTGATACTAGTTTCATTTGTTACCTACGTTGTGGCTCCAATTAAGCAAAGAGCCTCTAAACCAGGTATAGGCAAACTTTCGACGCGCTAAGTGTTTTGGACTTCAGCTCCCACAATTCCTAACAGCCTCAGGGCCCTTCCTTTCCCCCCTCAGCCGCTTAAGCGGCTGAGGGAGAAAAGGAAGGGCCCTGAGACTGTTAGGAATTGTGGGAGCTGAAATCCAAAACACCTAGCAGGTCGAAGTTTGCTCATGCCTGCTCTAAAGCTACTGATTGTCACATTCATCTTGCTTTAGTCTCCCAGATTCTATAGATGAGGCGGAGTCATGCATGTTTACGTGGTTCTTGATACCAGAATTGAAATATATGTTGCCGAAGTTATGTAAAGAAAGATTGCTACTTCAGAAGGGTGAGCATTTTTTTAAAAAAGGAAAAGACAGACTGACGTAATTACATGTATAATGTCAGGCATGTATCACAGAAGGATCATTGAGATAAGGACAATTGCACTTTAAATACAAAAAGGGTTCAATAAATGAATAATATTTGTCTTTTCAAGAAAAAAAGTAAGTTCTGTTCTGTTTTTAAATCTAGTGTACAACTCAAACATTCCATAGAATGTGTTGTCGAAGGCTTTCATGGCCGGAATCACTGGGTTGCTGTGAGTTTTCCAGGCTGTATGGTCATGTTCCAAAAGCAATCTTTCCCAACGTTTTGCCCACATCTATGGCAGGCAACCTCAGAGGTGTGAGGCCTGTGGGACACAGCATATTATTTAAGAAGACAGAAATACTGGACCACTCTAACAACTGCCATGTCAGACTACACAGAGAAGCCATTGAAATCCGCAAGCATGTGGATAATTTCAAAAGAAAGGAGGAAACCATGAAAATGAACAAAATCTGGCTACCAGTATTAATAAATTCTAAATTCAGGACAGTTAATGATGAACAACACTCAAAGCAGGGGAATACCAGACGAGAATCAATCAGGGCCAGCTAACACATCCCAACAGAGGATTTCCCCAGACAGCTACCAGTCAGGCTTTAAGCTGCAAGGCCATTCAGTGCTAATCAAGGTGGCCAATTACAAAATTCACACTTGCCTCCAACAGTTAAAGAGTTCTTTCTCCCACCTTGGACATTCCACAGATATATAACCTCATTTGCCTAGTTTCCAACAGACCTCACAAACTCTGAGGATGCCTGCCATAGATTTGGACAAAATGTCAGAAGAGAATGCTTTTGGAACATGGCCGTACAGCCCAGAAAACTCACAGCATTTCATAGAAATCTGTTGGGAGTTTTTTGACTGTATGTTCCTGTATGGCAGCAGGTTGAACTGGGTGGCCCTTGTGGTCTTTTTCTGGGTCTACGCTAGTAACAGCTTGACAAGGATTGGCTGGCAACTTTGAGTGCAAGGAATTGTCAAAAAGACTGATTTTTTTCAATTGAAAAAGCTGCAATGGTAAGATAAATCAATGTGCTAAGGCAACATGCACTTTGTTTTCAAGTTTACAAATGCTCCATGATGAATCTCCTTGAAAGCACCATTAGCATTGAAAACTAGGTACACACTCCCAAAAGCTTTGTGTTGAAAGGGAATTGTCACTTTTTGCCCCAACTACAGATCTGGCAAATTTCAGGCTTTGGGGACTGTTTGGCAGTGAGTTGTTTCTGGTGTGTCTCTTCCACTCATTTCTGACTTATGGCAGAGCTTTGTCGGCATGATTTGTTCCGAGGTGATTTACCATGGCCTTTCTTGGAGAAAGTATCACTTGCCAAAGCTCACCCAGTGGATTTCCATGACTGGGAAGGTATACAAATCCAGGTCTCAATTTAAAAATAATTAATTAAACAAGCCATCTTGGTCTCCCAGAGTCATAATCCGGACCTCAAACTACTGCCTCTAGCAGTGAGATGCTGCTATAAAAACAGGGAAAGTGCATGCAGGCCACAAAACACGTGTGGCCCACTCATGCTTTAAATCATACATAGTGTTTCAGATAAATATTTTCAGTTATCCTTAAAACATTTCCATAATTATAGCAGAATTGTTATATTTGTATTGTAAATTAGGGTTGGGGTACGATCCAGAGGCCACAGACTGAGTTCACCGCTCAAAGAAAAATAGAAGCTAAGATTTCCAGGTCATGCTCTTGACCAGGTATGGGCAAACCTTGGCCCTCCAGGTGTTTGGGACTTCAACTACCACAATTCCTAACAGCCAGTTAGGAATTGTGACTTCAACTCCCACATTCCTAACATCTGTTCATACCTGTCTTAGATTATACTCACAGTATCTTGGGACAAATAGTATTATCTTAGTCCTTTCGAATGTAATGCAGTACCCAGAATTGTAAATAAAAATACAGTATTTGGGTTTTTAATCATTGCTAGGCTTACTAAGAAAAACTTCCATTTTTACTGGCATTTTAAAAAGATAAGACTTACTAGATCTTATGATTATATGACTGTCGGTGTAGTGAAGAGCTAAAGATCATTCAGGCCGATTTTCCACAGTAAAGCGATGTACAAAGATTTGCCTTCCTGATACATAAGTTTCCTATATGAGTTTAGCAGATGGCCTTTAAATGGCTTCTTCTTAAAGCTCTATGATGTGGGGGAGCAACAGTTTCCTCCCAAATGTTCCAGGGATCAGAACCTTCCTTATGTCCATTGTTTCTTTCCAGGACACTGTCCACAGACTGGCAAATGTTGGCTCAAGAGGTCAGTGGTGGTCCTTGGACCGCCAATTTGAGTAGCATTGATCTGTCATCTTCCTTTTATGGGAATCGTCTCTGAATGTGCTCCTCATTACCAGATAACAGAAGGAAGGTGGGCAGTAGCCATGATCTCAAGTCTCTCTAATTACAAGTTACTTTATTATATCTTGCCTTTCTCTCAAGAATGAGACTCAACACAGCTTTTTAAAGGATGGAAATCAAGGAGACTTGCAGGATAAAATAAATGCAAGTAAAACCATGTATAGCTATGAAACTGAGGATTGTTTATGTTTCTATAAGAGCAGTGGTTCTCAACTTGTGGGTCTCCAGATGTTTTGGCCTTCAACTCCCAGAAATCCTAACAGCTGGTAAACTGGCTGGGATTTCTGGGAGTTGTAGACCAAAACACCACTGCTATAGAGGGAAAGGCTCCAAAGGGAATTCTTGTTTAATTCAAAATAGTTTTCCTTGATTTGTTAAGGGAATCATGGTGCTTGTATAAACACGGCAGTATATCAGTTTACACCAAAACTCTTGGATTAGGCTGAATGTTGTCAAAAGACATCCTTATTTGGGTGCCTTGCTTATAATGTTCTTCCTCTCTAAACATATAGGTTGAGTATCCCTTATATGAAATGTTTGGAACCAGAAATGTTTTGGATTTTGGATTTTTTAATTTAAAAAATTGGAATACCTGTATTGCATACACATGCGTAGTGATATATCTTGGAGATGGGATCCAATTGTAAATATGAAATCCATTTATGTTTTGTATACAGCTTTACACATAGTCTGAAGGTGATTTTCTACATAATGTTTTAAACTATTTTGTGCATAAGACAAAGTTTGTGTACATTGAACCATTCGAAAGCAAAGGAATCGCCATCTCAGCCACCCATGAGGTCAATTTTGCAGTCTTTCAAAATTTTGGAATTCCAGATAAGGAAGTCTCAACCTGATTATTGCTTTTGATACGCATTTTCAAAATATTACCAGTTTCCTCGGTGTGATATTTGGTGCTTTTTGGTGGTGGAGGTAGGGAACATCTCAGAATGTACCTAATGTCACTAGTTAATAATTAACTTAGGGAATCTAGAAAAGGTACCATATGCTGCCCTTTTAACATGAAATCCTTTCAATTTTTGGAGGTGATGTTATTTTGCTTTTGTGTCATATACGTGTTCCCTAAACCAATTTTGTACTTTTTTTAGAAATGGAAAAAAATCTTGTGTATTTATGTATGTATGTAAATATGTATAGGGAGACAAAAAGATGTCTGCATGTTTATACCTCTAGTAAACGTTCCATTCTTAAAAACCAAGGGGAGAAGTTGCTGCTCTCAGATGTTACACATTTTGTCCATAGTTATTGTATTAAACACATTTCACATGTAAATAAATGTGGGGCAATGTATTTTGCTTTTATTGCCCTGAAAGAATTATAAAATTCTGTATTTATTGACAAATTATTCATCATCCATTTTAAAGAGAGGAGGTGCTGCTCTTCTAGAGACTCTGTCAGAAACAAGACGTTCTTACTGTTTTGGGACATTTTTGGCTCTTTGTTTCACAGATGGTGATTAGTGAACACTTGTGGTTCTTCTCATTCCTACCCCTACTATTTGTACTCATCAAATATTTGGGTGATTAATGGAAAATTTCTAGATTCATGCAGCTGAATATTTGGGTTCCTGTTACACTTCTGTCAGTGATGTATACTAGCTTATCACTGCCTTTAATACAAAAAGAAAACTGTGTACCTCTGAAAGCCTCATGCTCGTTGATGTGCACTTTTTGACTTGTATAGCCAAATAGGCCATCACTATGTGGGGATGGTTCTTTTGGGTTTCTTTTGTACAGAGTGAATGAAATAATAAAAGTTACCTTTTTATTACATGTTGTTGATTTTTGTATTTCTGCATTTCCTTCCCATTGCTGTCTTCAAGAGAAAAAACCACAGAGGGGAAATATGTGGCTCTCCATGTAGCCTTACACTTCAGTTCCTATTATCCCTCCCTGCTGGCTAGGGCTGATGGGAGTTGAAGCCCACCTCTCCTGGAAGACCACACACAAGCTTTGTGCCACCATCAGTTTCTTTTAAGCAAAGTACCTATCTTACCTTGAAGGAGCTGTGGGTGGCAATGGCTGTCAGGGAGCTCTGGTGTGGGCTGGTCCATATGGTCACGAAGAGTCGGAAATGACTGAACGAATAAACAACAATAAAAATGAATCTCAGTTAGGGTTGCCACTTTTTGATATAAGAAATAAGGGACCTTTACGGGATTTTTCACAAAAATAAGGGATACTTCATTAAAAACTTCAAACTCAAACGTTAGCTATAAATAGTTTTATTAACAGAATAAGATAATGATTGAAACTCACAAAAAATGACTTAAACCCTCTTAACAGTACATGGTATGTTTTTGCATGTTTTGTCATGCAGAAAAAAAACATCATTAGAACTACCTAATTTTTTCCATCTGTATTTAGTACTTGACTTTGCTGACTTTAAAAGTGTGCTGTCTAAACATTAAAATAAAATAAATTTTATAAGGCAATACATCATTATTATGTCAATAGTTAATGGTATAGTATAGTGTGGGATACACAGCATTGATTAGTATTGGGATACATAGCTAGGCCTATTTTAAGAGTAACTCTCAAGCAACCAGAAACTATCATTATCCAACATGATCTAACATTCCCCTTTGGTAACGGTTGAGACTACTGTACTTTGAAAAAGTCCTGTATCGCCTCTTCCTTCCAACGGGGATGCAGGCAGGCATACGCTCGCAAGCGTGTGACTGTCAGCGGGTCCTGCGAGTTGGAATCCCCGGGCAGGCATTGCCGTGGAAACTGCAGCGCCCCTTCCTCTGGTCAACCCCACCCAGTCCTCTCCTGTTAGTCAATAATAAGGGACAGGGCCTGAAAAAACAGGACACAAATTTTAGAGCCAAAATAAGGGACGTCCCTTAGAATAAGGGACATATGGCAACCCTAATCTCAGTAGTTTTATCAAGTTTTAGCTGGAAGTATTGCTGTAATAAAAAACCATGTAGGCCAAATCTGGTCTTTGTCTATCATCAGTTCCTCTTTCAAAAGGTTTCAGTGGTATGAGAAACCAGGGGTGCCTTTCCATAGGCTTTTCTTTTTCATCTTGGGAAAAAAAATATCATAGTTCTCCCTGGATTACAAATTAATTGGAACTCTTTGTTAAAACAGATTGTTCTATTTAAAAGATACTTTATAGGGCCCAATTTTGTTTCTGGACATTGTAAAAAGTGCTACTTTTTATTTTTGAACCTACATTTGGACTGTGATTGGGATATCCATGGAATTTTGCAGCAGATGGCACTTTGCCTCCAAAATTGAAGTACACACTACTCCAGGCCAACCAATTTATTTTTGTACCTGAAATAGAAAACCACAAAGTAGCTATGCATCTCCTGGCAGTAAATACAATAATAGTAACATACTATGGTTAGCAATGAGATGTTTCTTCCTACTAATAATAGCATCTTGAGTGACCATGATGGGAGAGGAAAAGGCTAAGCTCTCCTCCTTACCCATCATCCTGATCCCCAACCATCCCAGGTTTTTATGGAACTTCTTAGGTCACCTTTGGGTCATGTGCAGTTGGGTTCTTGGTTGCACAGTTCTCAAGATCTCAAGTTGAGCCAAGCTCAAAACTTGGGAAAGTCATGTATTTGAATAACAGTTTCTACAGTTTCCTAGCTGTAGGGTTGAGGGAGAAATGTCAGCAAGAAAACTACTTTTTCCAAGCCGTGCATATATACTCTAGATTATTCTGGGTGAGTAACACTTCTCATAATTGTGTGTCTAAGTACGGAAGTGTACAAATGCAGGATAATTCTGATGTCATGATGAGAATGTCATCAGAAGGTGATGCATGTCTTAATCTCTGGAACAAATTGTAGCTGTTGGATAAAAGGACACGGGAAATTGGGGGAGATATCCAGGAAACATTGGTACTTTCCAAATGACTTTTCACGCTTTGTGCACTTTCCATTGCGCTGTGTATGATGACCCTTCTTGGATACAGTTTTGTATTGTCTGTTCATCTAAGGTGAAGGTCTGGAAGTCCTTAAATACCGCATGAGACCTAACAGAAGAAATTTAAAGAAAATTAGGAGAGGGAGAGAAATGGTGCCTTCTGTACTGAAACTTGTCCTGCTATCTTTGCTACCTTGTGTTTCTTTTTCCATCAATGTTACACTTGGATGTTGGGAAGATGTCACTGAGTTCCTTTCTGACCTGAATGCTGACAAACCTAAGGCGTATGCCATAAAGAGTAAGTAGATTTCTTAAAGAGTGTACTTGTCTCAGTTACTTGGAAAGTGAATTTATTTCAAATATATATAACCTACTTACTATCTGATGTTCCTTACAAGATAACAGGTGATTGAACTCTCTCATGGGACAAGGTTTTCCTCCCAAGCTACTAATGATATATTTCTTAATTCGTGCCACCTACCGACAACCCCGGCAAAAGTACTCATCAGCTAGAAATTTCCATTTTCTGAAGCTGAATATTTTCTGTGAAACAGATCTTGGAAAATAGTCTGGCTTTGGAAATGGTTTCCAAAACACTAGTTCAAAAAGTTCACGGACTTTCTGCCAGTGGAAAAGAAATTGCTCAGATTACCCATTTTCTTCCTTCCAGACCAAAATTAGCAATGAATTACATCCCTAGCTTTTAACAATCATAAAAATAAGAGCTTGTACATTGTTTGGGCATTTTAACAACAGCAGATAAGGAGGGTTCTAGGCAGAAATTCCACCCATTCAGAAGAAGTCTTAGTGGTCTTATAAATCTCAGTCTCTGCAGAAATAATATTGCTTCAAACTACAGGAAAGGAGATTCCATCTGAACATTAGGAGGAACTTCCTTATTGTGAGAGCTGTTCAGCAGTGGAATTCTCTGCCCTGGAGTGTGGTGGAGGCTCCTTCTTTGGAGGCTTTTAAACAGGCTTGATGGCCATCTGTTGGGGGTGCTTTGAACGTGATTTTCCTACTTCTTGGCAGGGGGTTGGACTGGATGGCCCACGAGGCCTCTTCCAACTCTATGATTCTATGATTTTACGTTATGTTTCAGGTATGTAAATTGCAGAATTCCTCAACCAATGGCTATGAGCTTATTTTCCTAAAGATAGGCTACTGACCCAGTGTTTCTCAACCTGTGGGTCCCCAGATGTTTTGGCCTTCAACTCCCAGAAATCCTAACAGTTGGTAAACTGGCTGGGATTTCTGGGAGTTGTAGGCCAAAACACCTAGGGACCTACAGGTTGAAAACCATTGGGCTAGTCCCAAAGAAGAATGCCTGGTGTTTTAAGAAACATTTTCGTTGTTACATGGAGAATAAAAAGGTCAAACCAATCTAAATGTTATGCCAGGAAGGCTGACCTGAAAAATTTCCTACTACTCAAAATGTCCATTATGGGCCAAGAATGTACCATAGGCTTCATGAAACCTAGGACTAAAATATAGACCACTACTATTTTCGTAGTTATAATTCTTATGGAATAGGCCTAGCAACTATTATGTTGCTGCCACCACCATTCTGTCCAGGGCTTTCTTCTTACTTGGTGCTTGGTAATGGCTGCCCCAAGGCTCCAATCCCTGGTTGCTGCATGACAAAAAAAAAAAGAGGCCCCTTGCATAGGGAATCTGGTCTTCCTAGAATTCTTGGATCCCAACTCCCATTAGACAACTGTCAGATATCATGAGAACTGAAGTCTAATGTCTCAAGAACCACAAGTTCCTTACACCAGTGTAGAAATTGACCATGTTTTCCAGATGTGCAAAGTGTATTTGTTTAGCTTCTGTTCTTCAATATTACAGTGTATGATTCTATTGGAAAACCTGGCAGCAATGTTCTTGGTGGAAATACGGACAGATTGGGATCATATACTGAATGCATTTCCGCTGAAACCCCTTCTGGAAAATTCCAAGGGCAGTATTGCAAACTCCAAGTACAACAGGTGTGTTACTCTTTTGGGATGTTGATTGTAGTATTAAATATATGGTTGTTTCAATGCTTTTCCCTCAGGTGACATATATTGAGATGGAGACAATGGTTTAAAGTAAAGTTATAAAGACCATTCTAAAATCAGACATGATCTTACTCTTTAAGCTTGATTTGCTCTAAGATCCATGTTGTTGTTGTTGTTGTTGTTTTGCAGTCTAAATTATCTATAAAACTCTCCTCCAGCACCTTTTTAATAAACGTGTGAAGGATTTTAACGTGGGCTGTATCTTCTCTTTCTCAGACCATTGATCAATTAAACTTTATTACACAACCCATGTTTTTCTCTAGGGATTCAACTAGTAATCTTTCTCATGAGTCCTATGAGTCCTGTGGTCTAGTATGTCTACTGCTTCACTGGTGTCCATAAACCCAAGATTTGTCAAGTTGAAATAGAAATCAATGCATTTTGGGGTTATCTGCTTCACTTGTTTCTTTTGCTAATATCAGCTCTTAAATCTTCTCTTTCTCCAAAATCTATTTAACGATGGCACTAAAAACATTATACTTCTAGGATGGAATTGATTACTACAATGGAATATGTGTCCCCAATTCATGCTGTGAAGAAGAAATTACAGCACTAGCCATGTTAGGTAAATGAACCATGTCTGGGTTGTATAACATATTGTTGACGATGGCACTTTATCTAAAGTCTGCTATATGCTGTATAAATATTTGCAAGGGTGGATCGGTCTTTTAAAACAAAGTTGAGTTAGACCATTGCTCTTTTCCATGCCCTCATGTATGTTCCAAATGAATAAAATAGTTGGTTCACACACATAAAGAACCTATTCCACTTGCACATCACCAAAAACAAGAAAACACATCCTACTTTGGTAATGCATAAGTGGTCATCCTCTTCAGTGGAATTTGCATCAAATTGACTCATGTTAAAATAATAATAATAATAATAATTTATTAAAAACCCGCACCCATCTCCCTGTAGGGGACTCGGAGTGGCTTACATGGGGCTGTGCCCAAACAACACATCATAAAATACAACAGCATAGAAAACCAATAAACATAATAAAAACAATAGGTATGATGATAGAAGAATGGTTGTAATTTAGGCTAATACAGATATACCTTTGCTCATGGAGCGGTTGTGCTCCTGGGTATTACTTCATTAACAGAAAATTTACTAACAAGAGCATAAATAACATTGAAAGAATACCAAAAAGGAGTTTTTGTTCATTATTACTATTATTGTTATTATTATATGTATTTATACCCCGCTTTATCTCTCCTGCAGCTTCACAAAAAAAACATTAGCATACACTTTAAATTATACAAATATGCAAACAATAAAACAGGATTAAATATAAACAGTATTTTTTAAAATCCAAGTTAAAAACTATTAAACCATGACATTTTTATCTCAGGAACAAAAATGGTATTACATAATATTATAGGCACATGTGAATGAAACAACAAGATAAGGTAAGCCTTGCAATAAATAAACAAAACATACTGAACTTCTAGAGACCACCTGAGGGTTTATTCCAAAATGCATCCAGAATGGGTTTTCCTTTCTACAGCATCCACTTTTCTGTGACTTTTCTGTATAGATGTATGCCTTCTTAACATGCTGGGGATATCTGGTAACACAAAGTTATCCAGTGCCCCCCTTTCACTCTGCTTTGTTGTTCATTCATGCTCAGTTAGGGATTCTGGGGTCAACTGCTGTTTCTTGTGTCTGTTGTAGTCAGGCAGACACAAAAACAGTAGGATCCACTACAATAGGATCTCACTCTTTCTCCCACCAGCATTGTTTATTACATTGTTCTCTGCATGTCTTTTGTTTCACCAAGTCTTTTGTTTCTCAGAACTTCCCAGTGATGCTCTTCCTGAAATAGTTCTCAACTAGACAGGTGCAAAAAAAACCCTGTAAAAATGAGCTTCTTTATCAGAGCAGAGGTTTTATTAACTGAGGTATGCCACTGAAGTACCCTTTATAATAGTAGGGAAGACTTAAATCATTGCCCTCTGATTTTAATCGGCCTGCTTGTCCAGGTATTTATTGCTGATGAGGAACTTCTAGGCCCAGGCATGTAGCCAGGGGGCTAAGGGGCTTCAGCGAAATTTGTGGTCCGTGAAAAGGCCTTACTGGTACATTATTTAAACTGTTATGTTTATTTATGTCATGATCTGATCACCATACTCATTATATCCCACATTAATGGGGTTATTGGGATAACAATACAAAAGGTTTGCCCTCTTCCACCCAGTCTCAGCCTTCGAATCAAAATCCTGGCTACGGCCCTGTCTAGGCCCCTCTTGTTCTTCTTTTTGTTGTTGTTATATGCCCTCAAGTTGACTCTGACTTATTTATTTATTTGCTATATTTATATCCTGCCTTTCTCTACCCTGAAGGAGACTCAAGACAGCTTTACAATTGGTTTTTAGAGAACAACGATTAAATACATTTAAGTTAAAATTTAAAATGTAAAAATCTAAAAATTTAAGGGGTTAAAATGCACATTAAAACATATAAATATTATAATCACAATAAAATCATGCCATCCAGAGTTGTAATATGGGGCTGACTCTAATCTAGGGTTTTCTTGGCAAAATTCAACCCCATTTATCTGCAACTCAAGATCATCCTTTGGGCTTCTGGATTTAAATCCTGGTCTCCTCGAGTCTTAGCCCAACGTAAACTCATAGAATTGTAGGGTTGGAAGAGACCTTGTGGGCCATCCAGTCCAACCTCCTGCCAAGAAGCAGGAAAATCGCATTCAAATACTCAGACAACTTAACCATACTAGCTGTATCTCTTCTTAGACGAATTCATTTTAATAAAGTACGCAATCTTTAAAAGATGATGGCTTCAGAGGACTATCTTCTATACAGTAGGACACATGGCCAATACTGGACTTTTATCTTAGTATGTAGATTATAATCAAATAATTGTCATTATTTGGAGGGGGTGAGGAAGGTTTCTAGCTGGGAAACAATACATGGGAGGCAAACATTGAATCCTTTGAGGCATTTCCCATCTATTTATTTATTTATTTATTGTTCACTTTTGTATTCCGCTCCTCCCAGCAGGCTCGGGGCGGATCACAGCAAAAATACATGGGCGGCATGTTGTAACATGTCAACATGTGACCCTACAATTGATAAAAACATAAAAACATAAAACCACATTTAAAACAGGTTACATCGTCAGAGCACGGGCAAACAGATTGATAGTTCCGGTGTTTGAGGCTTTTCGGGCCCAGTTCGAAATGGCTTGGCCCAAGGCATATTGCCTAGTCAGGCTCTGAAAGTGGAAACCAGATTGATGGGTTGGGGAGCTCCCTGGAAGAAGAATTCAGGTTCCTTCCTGTGATGCCACTTTACTTCTTGAAATTCTTCCCTACTCCAACTCAGTGCTTATTCTAAAACATAGGTCATTGTTGGTAGCATGTAATTAGACTTTGCATCTGGCGCTTGTCTAACTACCCATTTGATTTATAACAGCTCTGTGTCTTCCATCTCTCTGTGAAAAAGATGAAACTCATAGAGGAAGATGTGAGCGAGAGCAGAGTGCTAACCATTTACAACTTTTCAAAAAGAAAATTTGCAATAAAAATTCTCTGCGCCGAATACAAATACTTCCTGGAATTTTAAAAGGGCAGATGTTTCCATTTACTCCCTTGAAGATGCTGCTAAGATCTGTGACGGCAAAGTGATGTTTTATCCCGACTCTGGGATATTAACGTTATTCTTTCTTGACAGATGTATTTAAATTCAAGACCATCTCTTTTCTATTGCCTTTTCTATCTCCGTTTGCTCTGAATTCAACAGTCTCATTCACACAGGTGGCTAGATGCACAACGGGCCTTTTCTCCATTGATGCATTTGTAGGAGTTTGTTTGTAAGTACAGAGATCAGGGTGGGGGTGGGGAATGGTGTGCAGGGATGGGGGGCTTTGGAGGCTTAAACTGGCCACTGTCTTGAAACATCGTGCCTTCCAGGTCTGATTGCCACTCTATAGTAATAAACTTCTATTTTCTCTAGGTTTGTTAGCATATTCTTCATCATCTTGGCAATCGCTGGGACTATTTACGTTGCTGATGGATGGAAGAAAGTTAGGCACAATGAATTGCCATCAGAGAGTTTGCTATCTGCAAATCATGAGAGCCCATCTTCAATTGAAAAAGATAGAAGAAAACTAAAAGCAGAAGGAAAGCATAATCATGAAAATGCATCAGCATTGCTGGCTGCACCTGATGATTCAAAACAAAGTAGGAAGGATATTATTATTATTACTAATATTAATATTATTATTATTTTAGTGACACAAAAACACAGTATGACATAGCAAACGAGATGTATATGCTGGATTTTGTATCACAAAATCACAAGCCGAACACTTCCCAAGCGTTTAGGAGTGTGTGATGTATTTTTGAATGATGTGCACAGATCCAAGTAAGGTGGCCTTTTGCAGTTGACAGATCATGATTTTTGTCAATGTTTATTGTTTCCAAATGCCAGCTAAGGTCTTTTGGCAGGGCACCCAGTGTGCCGATTACCACTGGGACCACCTGTATTGGTTTATGCAAGAACCTTTGCAGTTCGATTTTTGAGATCCAGATAATGGCTGAGTTTTTCCTATTGTTTTTCGTCAATTTGACTGTCACCTGGTATGGTGACATCAATAATCCAAACTTTTTTCTTTTCCACAATCGTAGTGTCTGGTGTATTGTGTTCCAAAACGTTGTCAATCTGGATTCAAAAGTCCCACAGTATTTTTGCGTGTTCATTTTCCACTACCTTTGCAGGTTCATGATCCCACCAATTCTTTACTACTGGCAGGTGGTACTTGTGACATAAGTTCCAATGAATCATTTGGGCCACAGAGTTGTGCCTCTGTTTGTAGTCCATCTGGATGATGGGCAGTGTAGAAATATTTGAAATAAAGAAAAAACAGAACAGTATTACTCATGAATAGAGAGGCCCCTGTGATATTATATTTTCTACCATGTTAAAGCCAGAACCTTTCTTCACTTTGTTTGTCATAGCATGTTTAATACATGTTAGAATATAGCACATGTGATAATGTATCGGAATGAATGTTTGAATTTTTTAACTCTTCAGGGACCTTGGATTTTATCCTGAAATGTTTTTCCTTGCAAAAAAATCTACAAGCCCTGTGGCTGATAAAACCTTCTCAAGACATCTCCTTGGCTCTAAATGGCATCAGAACTCTGAGTCTTTTGTGGGTAATTTCTGGACATACTACTCAGATGACAGCATGGCAGAACTTAGGTATGAGCTCAAGGTACTAATGCAGTTATATTTATGATTAAAAAGAAACTCAAGACTGTTCTTCATATACTCATTTATCAAGTCAACCACTGTTTTATTCCATAGTTGACAATAAGGATTATGGTTTGTGGGTTGTGCCTTTCTATCAGATATGCCTGGCTCTATTTTTGTGGACCATAACCAAATGTGAAGAGGTGGCTCATTAAGCCAGAATGACAAGTTTTAAAGCAGCTATAAAGTTGAAAGCAGCTATGTTCCAGAGGCTTTGGTTCATGCCTCCCATCATTATTATAAATGTTTTTTTCTGTGGACATGAAGCTGCTACATAGACTTGAGAGATGGGAACTTTTTAATGGGTTCTCCCAGACTTTAGAATTCCTTGTGCCACGTTAGCCTCATACCTTCTCTTTAATAGAAGTCTTTCTGTACTAGTGAATTTAATCAATGTCTCATTTTCCTGCCATAGTTACAGTTTTTTCTTTTTCCAGGTTTTCTTTTAATTTCTTCCTTTAAGTATTATTATTGTTATTATCATCATCATCATTATCATCATTTATTTATATGGGGCCATCAGTGTACATAGTGCTTTACGAATAAAATCACTACAGAAAAGAGCGTTGCCAATGGCATACAATCTAATACACTCATATACAGATAGGAAGAAAGGAATGATACATATATTTTAAAAATAACATACAATCATACAAATGCAATCTATATCTATATATCTATATCTATATCTATATCTATCTTTTTTGCCTTGTTGCTTGTGTTGTATTGGGGGCAGAAACTGCCTGTGTAAACCGTCCCAAGTCGCCTTTGGGCTGAGAGGGGCGGTATAGAAACATGACAAATAAAATAAATATAAAAAAATTAAAGTCCGTGTTTGTATGTATGTGTGTGTGTGGCGGATGGTGTATGTGGCAGCTTTCTGATTGGCTCCCACTTTCACAGGCAACTGTGACCAGCACGGGTGACGGATCTGAACGAAATTGGCACCCCATGACCCCCTTTATGTCTTGGTGAGGTTTGGGGGAGGACTGACAACGGATGATGGGATTTGTACTTTCAAACCCTTTTGTTCCCACATACCACTGTGGCCCCCAACAAAGACCGATAAAGACCAAACTTGGCACACAGAGCTCCCATGACCCACTCTACATCCTGGTGCTGTTTGGAGGAGTATGGAACTCACAGTGCCTTCAGTCACTTCTGAGATCACTGCAACCCCCATCCAATGACTGATGAAGACCAAACTTCATACTCAGAGCCCCCATGACCCATTCTATATCTTGGTGCGATTTGGAGGAAGATGAACCATGGATGATGGGACTTGCATATTAGAGCTATAGTTCTAAAGCAAAAGGGGAAGCTACTTCAGGGGCACCTGGGGGCGGGTCTCCTGTTTGAGGGACATCATCTCTAATTTAATTGCCATGGTTCAATGCTATGCAATGCTGGAATTTGTAGTTTGATGAGGCATCCACATTCTTTGCCAGAGAAGGCTCAAGACCCTGTAAAACTACATCCCCCTGATTCCATAGCATTGAACCAAGGCAATTAAAGTAGATTCATTCTACAGCATAGATGCACCCCAAGATTTTCTTTTCTATTGCTGGAACCTTTTGTACTCTAACACTTTTGTTTTTAAAGAAGGACTTCTAAGCACACGGCAACTGTAATGCAGACCTTTTTTGGCCAAATTACAAAGCGTACACTTTTTGCCACTGAGCATTACATTTGGCAGCAAATACTTTTTTTGGTTTCAGGGTTTTGAAAATTGAGACTCGCATTAGATGTGATGTCACATTAGACTCAAGTAAATATGGTAGTCTATTAAGGATGAAAAGGAAAGGCTTTCAATCCATTTGACTGGGTACTTGGACAAAGAAGAATATTAAAACTATGGGTATGAAAGCATAGTCACATTGTTGTGAACCAGACCACCTTAAGAAGCCAGGCACAGTAAAGTTAGCAGTTAGAGTTTATTTGAAAGAGTCCCAAACTTCTTCACTCTGACTCAAATGAGCCTAGAGGCACAGCAAACTGGTAAAAAATCCAACAGAAAATAAACGCCCAGTTCTGACTTTTTCACAACAGAAGTAAGGCTGAGAGAGAGTGCACAGCCAGTCCAGGTTCACAACCAGCCAAGCAGAATGCAAACGAAGTAGAAGCGTCCAACAGTCCTATAGTCAAGTTAGGGGAAATGCAGATGGAGTAGAAGTGCCAAACTGTTCTTTAGTCACGCCAGGAGGAATGCAGATGAAGCAGCAAAGTCAGGTCAATCCAGAATCCAACACAAAGGAGCAGCAGAATCTAGCACAGAAGGGATTTAAGGTGGAGCAGCCAAAGACAAAAAACAAAGATGCAGAAACCCACGAAATACAATACCAATGTCCAGAATTCCACATCCACAGCCAGTCAAACGATCAGTCCAACAGCGATCCAGAACAGAAGGCAATGGCCTGGCTGACAAGAACAACGCCTTGCCAGCTGCCACCAATGGTTAATTGCAAGTCTTTTTTATTCAGTCCTCCTCAGGGCTTAATTGCACCAATGCCCCTTCTCCATCTCTTTCAGCTGGCAGCATCTCTGCCCAAGCCGCCCTTTGTCTCTTGTGCCAGGCAATATGTCTCCTGCAGCGACTTAACTCTCCCCAACAATCCCCATTAGTCCCATTTCCATTACTCCATTCCCCATCTCCCGTGAATCCCGCAAACGAATTACTGCTGGTGGATTCCAAGCTGATGTCCCATATCTGTTGCACATCAGTCCGATTCATCTCACTAGAGTCACCATCAGTTCTCTGTGACCCCTCATCCCTCCTCCCCACTCCCATCATCCTCCAAAACCCCCAGAAACGTTTCACCCCCCAAAAGGGTTGCTAAGTAGTTGCCTTAATCTCTTCCTTTCTTGCTCCTCATCTGACTCTTGCTCACGAGTAGACCATTTTGTGTTTCTAACTACAGACTCCTGTCTCTTAGCTTCAGGTTCAACTACAACACACATAGTTATGGCAATGGAATCACAGTGTAATACGATATAGAAACATGTACGTTGTGATTTAAGGTAAACATATATCCCAAAATCCCTTGACTCTGTATGGCTTTAATATCTATTTCTTATATATTGTTGCTGCAGATAATGAGTTGGAGTGGGAAGCAAAAGTCTTAAATAGTCCTGTTTACATATATTCTCTCAGTGGACCATTTTATTTAGGTGTGGACACATTTTTCCTCATTAGGTAAGTCACAAAATTATTAGACATTGGCCCCACCATTTCTCCATGGTTTTAAAACTGTCAAATGGTCAAATGTGTGGAGAGTCTGCTAGTAGTTGTTACATTTGTTGATGAAGTTCTATAATAGATAGGTATAACTGCATTGATGTAGTTCTATCACCGAAAGATATAACAGTGCCCCCGCTCCAAGAATGGAACAACTGGCATTGCTAATTGTGAAAACGTATATTTCCTCAGATTATTCTGGAAGAGCCTACTCTCTTCTGAAACATAGTCTCTAGATGTGTTGGACTGCCATTCCCATCATCACCCAGTCTAACACATCAAAAGTTCACTGGGTTTGAATGCTAATTTAGCATCTCATGGCAGCATACTGTGTGTAAAGAAAACTAAAAACAATAACCAGTGACAGTTCTTAGCAGATAAATATTCGTAGCTTCGTATAAATATTGTCATTCAGGATCTCTGGTTCCATTTTGCTCACCCTCCATTGTCTCAAGAAGTACATAAGCTTATGAGTTCAAACCTCAGGAGCAACAAAACGGATACAGGAAAGGATAACAAAGAGGAAAACTTTGGAAAAGTGGAGTTGTGCATTAATGTCCATTTCTTTCCCTACAGTGGCTTACTGAGCTCCTGGTCTTTCATAAATCTGTTGAATCGCTCAGGAGAAGAGATGGGTTTCCATGTCATACTGAAATATCTTTGGAGCCGACTTGTCCGGTACAGTTTCCTAGCATTTCCTCTCTCAGTTGTTCAATGATTTGATTTGTTGATAATATTGCAGAAAACATTTCTGTATCTTTTCTCACTTGCACTACTCCCAACATGGTTTATAGATCCCATCAAATATGTCACAATCTAAGAAAATGAAAAAATACAAAATTTGGATTTGTTCACAACAGAGGAAGCCATAAATACTGAAAACATGTTAGCCATATCTAGTATGCTGAAGAAACAATGTTTCTTGACAGGATGAATTTCACCAAGTTGGGATATCTTGGTGTCACTGCCTAATGGTAATTTGTGATCTGTGGCACAGAGAACAGAAACTGAAGATCACAGGTGATAAGAACATAAGAACATAAGAAGAGCCATGCTGAATCGGGCCTCAGCCCATCTAGTCCAGCATTCTGTGTGACACAGTGGCCCACTAGTTGTACACAGGGATCTCTAGCAGAAAGGAGGGCAAAACCCTCACCTGCTCCCCGACCCCCACAACCAGTACCCGGGAAATCCTGCCTGCCTCCATCAACACAGAGGTGGCACTTGGATGTCCATTTCAGTAACTACTGATTCCCTTGGTATCCATGAATCTGTCTAATCCTGCCTTGAAGCTGTCCAGGCTGACCGCTGTCACAACCTCCTCTGGAAGTGAGTTCCATAACCCAATGACCCTCTGGGTGAAGAAATATTTCCCTTTATTAGTCCTAACTTTCCTACCTTGGAGCTTTAGGGAGTGCCCCTAGTCCTAGTGTTGTGTGACAGAGAAAACAGTTTTTCTCTATTCACCTTTTCTATCCCATGCATGATTTTATACACTTCGATCAAGTCACCTCTTAAACGGCGTCTTTCAAGGCTGAAAAGACCAAGGCGTTGCAACCTGATTTCGTAAGGGAGCTGCTCCATCCCTTGGATCATTCTTGTTGCCCTTTTCTGTACCTTTTCCAGTTCCGTTATATCCTTCTTGAGGTGCGGTGACCAGAATTGTACACAGTACTCAAATGTGGCCTTACCATAGATTTGTAGAGAGGTAATACAACATTTGACTGACCTATTTTCGATTCCCTTCCTGATCATGCCAAGCATAGAATTTGCTTTTTTACTGCTGCTGCGCACTGGGTTGACATCTTCATTGAGCTGTCCACCAAAACCCCAAGATCCCTTTCCTGGTTTGTCTCGAAAGCTTTGACCCCATCAATTGGTAGGTGTAGTTGGGGTTCTTTGCCCCGATGTGCATGACTTTACACTTGTTTAGGTTAAAATGCATTTGCCACTTTGTTGCCCATTCACTCAATTTCGAGAGATCTTTCTGGAGCTCTTTACAATCAGTTTCATTTTTAACTACCCTGAACAATTTAGTGTCATCTGCAAACTTTGCTACCTCAGAATTTACTCCTACATCAAGGTCATTAATGAATAAATTAAAAAGTAACGGACCTAAAACTGAACCTTGGGGTACGCCACTTCTCACCTCTTTCCACCCAGAGAAATGTCCGTTTATTACCACCCTTTGTTTCCTACAGTTTAGCCAGGTTCCAATCCAGGACAAGACCTGTCCTCTGATTCCATGGCTGAAGAGCTTATTTAGGAGCCTTTGGTGAGGGACTTTGTCAAAAGCCTTTTGAAAGTCAAGGTAAACAATATCGACTGGGTCCCCTTTATCTATGTGTTTATTTACACCCTCAAAGAATTCTAACAAGTTAGTAAGACATGATTTGCCTTTGCAGAAACCATGTTGATTTTCCTTCAGCAATGCCTGTTCTTCTATGTGCTTAGTAATTTTTTCTTTAATAATGGTTTCCATCACTTTGCCTGGAACTGAGGTTAGACTAACTGGCCTATAATTTCCTGGATCACCCCTGATCCTTTCTTGAAGATCGGAGTTACATTTGCCTCCCTCCAGTCCTCGGTACAGTGCCTGATCTTAGAGAAAGATTATATATTTTGGCTAGAATTTCAGCAATTTCACACTTGAGTTCCTTAAGAACTCTGGGGTGGATGCCATCTGGCCCTGGTGATTTGTTGACATTTAGTTTAGTAAGGCATGTGAGAACATCTTCCTTGTTTATCTCTATCTGGTTTAATTCATTTATTCCCTCCCTGAAAAAACTGACTCAGCTGCAGGCATATGTTGTCTGTCCTCCTGTGTGAAAACGGAGGCAAAGAAGTCGTTTAGCCGCTCGGCAATCTCCTTGTCTTCACTTATTGTCCCTTTCTTACCATTTTCGTCAAGTGGCCCAACTGCTTTTCTAGTTGGGTTTCTACTTCTGATGTACTTAAAGAAGTTTTTGCTATTTTTTAAAATATTCTTAGCTATATGTGCCTCAAAATCTCTCTTGGCTTTCCTGACGGTTGCTTTGCATTTAGTTTGCCAGAGCTTGTGTTCCTTTCTGTTCTCCTCAGTAGGAAGAGCCTTCCATTTCTTAAATGAGTTTTTCTTCTTTCCAATCACATCTTTTACTTCATTTGTAAGCCATGCCGATGTCTTCTTGGACTTTCCCGGCCTCTTTCTTATTTTAGGAATGCATTTTAGTTCGGCTTGTTTTAAAGTATTTTTAAACAGTTTCCAAGCATTTTGGAGGGATTTGATTTTTTTTACTGTTCCTTTTAGTTTGTTCTTTACTATTTTTCTCATTTTGGTGAAATTCCCTTTTTGATATTCCTTGAGTTCCTTATATTTACCAAAATAGAGGCAGAGTTTATTTATTTATTTATTTATTACATTTTTATACCGCCCCTCTCAGCCCGAAGGCGACTTGAGGCAGTGCACATATGACAATGAATGCCCACAGATAAAATACATAACACTTAATAAAACATTCATATAAAAGCGTTATGTTCTTTGCATGTGGAACACCTTCTCTCAAAGACCTGATTGACTCCAGCATTGGTGCCATTCCAGTACTAAGTAGAACTTTTCGTTAAAGCTTTTGGGTCCTACTAAGTAAATCTTCACATGTGTATTGTTTGAAATTCCAGCTTGAGATGTGGACAAGACTATGGAATTATTTTGTCCCACCACAAATATGCCCTTGTTCATCTTGGCTTGTAAAATCCAGCAGTTCTCAGTATATCAGAGAACTGCTTACTGCCTTGAAGGAAGCTGTGTTGTGACCTCTTTGGATCTATAGATATGTAAAAACTACCAACCTGTCTCTTGTTGTTGTTGACTGTAACTGTCAACTCCGACTTATGGAAACCCTATGAGAGACCTCCAAGTCATCTACTACTCAGGTCTTGCAGACTCAAGGCTGTGACTTCCTTGATTGGATCTTATCAATCTGCAATGTGGTCTTCCTCTTTTCAAACTACCTTACATCATACCAAGCATTACTTTTGTTTCTAGTGAGTCATATCTTCTCATCATATGGCACCCTCAGTTTATTCATCTTGGCTTTTAGGGAGAGATCAGGCTTGATTTGCCCATATCTAATATTCCTCTTTCTGGACAACATATTTGGATGTGTGGCTAGTCAACTCCAGACATTCTTGGAGGAAATGAATTATCTGGACTCTGAATTTCTTCTTCAAAGTTGTTTTGGGTTCATCACAAACTACTTGTGTGAAGCCAAAATTGCAGGAAAAATAATTACATATTTTGTCCCAGTCCAGATGGAAATATTTTGTGACTCTGGATTGCAGGAGTTATCAGTTGTAAGCTTTGTGGTGACTATCAAGATGGTGAAAATATGTGCATCTATGTAACCTAACTTTTTTTCTGCTGTTGCATTTGCAGGCTTCAGCCACTCCATATGTACTCTGTGTGTCTTTTAGTTGGCTTGTATTCCATTGTTCCTTGGGGACCATTATGGGAATACTCAAAGCTTGAAGTGGATAACTGTAGAAATATGTGGTGGACTAACTTATTTCTGATCAACAATTTCATCACTGGACCTGAATCCGTAAGTCTATAAATGGAATTATAGGAGCAAAAAGAATTACCCATACAGTGGCCCAGTTTCCATTACTTTCTTCCCTAGTTCTTCTGAATGAAGGGATATAGGATGAACCACATGAGTCAGGTCCTTCTGTGAAGAGCCATTTTCAGTGATACCCTCATACTGCACATTATATAAATTAAGTGGCAGAGGTCTGCAACCATGGCAAAATGTGTGGAAGCTGTTTTTAGACTACATCTTTCAGAATCCCCGGGCAGTGCAGTAGCCATGCTGGCTGAGGGATTGGGTAGTTGCAGTCCAAAAGTATGTTTTCCACTCTCTGCACCAAGTAACTTTTCAAAAAAGTAACTTTCCTCAATTTTGTCAGGAATTTTGTACTCTGATCATGTATGTGCCAAGGTTAAGTTTCACATATGGTATTGGGTGGTGTGTCCATATTCATGTTCCCGTTATGGGTAGAGAACTTCTTTACCATTTTAAAGAAAGTGTGGAGGAAGCGTCTTTCAACTAGGAATAATCCATCTAAGAGACTTATCTGAATGGATATGTCTTCCTTTATGTTTGATTGGGTGGTTTGACAGTGTATCACAAAGCAACTGAGCAACATTTTATTGAGAGTATCATTAAAACACTTATGTGCATGCACATCAAAGCTGCCTTGTGATGAGTCAGTCAGATGTAGTTGGTTACCTTGACTACCAAATCAGGCAACTCTTCGATTATGCTCAATATTGCCTGCTCTGGATTAGCACTGGCTTTCCAAGATTTCATACAGCTCAATGGTGGGGTTTAGCAGCTCTCCAGATGCTGCTAAATGACAACACTCATTATTTTATAGCCTTATGGGCTAGGCCTACTGAGATTTGCAGTCCAGCAATACCTGGAGGACCACATGATTTCCAATTCTACTTGAGGAAGTCAGGAATTGAACTTGGGAGCTATTGCATGAAGAGCGTCTGCTCTGCCTTGAGCGACAGCCATTCTGTGTTAGCTTTGTTTAAGTACAATTGCTGGTTATCATTCGAGTAGCCCACTTGAACCAATAATTTAATAATGAGTCCATAAATATCAGTAATTCAGTGGGCATTTTTGCATTGGGACTAGCTATTGGATTTAGATCATGGGATGACACCAAGTATGAGAGTTTCATCAAGAATTATGTTCTGGATCTGATGGCACATGCACAGAATTTTCTTTAATACTTTAAACTTCTGAAGAAATGGTGCTTGATTCTTATTATGAGCTGGATGTGTTTGTATCCCAAATCATGTAATGAAGAAGATTGTTGATATGACTTAGAAAGGATAACTGTTTTCTTATAAACAGTAATATCCATCCATACATTGGGAGAAAGGCTTTCAAATCAGAGGATCTTCTTTTCATTCGCACATACACACATATATGCAGGTTGAATATCCCTTATGCAGAATTCCAAAATCCAGAATACTCCAAAAACAAAATTGTTCATGTGGGTGGCAGAGATATCTTTGCTTTCTGCTGCTTCAATGTACACATGTTGTGTTTCATGCACATTTTAAAAAATATTGTATATAAAATTACCCTCAGATTATATGTATAAAGTATATATGAGATATAAATAAATTTTGTGTTTAGACTTGAACCCCATCTCCAAGTTATCTCATTATGTATATACAAGTACAGTAGAGTCTTGCTTATCCAACCTTCGCTCATCCAACATTCCGTATCATCCAACGCAGTCTGCCTCCCGCCCGGTTCCACAGCTGTTTCAATACATTGTGGTGTTTTGGTGCTAAATTAATAAATACAGTAATTACTACATAACATTACCTTGTATTGAACTGCTTTTTCTGTCAATTTGTTGTAAAACATGATGTTTTGGTACTTAATTTGTAAAATAATAATGTAATTTGACGTTTAATAGGCCTTTCCTTAATCCCTCCTTATTATCTAACATTTTCGCTTATTCAACGTTATGCCGGCCCATTTAAGTTGGATAAGCGAGACTCTACTGTATTCTAAAATACAAAAGAACTCTGGTCCCAAGGTTTTGGATAATGGATGTTCAACCTATATCTACGTCTGTGTTTATGTGTGTGTGTTTATATTCATTTCTTTTCCCATCCTGCCTGCCTTGTTTTCAGTGTAATGGATGGACCTGGTACCTTGCAAATGATTTCCAGTTCCATTTCACAACGCCTCTGCTGGTCTTTTTCTCCACCCAGTGAGTATTCTTTTCATTAAGGAAATGAGTGTCTGCTGTATGTTTACCCATAATTCCCTATGGAAGTAGTGGTGTTCTGAGAAATTGTAAGGAGAGGTATGTGTGGAGCAGCCTCCAGAAGCAGCTACTGAAGCGGCTGCTTCTGCTGTTGTTGCTGGATGAGACTAATTTGGACCATTGTTCATCTTTTTTCACATCTTTAAAGTTTAGATTGAAATTGTTTTAATATTGTGACTACTTTAATTTCATTTTAATGCTCACTTTTTGCATATTTTAGCTGCCTTTTTCTATTTTAATTGAAAGCTGCCTCTAGCCTCACTTTTGGGAGAAAGACAGGATATAAATAAATGTAATGATTTGCATTGTTTCTAGCATCTTTTGCAAAAGACTGTCCCACAGACTTTCTGCAATTACCCGCCTTGATGTGCAAGGGAAAAGTCCCATCTGTTACTGACATTTCTATTGTTTTGGCAGAAGGAAATGCTGGCTGATCATTTCAGTTACCTTCCTGTTTCTGGCAACTTTCACAGTTACAGCCCTTCTTTCATCACTTTATAGACTTCCTGTTGCAAATCCACATGATATGAGGTGAGATATTGAGATACTGGTATTTATTCAAGTCTAATGCGCCACCACATGTAATGCACACCTCAATTTTCAAAACCTTGAAACTAAAAAAAGTAATTGTTGACTAGTCTAATGCGCAGTGGCCAAAAAAAATGCACTCTTTGTAATTTGGCTTTAAAAAGTGAGCATTACAATAGTTGGATGCTTAGAATGTCTTTTTTTTAAGTGTTAGGAGACCAAAGTTTTCAGCAATGGAAAAGCAAACCTTGGTAGAACGAAAACATTTTAACTGCCCTGGCTTAATGCTATGGGGTCATGGGAACTGTAGTTTGGGATAATACTGGTGTCCCACTAAATTATAAATTCCAATATTGCATATCATTGAGCCATAGCGACTAAATTAGAGATGGCATCCTTCAAATAGGAACTCCCAGTGCTCCTGAAGCAACCTCCCCTTTTGCTTTGACTCAGCATTAATCCAATGTGCACCCTAATTTTGGCATGATAATTTAGCCAAAAAAGGAGAGCATTACATTGGAATAAACATGGTAATTTACATCAATAGTAGGACAGCTCATTATAGGTTGGGGAGATGGATTCCATTCAAAACTGAACTGTGAGACTGCTTAAAGTGGGTCTGTCTGGAGAAATTGTTGCCCTTTTCTTTTGTCAATTTTTAATGAGAAAGTGCTTGTTCGTGGGGAGGGGGGATTGGGAAACAAACCTATACTGGATGTGAGAGAAGAAGAGGAAGGGAACTACTGGAAAGGAAATTCCACCTGAACTTGAGGAAGAACTTCCTAACTGTGAGAGCTGTTCAGTAGTGCAGCTCTCTGCCCCAAAATGTAGTGGAGGCTCCTTCTTTGGAGGTTTTTAAACAGAGGCTGGATGGCCATCTGTCAGGTGTGCTTTGAATGTGATTTTCCTATTTCTTGCCAGGGGGTTGGACTGGATGGCCCACAAGGTCTCTTCCAATTCTAGGATTCTATGATTCTTTGAAGGAGAGGAAGAAGAGTTGGAAGAAAAAGTAATGGTAGAGATAGGAGAAGGAAAAGAAGAGGAGGAAGAGGAGGAAGTGGAGACAGTAAAACAACAAAAGTGATTCCAATTTTGCAATGCATGGTTCCTCCATTTGCTGCCCATAGACTTTCAAATGTCGCTGCATAGCTGAATAGCTAGAAACCTAGAGTATAATTCCACTTAGCTGAACATGTTTAAGTCTTGTAGGTTTCAGTGGGAGAGTTGGGGTTTCTTTCCATGTATATGCTGAAAGCTGAGAAACACAGCATTCAACCCAACATTTGCCTTTGGTCCAATCATAGAGTATGCAAAAGCTTGATTATTTGATCCTGTAATGCAGTTTGGCTGTGTAATCTGTTTTTCAAGTTATGGGGATATTGCAGCCCGGAGGATCGCGGTTTTCACAGAAAAAGAACTAGTTTCTATTTTTGTGGTCCTGGAGAAACATCAAAAAAGGTGGAAGCAGTGAGCAAAATTCAGCTCATTTATGCACAGCAATCACATGTAACTCCTCCAGACATGGCAAATGTGTCAGGCAATATTCACTGGGTACATATGTGTTGCCATGGATTTTAAAGTTTGTTTTCTTTTTTAAAAAAATCAAAATGGTGCTTCTGTTCCCATGGACTACTTTCTGGTAATTCTTGGCACCAGCATGGCAACATTTTATTCCCATTCTTGAATGAATTTCTTTTTAATTCAGAGAGATATGTAAGGAAACAAGAGGTGTTTGTTCTTTCCCCCATTTCCCAATGATTAAAACTTGACAATGGGACCTTGGTGTCCACTGCAGTTTGGTTCCAGGACACATGCTGTGGATACCAAAATCCATGGATGCTCAAGTCCCATTATATACAACGGTGTAGTAAAATGGAGTTCCTTATATATAATGGTAAAATCAGTATTTGCCTTTTGGAATTCTTTTTTTGGCAGGGTGGGGGCTGGTATTTTTTAGCCATTAATGGCTTTTTCCACTCCATGGAAACAGAACCCGTGGAATCAGAGGGCTGACTGTATTTATTTATGTAATCATTTCTGTCCTGGTTTCCCACCAGAGTTAGGACAGAAAGTAGATTACAAAACATAACACAGGTACAGTTAAAAACATATAGGTAAAAGAATACAAGATCTTTTTGTTAAGATATAATTATTATTAAAGTGTAAAATCAATAGAACAGCATGTTTTGAAAAGCCTTTGCAGTTAGTACAAAAACTTCTGTTGATACAGAAACATTTTCAGCTGCTGGGGAAAGGACAGCATGGAGCAATCCTAGCCTCTCTGCCTTGGAGTCATTTCCAATCTATGGCACCCCTAAGGCAAGATTTGTAGAGAAGAGATTTGCTATTGCCTTCCTCTGAAGCTTAGAGAATGTGACTTCCCAAGGTCACCCAATGGATTTCATGGCTGAGCAGGGATTCGAACTCTGGTCTCCAGAATCATAGTGCAGTGCTCATTCTACTACACTATGGAAGTTAAAAGCCTGGGAACAATAACTGTCAAAAATAGGTTAGGTTCTTCCATGCATGTCCTGAAGCAGCGTTTCTCAACCTGGGGGTCGAGTCCCTTGGGGGAGTCGTAAAGGGGGTGTCAAAGAAGTCATCAAAGACTATCAGAAAACACAGTATTTTCTGTTGGTCATGGGATGCTATGTGGGAAGTTTGGCCCAATTCTATTGTTGGTGGGGTTCAGAATGCTCTTTGATTGTAGGTGAACTATAAATCCCAGCAACCACAACTCCCAAATATCAAGGTCTATTTTCTCCAAACTTCACCAGTGTATACATTTGCGGATTTTGAGGATTCATGCCTAGTTTGGTCCAGATTCATCATTGTTGTGAGTCCACAGTGCTCTCTGTATGTAGGTGAATTACAATTCCCAAAACTCAACCACAACTCTTTCAGTATTTTCTGTTGGTCATGGGAGTACTGTGTGCCAAGTTTGGTTCAATTCCATCATTGGTGGAGTTTAGAATGCTCTTTGATGGTAGGTGAACTATAAATCCCAGCAACTACAACTCCCAAATGACAAAATAAATCCCCCAACCCCACTAGTATTCAAATTTGGGCATATTGGGTATTTGTGCCAAATCTGGTCCAGTCAGGCATGTAGCCGGGGGGGGGGCTTCAGCCCCCCCCCCGAAAGTCTCAGGGTGGTCCGCGAAAAGGCCTTACTGGTACATTATTTAAACTGTTATGTTTATTCATATCATGATCTGATCACCATGCTCAATATAACCCACATTAATGGGGTTATTGGGAAAACAATACAAAAAGGTTTGCTAGGGTAGACCCTCTTCCACCCAGTCTCAGCCCCCGAACCAAACTCAGCCCCCCCCCCCCCGAATCAAAATCCTGGCTACGGCCCTGGGTCCAGTGAACAAAAATACATCCTGCACATCATTATTTATTTATTTACCGTATTTATACCCCATCAACTTCTCAACCCCCGAAAGGGGGACTCAGGATGGCATTACGATTCATAACAGTAGCAACTAAATAATTATATGGTTGGGGGTCACCACAACATCAGGAACTGTCTTAAGGGGTCGTGACATTAGGAAGGTTGAGAATCACTGTCCTGAAGGATCTGAGTTAAAACAAAAACAGAAGTTGACAACTCAAAAGCCTTGTTGGGCATAAGACTAGTTCAGAAGAGAAAGGATGGGTTACATCTTCTTATGACTAGGAGATAAAAGATTTGTGAACAAAAGCAATTATGCAGTTCCTGGAAATAAGCCTTGGGGGTTGCTGCTATTCCTTCTTAGGAAACCCAATTTCAAGTCCCCAATCTGCCATGAAACTCAGTGGGTGACTTTGGAGCAGTCATACTCTGAGCTTGACCTAGATACAGGAGAAAAAGAGGGGGGGGGGGTAAAGAGAACTGGGGAGCTTTCATATGAATGACTCATATCTTATTTGTTTTCTTCTTAAAAGACCAAATCTGTGAATTTTATGAAGTAAATAAACAGCTGGTGCCATTATACAGTACTTTTTTTCAGAGGAGAATCCTTGGCTTACGCCATTTCCATTTACAGTCCTGTTTTTCGCCCTAGTTTCTTAATGGAAATAATATTCATATTTATCTACATAAAAAGGATCATTTTCACATATTTGTTTATGTTTTTTCAGCTAATTCAAACCTTTAGTATAAACATTTCCAATCTTCTTGCAGGAAAACATCTACTGTGATGTATTTTATGGAGTACTATTCAAAACCTTATTGCCGATATGGTCCATTTCTCGTTGGCATCGTTTTAGGGCTCTTTATCTACCATCAGCAAACTCCAGTCTTAAGAACAAAGGTAAATGAAAGGGGTGCTTAACGCCGCAAAAATAGCATCTCTCTACAGTGCAGTTAGTCATTGTTTATAAACCATTTATATTTCCAAAGATCAAGAGTTGGCAATGTCAATGGGTTTGGGAGCCAGTCTTTCTACAGCCACCTCCTGGCACATACCACATAATTTTAGGTGGCAAACTAGAAATACTGCTTTTAAAAGAAGCTAGAAGTGTCTGTTTTTATTTTTATGTATTGTCTCTGCTATTCATCAGCAAACTACATTTCCTTTCAGTTTAAAATGGTAACTCTAAGTTTACTACTGATATTTGGCATATAGTTTTGGCCAAGGTGTTGTATCTGAATTGGCCACTTGGTTGAGCCAGTGAGCATTTCCTTGCATTTTCCTTTAACCCCCTCAACGAGATACGGCAAGTTATAAATAAATTATTATTAGTAGTATTATTAGTATTATTACAAGTATAATTACTATTGTTATTATTCAATATGCTGATTAATGAAACATTAATGGTACTTTACTCTTGTCTTGTATCTCTACAGATGCAGGCTTTCATAGGCTGGCTTTGTGCAGTGTTTTCTATGTTCATAGTAGTTCTGTTGGCCTATGTACTAGATGACACCTCCAAGTATTATTCACCGGCCCACGCTTTATACCAAGCCATTCACAGGACAGTTTGGGCAGCTGCTGTGGGATGGATAATTTTTGCATGCAAAGAAGGCTACGGAGGTATTGTATGGAGAAATAATGGGACTCCTTTTTTAAATGGTTATTGCTAGTAGATCTTCAGATCCACTCAGTATAGTGATGCACTACTCAAGAGAAAGTGCACCTGACAATATGCTCACTTCTCTATGACTCTTAAATGTGTCAGCATAGTATTGACTGCAGTTTGGGAAAGTTATCTCTCTTTGAACTACAACGATCAAGGAACCTTGCTTTAGAAAACAATTATTCTGGACCTAAAACAATTCACAAAGGTCAAAAACATGGTGGTATTTACCCCCATACTACCTACAGTTGGGGTAGCATTCTGCAAGGGAGGAAGTCAATTTGGGGTGGTGGTAGGGTGCAGCAGATGTGGCATGGTTCTCAAAAATCCCCCTGAAACCAATCTAACACCCAACCCTTCCCCATTTTCCCCTAGATGGTTTGAGTAGCTGCATTTCACATGAATATCTTTGTACACTGCAAATCAGATAAGACATTCCACTTCTTCAGACAGGATAGAAATATGAACTTTTTTGCTTAACGTTCTGTGCTGTTTCCCCCTTTTTTTTTTTACAGGCTTCATTAATGGCATGCTTTCATGGGGCATTTGGACTGCGGCTGCAAAGATAAGCTACGCCTGCTATTTGGTGCATCCAATGTTAATTCTGTTGTATAATGGGCTTCAAGAGACATTTATACACTACTCAGACATCAATATGGTGAGTGCTACATCCAAAAGGAATGCAACCCTCACTGCTTGGGATTTAAGAGGTTATGCTTGCAAAGGGTTGGGAGAGTTTGGTTTGGTGTGTATGTGTATGTATATGTGTGCATGTATACCCTCCCAGAATCCCAGAACGGCTTCCGCCCCTCCAGAGGAACAGTGGACATGGTCTTCACTGTATGACAGCTCCAAGAAAAATGCAGGGAACAAAATCAATCTCTGTACATGGCATTCATTGACCTTGCAAAGGCATTCGACACAGTGAATCACAGTGCTCCCTGGACCATCCTCCAAAAAATCGGGTGCCCCAACAAATTTGTGAACATCCTGCGGCTCCTCCATGATGAAATGATGGCAATGGTCTTGGACAGCAGTGGCTCCCAAAGTGACCCATTTAAGGTGGAATCAGGTGTCAAACAGGGATGTGTTATTGCCTCAACTTTATTTTCCATCTTCATAATTATGATACTTCATCTTGTTGATGGGAAGCTGCCCACTGGAGTGGAAATCATCTATTTGACAGATGGCAAGCTATTTAACATCAGCAGACTGAAAGCCAAAACCAAGGTTACAGTAACATCTATTATAGAACTCCAGTATGCTGATGACAACGTTGTCTGTGCACATTCAGAAGAAGACCTACAAGCCACTCTAAACACCTTCGCAGAAGCATACGATAAGCTCGGCCTGTCATTGAACATCGAGAAAAACAAAGTGCTCTTCCAGCAGTCACCAGCCAATCCCTCTCCAATGCCAGAAATATAGCTTAATGGTGTAACATTAGAAAATGTTGATCATTTCCGCTACCTTGGCAGCAACCTCTCCACAAAAGTCAACATTGACACTGGAATTCAACACCGCCTGAGCTATGCAAGTGCAGCATTTTTCAGAATGAAGCAGAGAATGTTTGAGGACTGGGACATCCGTAGGGATACCAAGGTGCTTGTTTATAAAGCTATTGTTCTCCCAACCCTGCTATACGCCTGCGAGATGTGGACAGTCTGCAGACGTCACATGCAACTCCTGGAACGATTCAATCAGCGTGGCCTCTGAAAGATCCTGCAAATCTCTTGGGAAGACAAGTGGACAAATGTCAGCGTGCTGGAAGAAGCAAAGACCACCAACATTGAAGCGATGGTCCTCCGCCATCAACTCCACTGGACTGGCCACATTTTCCGGATGCCCAACCACCATCTCCCAAAGCAACCGTTCTATTCCGAACTCAAGAACAGAAAATGGAATGTTGGTGGGCAGGAAAAGAGATTTAAAGATGGGCTCAAAGCCAACCTTAAAAACTCTGGCATAGACTCTGAGAACTGGGAAGTCCTGGGCCTTGAGTGCTCCAGTTGGAGGTCAGCTATGACCAGCAGTGCTGTAGAATGTGAAGATTTATTATTTATTTATTTACTGTATTTCTAACCCACCCTTCTCAAACCCTCCCCCCCTGGTGGGGGGGGGGACTCAGGGCGGCTTACAAGGCACAATTAGATGCCGGCAACAATACACAATATAAAACACTAATACAACAAGATTAAAACATCAACATTAAAACATTAGCTATCCAGTTAATTTAAAAGTCTATCTATACAATGCACATTCAAATAATCAATCAATGGCGGAAGCCATGTTTCATGTCCATCGTTAAAACAGTCCGTTCCAAATAAAGTGCTGCAGTTACTGTGTGAAGGCCTGGTCCCACAACCACAATTTTACTTTCTCCCCGGATGACCTTAAGTTATGAGGTGTGACGTGGAGGCAGATGCGTTCAGACAAGTAAGCTGGGCCAGAACCATATAGAGCTTTAAAGGTCAAAACCAGCACTTTGAATTGAGCCCGGAAGTGGACAGGCAGCCAGTGGAGCTGACACAACAGGGGAGTGGCATGCTCCCTGTATGTCGCTCCAGTTAGTAACCTGAAGAGGCATGAATGGAGGGTGAAAGAGAGAAACGTGCCAAGAGGAAGGTGCATCAAGCCAACCCCGACTGGGGCTGCCTTCCATCTGGAAACCGATTCCCTCACTGCGGGAGAAGGTGCAGATCAAGAATAGGGCTCCACAGTCACCTATGGACCCACCACCAGTACATCGACCTTGGAGGACCATCATTCTCGGACTACAAGGGATCACCTAAGTAAGTAAGTGTATATACTGTGTGTGTGTGTATGGGGGGGGGGGGGATAATTAAAATGCTCACAAACCATTAGTGAATGCTTGCATTGATTCCTCTCAACTGGTTTTGTCTTTATTTATTTATTATTCACATTTCTGTGTCGCCACTCCCAAGCGGCTCGGGGAGACTTACAGCAGCAATATCACATGGTAAAATCACATAATAAAAACACGATTAAACATAATAAACATATTAAAACACAATAGAAACAAAGATAAAAACAGTTGAGTATCTCAGCGGAGCCAAGTACAGCATTGGTATGCAAAACTGGATATCAGCAGTTTTATTCCCCAAAGGCCTGGTGGAACAGGATAGTTTTGCACGCCTTCTTCTTTGAAGAACTATGGCAAAAAACAGAAAGGGGTGAAAGAGAATCACTCCTTGATTGGTTGAAACCAATAAAACTAACTACAAAAACAGTAACAATATTCTCTATTGTAATCAGAGTAAAGATCTTATTTAAACATCAAAGCACATATCATATTATACAATTGGTGTGGGTTGCTGGAATCAATTTCAGTTCATAAGAAACACCATCAACAGGGGTGGACCAAGCTGTTCCCGGGGAGTGCGCAAAAAAATCCCCCCCCCCAGTGTGCATGCGCCAATCTGCGCGCGCACTGGCTCCAGAGCGCGCCTTCAGCTTTGGCGGCCAGTGCGCATGCGCCAATCTGGCACGGGATCCAGTATGCATGCACAATAAGCTCCATGCATGTGGAAGTGCGGCCGGAGCGCCCTGGGCTGCCTAAAAAAGGTGTGGCGCGCACACCGGCTGCGGCGCTGGCTGCGGAGGCCTGGCCGGCGAGGCGGCGAGGCAGCGCGGCACGGGCAGAGCGCGCGCCAGGGAGCCGGCGTGGTGGCGCCCCTCCCGGGTGACGTCGCCCCTCTCCGGTGACGTCGCCCTACGCGCCTGTGTAGTTTGTGTAATGGACGAACCAGCCCTGACCATCAATCACACACAATCAAAATGTAATTCAGATTGCAGGAATCATATAACATTCAATAAACTGTCAATTTCAAAATATATACAGTGTCTTAATATTAGTACAATATTATATAAGAAAATATCAAAGATCAAGACATTCGTAAGTATTATTCATCAAATATCAATAAGAATAGTACCTGCAGGATTTTTATGAAATAAAGCAAAACAAAAGTATCCAAACAGGATACTATAGGCAGTATGGAGATACAATCATATATGGAAAATATTTCTATCAATATATGTATCACTTCAGCATTTCAAATATCAATATGCATCACAAAATATATCACAAAAAGACATATAAACATTCAACAAATAGTACAGAATTCTCAATGGTACAAATAACCTGCAGATATACAAAGAGAGAAACAAAAGTCATCAGTGTGGAGTAGTACCTGCATCTATCTTAGTTCAATATAGCAACCACAAGTGTATCAAGATAAGAAAAGATATACTCTCTAAAGTTCTCCTGAATTGTTAGTCACATGTAACAATACGGTACCAAATAACATGTATAAGTGCATGCTCAAAATCTTCAGAGTACGTAAGGAATATAGTCCTTCTTCACGGAATGCTTAATAATAATATTTACTTTTTAGATGATCAAGCTGCTGTGGATGTTTAAGTTGTTATGGATGTTAAACGGAGCAGCGCAGCTGCAGAGGCTTTTCCGTGGTTTGAATTTTGGCGCAGCGGGACTGCCGAAGTCTCGCATTGGATGGTAGCGTGATATTGCGAGATTTGCGATCACAGTTAACCTTTTCTCCCCAAGGATAATTGAATATCAATAACTGAATATGTGAATACAGGAGAGGAGGAAGGATATCAAGGTATAATAAGATCAATGCTAAGTCCATCCATTTACAATATTAGTATATGTAGCACACGTAAATTCCAAACACTTGTGGAAGGTGGCTGCGCGCTGTTGTTGTTGATGATTTAAAGGGACAATTCCATCATCTGTTAGGGTAACTGTATTATGCCATCCATAATAAAAGTTCTCACCTTTAAGGCCATCTATGGTTTGGGGCCAGTGTACCTGAGGGAGCGACTTACCCCTTATGTGCCCGCGAGATCACTGCGCTCTGAGGAGCTTAACCTCCTTGAGGTGCCTTCCTTTGGAACCTGCAGACTGGCCACTACACGGCGGAGGGCATTCTCTGTAGCTGCCCCAAGTCTCTGGAACGGCCTCCCGGAGGAGATCCGCGCCATCCGCGCTCTTCTGCCCTTCCGCAAGGCCTTGAAGACTTGGCTCTTTAGGAAGGCGTTCGGCCCTTAACTCAACCACACTGTCTGCCATGCCGCCTATGGCCCCCCCAGATTCTTATCTTGTCCCCCCAGCCTTTGCTGAGGGCTAGTGTTTTTAATATGTTTTAACTGCTTTGATGTTTAATGTGTTTTAACTGTTTAATCTGTTTTATTACTCACGGTGTTTATGCTTCTTCTGTAAACCGCTCTGAACTCCGGAGTGAGCGGTATACTAAATCGAAGTTAATAAATAAATAAATAATAAACATTTGTTATGAAGAAAATATATATACACTGTTCTCACAGCAACTAGAAAATGATGTATACCAAATTGGAAATCATACGTTTGTTTAAAACAGCAAATATGATTAGTATTCCAAGATGTCCTAGTCCTGGCTAGGGGTGGGGGTCCACCACCTCAAGAGGTGGTATCCCGACTGGCAGGAGGTTTCTCTCCAGCGCTATTCCCGTTTTGACCCACAGGGGTGGTCTTCCTCAGGGGAATTTCCAATGAAGCAATGCACATCAAATGGTAGGAAAGATGTAAGTATATATTCCACAATTAAGGAATGGTTATCTAAAATAGAAAGGGAGACAAGAAAGACCCCAAAAGAATGAAGCAGCTATGTCTATTTTAGTTTAACAAACAGATGCTAGTAAAAAATAAATTAAGTTAGATGCAATGCAAAATATACCATATTCTATTTCTGTACTCCTTTCCCTATTCCTTATCGCCTCATACCAATGCCAAAGTTACTAAGCAGTTTCTTTTCCATCTCTATCAGTTTTATGTCCAAACTTAACTCTACATTTCTCAAATCACTTGTTTCATGAGTACTTTTTTTTTTTTAGTTCTACCTTTTCCTTGGAAATTGCCTGCTAACATTTGTGGTTGGATTGGCATTGACAGTGATGATTGAGATGCCCCTTCGAGAATTCAAGTGGTCTTTGGCTTGCAAGCGCCAAGAGGTTCAGTTGTGAAGGACCAAATGTAACAGCTTTTAAAAACCTGTTGTGATGTCATGATTCCAGAGCCCTGATCTACTCGGTTCCCAGCCAAGATTCAACAATCTGTCAAAAATGGAACAATATGACAGTTACACCAAAATAACAGTTGATTGATTACATAAAGCAGGATGCAAGAATAAAATGCAAGGCAAAGGCACAGTTTCTGAACATCCAGTTCTTCGTCACAACTGCTGTTCACTATGAAGACCTGAATGACTGCTGTGGAATAATGGTTTTGTGCAATAAATTCCTTCCACTGTTAAGAAGGACTGTATAATATCAAAGGTCCAAACTGTGCTCTTCACTTCTTCATTTTGTTTGATCTTCCAATTTACAGTTCTTTAATTGGCATTGGAAATGTATATGGCAGAGAAAGGCAGCTATGCAAGAAACAGAGTCCCACTTCTGGACCCATTCCCTCCATCTATCGCTATGCAGAAATGTTCTGGGCAAACAAAAAGTGATATGTCATTTCTGGTTGCTATTTGGTCTGGTCATCAGTTGCTATTGCAGTAGTTTCAGGTGATGGGTGTTTTGAAAGGAGAAACAAGTAGGGTCAGTAGGGGATGGTTTTCAGATGTCTGGGTGCAACTGGGCCTTAGGAGAGGAGAGATCCAGGGGTTTTGGGAAATGAAAATAATTGCTCCTATATTTGCTTTTGCAATACTGACTCTTCCCTTTTCCCTTCCCTTGTGCAAAGGCGTTTTCCCAACCCCCCTCCATATGTCCAACTTGACTGGGGCCAGAGACTCCAGGCAATGAGCTGTCAAGGATATAGAGTCTTGGTTCTAGCTTAGTCTTGTCTGTTATTCTCTGACTGGGGGGAGTTTATACTGAGTATCAATAACATTCAGTTCTATTTACACTGAAAGACAATGGTTTAGAGATCATTGCCCTCTGCTATGTCTGACTTGATCAATAAATTATATGCTCAGTGCATTATATATATGAAATACATAATGGACAGTTATGCAATGTGGATTCGTTTTAAGAGCAAGCAGCAATAAACCTTGGCTTCATGTGCTCCCTGGTGTTCCAGGTACATGGAAGGAAATGGAAATGTAAGTCTGGGGTTTCCCCGAAAACAATACACTGTCTTATATTTATTTTGTCTCAAGAAGACACACTATGGCTTCTTTTCAGGGGATGTCTTATTTTTATTAAGTATGGTACAACAACCTGCATTTATTCAAAAATAGTTAAGTCATCCTCTTCTGGAACATCGTTATAAATCCCCAAATCCAGAATTCCATCCTGAATTTCTTGCGACTCCCATTTCCTTTAGAACCATTGGCCCCAATCTTTCAGGTTGAGCAATAGAGCTCACATTCACTTTCGATGTCTCCTTCTAAGCCTCAGCTTGCAGCATGCACAGAACGCCCAGGATCTGATGGGGGAGCTGACCTTGTTGATGGGGCTGCCTTCTTTACCTGTGATGCTCAAGTCCCATTGGATAAAATAGTGTGCTAAAATGGTAACCCTTATATAAAATAGCAAAATCAAGGTTTGTTTTTTGGAATTGAAAAAAAAAATCCAGCTGTGGTTAGTTGAATCTGAGGATGCAGAACCCATCACTATGGAGAGCCAACTGTATAATGTCCCTCATCCAAAACTAGCTCTTCCCTGTGCTTTTTCAACCTTCTATTCATGGCATTCCTCCTGTATTCTTTGGAGCCCAACTCAGCATCTGAAAGCTACAGCTTTTAATTAAGACTCAGGAGGTTTGTTCGACATGGGTAGAGATCAGGTCAATTCTCCATCTAACATTGATGAGAATAATCGGTATTAATATCCCCTCTGGATGATGGAATGGGTAGAGCTGAAGGACGTGAAAGGGGCCTTCTGGGGTCAGATTCTTATTTGCAATGCAATGCTGGAGTCAGTTAACCTCTTTGTCTCACGGCCTGGATAGTAATAATTGCCTGATCAGTTTTACTAAGTGCTGTAAACAAAACAAGAGGCTATTATTGCTCACAAGCAATTAAAGTCAACTATGTATGCATATATATTACATTCAAGAGGTGCAGAGAAGCCAACCTAGGCCTTTTTGTGAGGATGACCAAGAAATAAGCACTTTTTTAAAACAACAACAACAACAACATTGTAAATAGTAGACACATCTGACAGAATGTGGATCATACTTTAAAGTAGGATGGGGAATATGTAAAAGCATACAAGGCTGGCAAGAATAAATTCCGACCCCAACCCATTCCAGGCCTTTTCTTTTGGAAATCTACTTCTTATCCATCCTGCACTTTCCTATAGATTAGTGGTTCTCAACCTTCCTAATGCTGCGAGTCCTCATGTTGTGGTGACTCTCAACCATAAAATTATTTTCATTGCTACTTCATAACTGTAATTTTGCTACTGTTATAAATCATAATGTAAATATCTGATATGCAGGGAATGTTTTCATTCACTGGACCAAATTTGGCACATTTTCGCTGGTGGTCGTGGTGGTGTGCGTGTGTGTGTATTTTATCATTTGGGAGTTGTAGTTGCTGGGATATATAGTTCACCTACAATCAAAGAGCATTCTGAACTCCACCAACGATGAAATTGAACTAAACTTGAACTCCCATGACCAAAAGAAAATACTGGAAGGTTTTGATGGGCACTGACCTTTGAGTTTTGGAGTTGTAGTTCACCTAAACCCCAGAGAGCACCATGGACTCAAATTATGATGGAGCCAAACCAAACTTTGCATGAATACTCAATATGCCCAAATGTAAACACTGGTGGAGTCTGGGGAAAATACACCTTGACATTTGGGAGTTGTAGTTGCTGGGATTTACACTTCACCTACAATCAAAGAGCATTCCGAACCCCACCAATGATAGAATTGGGCCAAACTTCCCAGACAGATACCCCATGACCAACAAACACCCCCTCGTGACCCCCTCTCCAGGGGTCCTGACCCCAAGGTTGAGAAATGCTCCTATAGATCTTAGATCCCTGTTGGAACAGAAAGGGACTGAAAAGAAAAGAATTTCCAGGGAAAAGTGCTGTCAGGAGGGATACAGACTTCGTCATCCATGCTAAATCCCAAAATTGCCCAAGACCTATTTTAGTGACCCCTGAAATATCAATAGGTCAAATCTACTTTGGTTGATGTTTTTAAAGGTAAATGTATGTGTGCATTTTACATGTATAATCTAGTATGCAACATATTTAATTCTTTTATTACAACCATCAGAATGTATGGCTATGCTTGCTGGGGGATTCTGGAAGTTTTCATCTCCAAAAGTAACATTTCCAAGCTTTGGTACAGATTTTAATATGTATCAGGATTAATTAGTAGGCACAAAATGGCAGCATCAGCAGTTACCAATCAAACAACTCCTGCTAGATCAAAAGAATAACAAACAGCTCTACACAACCAACCACGCTTCTGTGATCTCCTTTTTACACTCTGTCAACCAAGAATACATCTGCAAACCTTTGGAGTATTTTGTACACAATCTCAGGACAAGATTTTGATTCAAAAAAGAAGTAGAAGCCTTGATAGACCTTGGACTAGATGAACTAGAATAGACCCACTGAATTGGTAGGATTTATCTATATGTTGACTGACTTTTCAACAGATGATTCAATGGATCTGCTCTAGCTGAGACTAAATGACAGGATTCAGGCCAGGGTCTTTGAGTGATGCTGTATCAGGGACATTGCAGGAAATACAAAAGGTATCTGGTAAGCCCCTCGTAGTAACCTAGGGATGTGAGAGCTAGACCATATGGACGGCTGAGTGAAGGAAGATAGAGGCTTTTGAACTGGGGTGTTGGAGGAAAATTCTGATAGTTCCTTGGAAGATCAAACTAATCTATACTCCAGGAAATAAAGCCTGACTGCTCATTGGATGGAATGATATTAGAGGCAAAGATGAAGTACTTTGGCCACATAATGAGAAGACAGGAAAGCTTGGAGAAGATAATGATGCTGGGGGAAATGGAAGGAAAATGGAAGAGGGGCCAACCAAGGGCAAGATGGATGGATGGTATCCTTGAAGTGACTGGCTTGACCTTGAAGGAGCTGGAGGTGGACACGGCTGACAGGGAGTTCTGGCATGGGCTGGTCCGTGAGGTCACAAAGAGTTGGAAGCGACTGAACGAAAAAACCAATAACAATAGTTGGTGTGGAGCCCCCATGGGGCTGGTATTATATCTGTATTTTGTATTTGGTTGCCCTTTACCTGCATGGGTCTTTGTCCTATTGTTCTGCCATGTGGGCACTTAGGGGCGGAGTTGTGTCTTGGCTCCAAACCTGACATCACCGCCCTTAACTTCTCCCTTTTCCAGAGTTTACCTGAGGGGCTGGACTTCCTTTCTGCCTCATTCCAGAGACCACATGGGCATAGCAAGGTGGAATCTAAGCCATCTGGGACAAAGCAACTTAGTTCACTGCTACTAAGCCAATCTATGCTTTCAGCCATAATTTACAGGGACAAACGAAGGTCAGCCTACGCGCATAGCCTGTAGATTTTGGGGATCCGGAGAACTTCGCAAGTCAAAGGAACCATTGAAAGCAACAGGAGCCTGGAATCCAAGAGAGACACCATCACTCTGCAAAGTTAAGAGGCAAGTGATAGCTCCCTTTTTCAAGGACTTCCTTTTGCAACCTACTTCAAGCATTTTGGGCCACCAGCATTTTTACTGGTTGTATTCAATAAATCTTGTTTGGTTCACTATTTTTGAGTCTAGCACTCATTCTTAAAGATATTCCAGGTCTCCCTGTATGTGGGATGGCTTGTCTCTACCTTCAGGGTCATAGCTTGCATGTCCATCCCTTTAAAGCCCATTTTAGGCCCTGAAGGCAGAAGAGCTGGTTAGCCCTACCATTAGAATGAAAAACTTGCTTTTAACAAAAGCTGTCAGAAGGCAGAGGAAGATGTGGAAGAAGATTGCCCAGTACCTTTTACCCAACCCTGTGCCCCTAAGCAAGAATAATAAAAATAATAAAACTTTATTTATATTCTGGTGGTTGGGCATCCGGACAACATAGCCAGTCCAGCGGAGTTGATATAGCAGGGTTGGGAGAACAATAGCTTTATAAACAAGCACCTTGGTCTCTTATGGATGTCCCAGTCCTCAAACACTCTCTGCTTCATTCAGAAAAATGCTGCACTCACAGAGCTCAGGCGGTGTAGACACATTGTAGAATTAAGGTAGTTTGATACCTCTTTAACCGTTATAGCTCAATTCTATGGAACCATGGGAATTGTAACCATGTAATTGTAGGTGCCTATCTAAACGACATGGATAGGCACCTACAATAACATTGAACCATAGCAGTTAAAGTGAGGTCAAACTGTATTCATCCTTACACCCTTAGAGCTATATCAGGCCCTGGTCCTTTGGGTCAATTAAATGTCCTCGGTTTTGTCATTCAGCTTCACCAAACTTTGAGCTGCTCCTACAGCAATCCTGAACTCCTGGCTGCTCATCAGAGAATCGGACATGAAGTCGTGAGTGGGAGATAATGTACAGATGGCAAAACTTCAATATCTGGTGCTGCTTCTAGTTCACAGCACAAACTCAGTGAAAGATAACAGAACTGCCAATTTGGAAGACACGATTTTTAGAGCAGTACAGAGAAATGAATGGAAGTGGGGCATGAGACAGAAGAGAACGATCCCTCCTCATGCAGATGAACACTTAGCACAACAGGCCATTAAGGCTGTGATTGTTAGCTTACATGCTTCCCTGGAGGGAAGACCCATTGTACTAAGGGATGGCAGGGCTTGTGTCTAAGAAAGCCTGTCTAGAATTTGACTGTGAAGCATATGCAGAGGAAAAACAACCATGTCAAAGTAGGTGATCGCCCTTAGAGATGAACTTGGAGCTGAGTATTAACAAGGAATTTGATTTAAAGCTCTCTGTACATAAAAACAGCTGAGAGCAGAGTTGGGAAGATTACAACTCTTTCCACTGGCTGTGTTGACGAGGGCAGATGGAAGTTGCAGTCCAACTACAATTGAAAGTTGTATAATTCTGAGTTCAAACAAGGGTGGGCAATTTGTACATCACCAGATATTACGTGACCGCATCTCTGTTTACGAACCCAGGCGATCTCTCAGATCATCTGGAAAGACCTTACTCTCTCTCCCACCGGCCTCGCAGGCATGGTTGGTGGGGATGAGTGAGAGGGCCTTCTCTGTAGTGACGCCCCGACTCTGGAATGCACTCCCCAAGGATATCAGAAAGCCCCCACTTTGGCAGTCTTTAGGAGGAGCCTGAAGACGTGGCTGTTCCAATGTGCCTTCCCTGAATGAAGTAAATGATGCCCTGCCATGTTCATTCTTTGCATAAGTCCTCAGAAGCACTTTAATTACCTGTTGTGTGTCTGCCCCATAGTGTCCTTGAAGCCTTCCTGCTATATGCAAACTACCGTACCTCTGTCTGCACCCAGTGTTTATTTTAAAATTTTAACATTCACTTTTGACCCGTCCGAAATGGTTTTACATACAGTTTGTTACTGCTTGTGTAAGGGTTTTATTGATTGTGATTGTATTGTTTTTATAATTGCTATTGTTTTATTATTATGTATTATTGGGCTTGGACTCATGTAAGCTGCCGCAAGTCCCCTTGGGGAGATGGGTGCAAGGTATAAATAAAGTTAATAAATAATAATAAATAATATTATCAAACTAGCTCCCATGAACCTATTCCGGTTTAGATAATGTTAAGCAGTTAAGGCAGTGTTTCTCAACCTTCCCAATGCCGCGACCCCTTAATACAGTTCCTCATGTTGTGGGGACCCCCAACCATAAAATCATTTTCGTTGCTACTTCATAACTGTAATTTTGTTACTGTTCTGAATCATCATGTAAAATATCGGATATATTTTCATTCACGGACCACATTTGGCACAAATACCCGATACACCGATACTGGGGGGATTGTGGGGGGTGATTTTGTCATTTGGAGGTGTAGTTGCTGGGATGTATAGTTCACCTACAATCAAAGAGCATTCTGAACTCCACCAACGATGGAGTTGAACCAAACTTGGCACACAGAACTCCCATGACCAACAGAAAATACCGGAAGGGTTTGGTGGACATTGACCTTGAGTTTGGGAGTTGCAGTTCACCTACATTTCAGAAAGCACTGTGGACTCAAACAATGATAGATCTGGATCAAACTTGGGACAAATACTTGTCCAAATGTGAACACTGGTGGAGTTTGGGGAAAATAGGCCTTTATATTTGGGAATTGTAGTTGCTGGGATGTATAGTTCACCTACAATCATGGAGCATTCTGAACCCCACCAACGATAGAATTGGGTCAAGCTTCCCATAAAGAACCCCCATGACAAATAGAAAATAATCTGTTTTCTGATGGTCTTTGGTGACCCCTCTGACACCCCCTCGCGACCCCCATAGGGGTCCTGACCCCCAGGTTGAGAAACACTGAGTTAAGGGATCAAGGAAGCTATAG
Organism: Anolis apletophallus; assembly: GCA_030556195.1. Classification (NCBI taxonomy): domain Eukaryota; kingdom Metazoa; phylum Chordata; class Lepidosauria; order Squamata; family Anolidae; genus Anolis; species Anolis apletophallus. The sequence continues at coordinate 24,307,661 of JARBWK010000006.1, forward strand.
TTAACAGTACTTGGAAGGTCATGTCTGCTCTAGAGATTACTGTTGACTTGGTATATCCAGGGATTCAACCAACCATAGCTCAATAATATTTTAAATTCAAAAACAAGCCTTGTCTTTGCTGCATGTTGAGCCTTCTCCTGATGTGTAGCTATACTTACTGTAGCCTCCTGCTCTTTCACATATTCTCAGACTCTTGACACTTGTTTGAGTTGTTCACTATTTTATATAAGGAGTACCCTTTACTATGCCACTGTATATAATGGGACTTGAGCATCCATGGATTTTGACATCAGTGGGGATCCTAGAACCAAATCCCGTTAGACACTGAGGACCCACTAAAATATCTATAACCTGCCCTGTGCCAAAAAATCTCAAAGTGACATTTAATAAATATCCATTTGAACCATTTAGGGCCAGAGGTTTAGCACAGCTGGTAAATCACCAGCAATTATAAGATCTATCAACTGCAAGGTTGCAAGTTCGAAGCCCTGCCAACTGTCAGCCCAGCTCACTGTTTACCTAAACTGTTCGAAAACAGCTTTAATTAGAGAAATTAGGTACCACTAAAAGTGGGGGAGATGTTTTATGATGCCATAAAGAAAGAAGATCAGAAAAAGCTGGGCAACCAAAAGGAAAGAGGAAGTCCTAACGGCTCCTTGTCATAGAGCAGGGGTGCTCATAATGGTGATCGCGATCACCAGGGTGATCTTCGGGCCTCATCCTGGTGATCTTCAGGCCCCTGACAAGGGTTTTTTTTGCTGTTGGTCCTCTTCACACGCCCCTGCACGCTGCAAAGAAGTCCTTTGTCGTTGCTCCTCCTCCCTCCCTGCTCGCGCGCCACCTCCAAAAGCTCCAGAGTCCAAGAGGCAGAAGGGGCCCCCTCTTTTGGATTCCTCCTCTTCCCTCCGTCCTTCTCCAGCCGCTCAGAGTCGTAGGAGACCAAAGGGGGCCTGGATGACGCGATGCATGGCTGGCCCCCCGTGCATGCACAGAAGCGCCCATTCTGCCTCTTGGAGTTCTCATGAGCTCTTGGAGGCGGCACGCATGCTGGTGGTGTGGAAATAGGAGCAACGACAGAGGAGAAGAAGGAGGACGCTTTGGGGTCATTTACTTACCGCATCTCAAAGGTCGGTCTTTTTACTTTGGGGTGGGTGCTTGATTGTTCTGTGGCATGTCTATTTGTTTATTTTTAATGTTTAAAAATGGCCTTTTAGCTCCAAAGCCTCTCTGCTTGCTTTGTTCCTTGAGAAATATATGTTGGGGAATATGGAAATGTGGGAGAAATGGGGTGGTTGGATGTATTTTTGCATGCCCCTTTGTTTACCTTGCTGAGTATTAAATGGGCTTGCAGTTCAAAAGCCTCTCTTCTTACTTTCTGGCTGATAATATGCATGGTAATATGGCAGTGTGGGAGAAATGGGGTGGTTGGATGTATTTATGCATGCCCCTTTGTTTACCTTGCTGAGTATTAAATGGCCTTGCAGTTCAACAGCCTCTCTTCTTACTTTCTGGCTGATAATATGTGTGGTAATATGGTAGTGTGGGAGAAATGGGGTGGTTGGATGTATTTTTATGCTCTGTTTTATATTGTTGTTATTAAATTGAAATGTTGATGTTTTATAACTTCATTTTTTGTAAACTGCCCCGAGCCTGCTGGAAGGAGTGGTACATAAAAATGAATAATAAATATAAATAAATAAATAAGAAAATAGTTATACGTTTTACATTTCTGGGTAGGTGATCTTTGGGACTTGGTTTTTTAATCAGTAGCTCCCATGCTGAAAAAGTGTGAGCACCCCTGTCATAGAGGATGGAGCAACAGCACCCCCTGTGGCTGGACTCAAGCCCAACCTTCCATGGCACCAAAACAGCTGGATTGAGTTGAAACGACACCCTTCCTCCTGTTCTGTCTGTCTGTGTATTGTCTATACAAAGAGCGGCATTGAATGTTTGCCGTGTATGTGTACTGTGATCTGCCCTGCGTCCCCTTCAGGGTGAGAAGGGCGGAATATGAATAAAGTGTTGTTGTTGTTATCATTATTTAAAGTAATTTAAACTATAAAACAATAAAAAAAACATACAATCTAAAATGATATCAAACTGAATTAAACGAGTTCAAACTATGCAGACATAGAAACTGGATAAAACCGTTAGACCCAAACACCTTCATTTTTAAAAGGTGATGTTTTAACTTGGTGTTGAAACTAAGCTTTGAAAAAGCATCCTTCTGGTCTCTCAAAGGACTCCATGCCTCAACTGAGATACCACCACTAAAAACGTCTCTCAGTGATGTCACATATTGTTTTGCTCCACTTGGTGGGCAACTTGCAGCTATCCAGATATAGTTGAACTGTGGCTCTAGCAATATCCAGTTCCCCCCAAAAGAATCTTACCATTGTTCAAGCCAGCACATTCAGAATTAGCAGTAGAAGGATAGGGATGGCGATGGTGACAGTCACAGTGACAATGATGATACTCCACTTTCTTCTCAAAGGAGCTTACAATTTAAAAGAAAAATAAAATTGGAAAGTTGACATTAAAAAAAGAATTCGTCCAAAATATTTGGAAGGCTGAAGGTTAAAAACCACTGGACAGTCTTCAGTTGGTTTTCTTTACCCTTCAGGGAAGAGCTGCCTCTGATTCTTAAAGGACCCACAATATATTTGGTAGCCAAATCAAAAGGGATTAGACATCAAAGTTGAGGGAGGATGAAAGAGGCATGTTTTGATGGTGTTTCTGACTGGAAAGTTTTGTGATTCATTGAAATTAAGAATTTCAAATCAGACACGTCCCTCCCAATCTGGTCTACCAGTTATCTCCTACTCCATGGATGTAATAGAAGGACAGTACTATCACCAGTACTATCTATCTATCTATCTATCGTCTATCTATCTATATCTGTCTGACTATCTATCCTATTACTGGTGAATATAAAGGCCTCCACATTTATGGAGCAGGAGATACTTTTTTCTGTCTGGAGCATCTGAAGCAGAGCTGAAAGAGAATAGAAGGAAATGATTATTTAAGGCTCAAAATGAAAGGCTGCATGAAAAAGTTAAAAAAGGAAATTCCCTAAAGGTCATGCATAAGTTTTAGCCTTTGTACCTATTAGCTCAGTAATTTAAGCAATTTTTCAACTTATTTGTGTCATAGAAAGTTCAGAGTCTGGTTACTTTGCTCCATTTCACAGGGTTGCTAATGAGACTGGCTGATGGAATAAGGTGTTAATTATTCTAAGTCCCAATCTATGGAAATCTTTGTGCCATCAGATATTTTAGGAGAGCCTTTACTAGCACAGTTTAACCTCTCAAGAGGGCCCAACATTTCCTGTTTTTTTTAAAGCTGCTGCAGACGTCCAATGCAACGTCTGATGAGAATTTGGTATATCACACATATTTAGTTTTTTTAAAAGATGCTCCTATAATTTTCTGACCTTTTCATTCTGTTAATATTACTTCCCTTTGAGCACTCAAGGGTACACACTTCGATTCCAGACCAATAATGGGGCTTAAAAGCTACTTTGTTTAAAACCTTTCACAAATATTGGGACATGCTTGGAGTGGATTTTTCTTTATTTGAATTTCAGATGACTACTAAAAGGTTATCTGTCTAATCTCCCACAAGGAAAGGGAGGAAAGTGAGTGGAGCAAGGGAAAAAGGAAGAAAATATACATTGTAGAATGCCAGTCGGAGCTTTCTGTTTGCCCACAGATGGATCGTACACATGTTGTGGTTAAAAGCACATCAAATATGACTTCCACCGGAAATATGGAGTCAATTCCCTGTTATACAGGAATGTAGTAATAGGAGAAAATAAAAGCCTTTGCTCGTTCAAAGAACAACTCCCCCCCCCCCCTAAACTTTTCCTTCAATCTACATCTTTCTGGCATTGTAGTTACTTTAAAAACAGTTGAGCATAAAAATCAGTGGTTCTCAATCTGTGGGTCCCCAGGTTTTTTGGTCTACAACTCCCAGAAATCCCAACCAGTTTACCAGCTGTTAGGATTTCTGGGAGTTGAAGACTAAAACATCTGGGGACCCACAGGCTGAGAACCACTAATCTAAAGGAAAAGGGCAGACAAAGATAAGACATATGGGATTGTGAATGCAACAAAATAAGAAATAATTTTCAATGTTTCTACAAATATAGTAATTTGGAGACTAAAAGACAATTTCACTAAAGGATAATTCTTATTTTGGAAGAACTGTGTAGCAATGGGACAACATCCCACATACCTATCAACCTAAAACATAAAGCTCATTAGGCAATGTTGATCCAGTCACTCTTTCATAACCTGATTTACCTTACATGGCTGATGTGAAAGTAAACTTGGGGGTAAGGGCTGCCTTGAGTTCATTGGAAAAAAAATGTGGGAATTAATAAAGAATAATTCAAAAAGCAACTTAGTTAATTGGTTATTTCCCCCTCAGTTTTAATTTCTTCTTTATTCTCACTCAAAAAGTAATGGAAATGGCACTACTTTGTCCTCTGAACATGCATGGTGCTGTGCAAAATGCAGAAGGAGCACAGGTGTATACAAGTGTAAAATTTGCTACATATGGGAGCAATAATATTTAATTTAAAATCGTTCCTCCTTCTCATCTGGAACTAAAGGCAGAGAAAAGAAACAAAGGCAGAGAAAAGAAACAGATCGCTAGAAACCAATGGTTATGATTGTAAACACAAATAAATTACTTTATATAAACAATACCAATGGAGAATAATAGAAATACAAATTACTAAATAGATGGTTGCCAGAGGAAATGGGAATTTTTTAAGTATAATTTTGGTGTAACGCATAACACAATCTTGTCCATTTCTACTCAGAAAAAAATTCAAGTGCAGTACTGCAGACAGCAGATTTAGTTTTTTTAATGGTGTCATATCTTTTTTCCTTGATTTTTATTAAACAAATCACTGTAAAGAGGGCACTTTTGCTCCTCCTATAAGGTGGCAATACGTGCAGCAAGTAAAACTTTCTCCTCTGCACACATTGCATCTGAAGGTTCATGTCCAGTTGAGCTGTTCAGAGTGGTGAGAGATTTAATCCAGGTGCCCTCCCCTCTGAATCCATTATTAGAACCTTTAGTAGCTCACCGAGGTGCCTTCAATAAGCATTTCGTAGATAAAATCTCTCATATAAGAGCCGACTTAAACTATGTTATTGGAGCAGAAGCCAACAGCAAGGTGTCCAGCATCTCTGTGAGTGAAATTACACTGGATCAGTTTAAATTAGTACTGTTGATCTGGACAAGCTGCTGAGGCAAGAAAGGAGAACAACCAGCTTTCTTGCTCCCTGTCCATCTTGATTGGTTGTCCAGGGAGGAGATGCAATTTGATTTCAAATACAACAAATTGTTGATGTATCTCTCAGGGATGGGAAATTTCCACTCTTTTTTAAAGGAGCAGTAGTTAGAAACCCTCCCTGGATTCTCTGGACATTAATAATTACAGACCAGCATCTAACCTCCCTTTTTGAGGCAAGGTGATTGAGAAGGCAGTTGCCTTTCAACTCCAGGCAGTCTTGCATGACACACATTTCCTTGACCCATTTCAAACAGTCTTTAGAACAGGACACAGACTTGAGACTGCCATGTTCGCCTTCGTGGATGATCTCTGCCTCAACACTGACAAAGGGTCTTTGTCCCTGTGGCTGCTTCCAGACCTTCCAGCAGGTTTTAATACCATCAACCATGGTATCCTTCTGGAATGCCTGGGATGGAGTGGGGGTGTTATATGGCATCCCATAGTGTGCTATTCTATCCCCAATATTTATGGTGTCATTTGACTAAGGGTATATCAACACAATGGAATGAATACAGTTTGACACCACTTTAACTGCCACGGCAAAATGCTATGAAATTCTCAGACTTGTAGTTTGGTATTTATTTGTTTATCATGTCAAAAGTGAATTGAAGGTATCACCATTAATCTCTGGCAAAAAAGACTAGAGAATTTGTAAAACTACAACTTGGACACACACAGCAAATCACACAAAGCAAACTATTTTAAGCTGGGTGTCATAAGGAAGAGGGAGCAGACTTGTTTTCTGCTGCCCTTGAAACTTTTTCTTGGCATTGATGATTTGGAGGTTGTATGTGTCCTTTGAGCCTGTGCAATGGACTTTTCTGGTGGAGCGCAGCGTACACAGAACTGGCCCCACCCTTAAACCAAAGGTTCGTCTGCCGGGGCCTAGCAAGGTTCTCAGTCGTAGATTTGGTTCAAGTTTCCTTCTCTTAGATGGTTCACCTTACAGGATTAAACTAGCACCATCTGCCCGGGTTTGAAATAAGAGTTTTCCTTCTCCTATGATGGTTGCCAAAAGGCTAGATAGCCCCCTCCTGCCCTTTGACTCTTTTTGTCAAACCCTTCGGTTGTGACCAGTCTGGCATGGGAGGCCCTAATGGTGGCTATTATGCCACTGCCAGCATAGCTCACAACTTCATTAGGGCAGTGTTTCCCAACCAGTGTGCCAGGGCACACTAGTGTGCCGTGAGCGATCATCAGGTGTGCCATGGGAAATTAGAACCTCCAGGAAAGGGGGGGGGGGGAGTCTAGTGTGTTGAATTATAAAAACCCTAAGAAACCTACCTCGATAAAGGCACAAAATTACAAACACTCCCCACCCATTATCTACTTGGTCTCTCCCTCTCCATGCATTGGGAAGGCCCGCCTCCCTTTCCCCAAGTAGAGACCTCCTCTTGCCTCCTGGGGGTTCTGTGTGGGAAGTTTGGCCCAGTTCTATCATTGGTGGGGTTCAGAATGCTCTTTGATTATAGGGGAACTATAAATCCCAGCAACTACAACTCCCAAATGTCAAGGTCCATTTCCCCTGAACTCCATCTGTGTTCATATTTTGGCATATTGAGTATTCATGCCAAGTTTGGTCCTGATCCAACATTGTTTGAGTCCACAGTGCTCTCTGGATATAGGTGAACTACAACTCCAAAACTCAAGGTCAATGCCCACCAAACTCTTATAGCATTTTCTCTTGGTTATGGGAGTTCTGTGTGTGAAGTTTGTGTCTTTCTGCCATTCCTGCCAGGATATCTATGTTGAGTTAATTGAAACAGGCCCAGGTTTCACACTGAGTGTATAAATACATTTTAAAAACATATTAACTATATGTATTACTGTGTTAGAGTGTCATTTTGTATCATTTTGGTTGGTGGTGTGCCCCAGGATTTTGCAAATGTGAAAAGTGTGCCGCGGCTCAAAAAAGGTTGGGAAACCCTGCATTAGGGTACACAAGCCTCTCCCCCACAGCAAGAGGGTGCCAATGGAGAGGCCTTGAAACTAAGCCTAGAGCAATGGGTTCAAATTACAGGAAAGGAGATTTCACCTGAACATTAGGAAGAACTTCCTGACCATATGAGCTGTTTAGCAGTGGGACTCTCTGCCTCGGAGTGTGGTGAAAGCTCCTTCCTTGGAAACTTTAAACAGAGCCTGGATGGATATCTGTCAGGGATACTTTGATTGTGCTGCTTCTGTAAGGCAGGAGGTTGGACTAAATGTCCCTTGTGGTCTCTTTCAACTCTAATATTCTATGATTCTAATAACAAATTCCACTAAAAACTGGTATTACAATCTTCTTGCTTCCTGAAAGGAGCATAATGGGATTGACATAGTTTAGCATGACCTTTTTTCTTGTTGGCTCCTGCACATCTTTCACATACTTCTTTCACACAACTATGCACAATGTAACCACAATTTATAAAAGCACCATTGTTTTCACTAAACATAGTTAAAATTAACCACGGGTTAAACTTCAACTAATACACTCAATGTTGGCTAATATAACATAGGAGCAAAAGCTACCAAAACTGCAGTTGCAATTATTGTCGGACTGGATGAGGGCTAGCAAATTGAAACTAAATCCAGACAAGACAGAGGTCCTCCTGGTCAGTCGTAAGGCCGAACAGGGTATAGGGTTACAGCCTGTGTTGGACGGGGTTACACTCCCCTGAAGACGCAGGTTCGCAGCTTGGGAGTGATCCTGGACTCAGCGCTGAGCCTGGAACCCCAGGTCTCAGCGGTGGCCAGGGGAGCTTTTGCACAGTTGAGACTCGTGCGCCAGCTGCACCCGTACCTTGGGAAGTCTGATCTGGCTACGGTCGTCCACGCTCTGGTCACATCCCGAATAGATTACTGCAACGCACTCTACGTGGGGCTGCCTTTGAAGACAGTTCGGAAATTGCAATTAGTTCAGCGGGCGGCAGCCAGATTACTAACGGGAGCTACATACAGGAGCACACTACCCCCTGCTGTGTCAGCTCCACTGGCTGCCTGTCCAATTCCGGGCTCAATTCAAAGTGCTGGTTTTGACCTTTAAAGCTCTATACGGTTCTGGCCCAGCTTACTTGTCCGAACGCATCGGCCGCTACGTCCCATCCCGTAACCTAAGATCATCCGGGAGGCCCTGCTCTCGCTCCCGCCGACCTCTCAGATGCGGTTGGTGGGGACGAGGGACAGGGCCTTCTCGGTGGTGGCCCCCACCTGTGGAATGCGCTCCCTATGGAGGTGCGGTCCACCTCATCCCTCCTGACATTCAGGAAAAGGTGAAATCCTGGCTCTGGGACCAGGCGTTCCCACACCAGCACTAGGCAGCATGTGAGATGGGATTCTAATGGGAGGGAGGAAGGGGTCAATGTTTTTAGGGTTGAATACTGTTTTAATTGGAATGACTGTAGATGTTGCTGAGGGATTGTATTTTAATGTTTTAATGTATTTTAATGTGTTGTGGGGTTTGGAGTTTTACGCTGTTGATGTGGCATCGAATTGTGCCGTGCTGTAAGCCGCTCTGAGTCCCCCCTCGGGGGTTGAGAAGAGCGGGGTAAAATCCTGAAATAATAATAAATAAATAAATAAATAATAAATTATTGAGGGAGGAATGGGGAGACAGAGTATTCGAGCCTATAAGCTAAATAGCGTAGTAAGTCTTCAACTACTAGCCTATGGTTTGATGCTACTTCCAAGTTCATCCATTTCATCCACTATTTCAAATGAAGCATCCAGAAAGATCCAGGCAACCAAGACACTGTGAATGACCCAATTTCATTAACTTATTTAAGTATTATTTATTACTTAGAGTAAAAAAAATGTTTTTAGAAATAAGTCACTAATTAGATTAAACTGGATTTAGTAGCCATTAATGTGTTCCCTTAATATAATTTTGTAGTCATTTTCATTCGGTTTCCTAATATTATTTCTCCCAGCCTATTTTGTATTCACAGATTCCAATATTGTTAGATTAAACGCATTAGGTAGATTTCTGCTTGAGACCCTGCACAATGCCTTGTAAGCCAGACAGAGCCATATTAGTATTCAGCATCAATAGTAAAGCAATATCAAAGCACCCCTTTTGCTTTAAGTCATTGCCACTTTCCCTCCAAGTTAAAATGCAGAGTAGTTACCAAAGAAAACAACTCACCATAATTGGAGGGCATAACTGTATCAGTATGTGCCATTTGGTTATTGTATTTCGACCCCATTGTTCTTTTGAGGAATGAATGTTACTTTTGTTTGCATGCAAATAAAGACATCGGGCCAAGCAATTTCCAGAAGGTAGCAAGCCCATATTTTGTAGCAAACTTCCCAAGATTTTTTCAGGTTCAGTGGAGGCCCAAAGGCAGAAACTAGAATCCTATACCATAACATGGGTGGAATACTTTGGATCTATGCTAGGCTTCAGCTCGGCATGTTCCAACAGTTGCAGCTGTGGAGGACACCAAGACAATTGGGATGTTGTCTTAGCACCATCATTTTCAGAGCAAAACGGCATGGAAACAATGAGTCCTCGATCTGCTGTGATATAAATATATCTATTTACCCCTGATCAGGCTATTTTATATTTTTTATGCAGAAATAGATATAAACATGTGTCAACTGATGCAGCATTTATTGCTGTTGTTGTTAGTACACAGCAAACAAAATCACTATGCTGGCTGTTGTATTGGCTCACACGTCAGACACTTCCCAGCACTTCCTAACAGGGGTGCTGAGGCGGTGGCTGGTGGTCCATGGCCGGCCGGGCGTGATGTTAATCAGCCCACCTGCCCGGCGCCGGCAGGATGCCTCTGGAGAGACCAGATGCCTTTGGACGTTACTGATGTCCTAGCCTGTGCTCAGAGACCCTGTCCCCGATGTCGTGGCTGCCTGGTGGCGGTGAGTCGGGAGCTCGGGGGGCTGAGCAACATGGCAGATGGCCTTGAGGACGCCGAGGGGAGGCGGTCTTCTTCCTCCTCCTTGGACCCGGACTGGAAGAAATGAAGGTGCAGGCACTGGAAGAGACACCAGAGAAGAAACCGAAGGAACACCCAACTTCCGGTCCATAAGTGGACTATCTAGGGACAGCAAACTTCCAAGAGGCCGATGTTCCTAGGGAGTCGAGCCTCTCCTCATTGAACAGAGTCAACCCAGAGGGCTGCCAAGGACATCGGGCTGCCCCATATGCTCTGTTATGAGCAATGGAGATAAGGACAGCCCTAGAGCCGATCCTGGCTGTACTTTGGGGAGGAGTGAACATAAGAAATATAAAACCAGGACCTTCTGGGGGTTGGGCTTTGGGAGCTGGGCCAGATCAGGCTTCCATAGCCCCTCAATAAAAACCAATAAGACTCAAAACACCCTGAGATCACTGAAACTAAAGAAAGAAATTCCCCTAGCTTTGACTGATCCTGCCCTTAGACCTTGCAGTTGGAAGACCTGTTAGAGTTAATTGGGAAGGGCATAGTCCGGCTACCGTGTATTATTACTATGTTTAATAGTAATTTATTGTTAGTTGAATTTGTATTGTAATTTTGTTGTTTTATCTGTTCTCATACTGTGTTTATTCTTCAATTCTGTAAACCACTCTGAGCCCTCGGGGAGTGGCGGTCTAGAAGTTTGAAGTATAAATAAATAAACAAATAAATAAATAAATAAATAAATAAACAAGTGTCTAGGACTGTGTGATGTATCGGCAAATAATGCATGCAGATCCTCGTAGGGTGGCCTTTGTAGCTGACAGATGGCAATTTTGTCAGCGCCAATTGTGTTTAAGTGCAGGTCAAGGTCTTTAAGCACTGCACCCATTGTGCTGATCACCACTGGGACCATCTTGACTGGCTTGTGCCAGAGTCTTTGCAGTTCGATCTTTAAATCCTCGTATCATGTCAGCTTTTCCAGTTGTTTCTCTTCAATCCTGCTGTCGCTTGGAATTGCAACATCAACGGTCCATACTTGGTTTTTTAACATGATTGTGAGGTCAAGAGTATTATGCTCCAAATCTCTGTCAGTCTGAATTCGGAAGTCCCAGAGTAGTTTGACAAGTTCATTTTCTGTAACTTTTTAAGGCTTGTAATCCCCTCAGTTCTTTGTCACAGGCAGATGGTATTCGTAACACAAGTTTCAATGAATCATCTGAGCAGTGGTTTTGTAATCTGTCTGCATGATCTTCTTGCAGAAGCTGAGGATGTGATTGATTGTTTCATCTGCTTCCTTGCATAGTCTACACTTGGGATCTGTCGCTGACTTTTCAGTTTTGGCTTTGATGGCATTAGTTCTAATGGCTTGTTCTTGGGCTGCCAGAATCAGGCCCTCCATCTCCTTTTTCAAAATTCCATTTGTGAGCCACATCCAAGTTTTTTTTTTGTCAATTTGTTCTCAGTTTTCCCCAGGAACTGTCCATGGAGAGCCTTCTTTTGCCAGTTTTCTCATCTGCTCTGTGTTTTTATAGTATTCCCCCCTTGTCTTTTGCACTTGAAGCAGTTTTGTACTATTGACTTCCATAAATGTTGGTTCTTGACTGCCTTATTATTATTATTATTATTTTACTGACAAAAAACCACAGTATGTCACAGCAAACAAGATCTATATGCTGGATTTCGTATCACAAAATCACAAGTCGAGCACTTCCCAAGCGTCTAGGACTGTGTGATGTATTTTCGAATGATGCATGCGGATCCAAGTAAGGTGGCCTTTTGCAGTTGACAGATTGTGATTTTGTTGTTGTTGTTGTTGTTATTATTTGAAACACAACAAGATTAGAACACAGCAAACATTATCACTATGCTGGCTTTTGTATTGGATGACACGCCAGACACTTCCCAATATGTGATGTATTGGTAACTTATTATTATTTGTTCTTTTAAAAGACTATCATAATCCTGCTTCCTACAGTTTAGTTGCCATCTCTTTTTCTCATTCAGGAAATGTGAAACTTTTCCAAGATTTTGGCACTGATGTGCTGATTTGACTTTTGTGAAAAGTTCTGAGCCTCTAAAGTGGACAAACAATCAGCGTCACAACATACTAAGAAGAACATCTTCTTCCTCCTTGATATAGTGGACAATCATAACAAGATCAGTTTCCATTGATAGAGAGACTAGCAAACCCTTACAGCCTCTTTCAAGTGGGAACACAACGTCTTTACTCTGTGGCATAATGGCTTTTGAGGACAGCATGAGCTCAGTGGCATTTTGGCAAAATTACTTTTTCAAAAGGAGATGTGTCACATATCTGCCAACATTTCACATATGAAAACTGGGAGATATGACCAAGCAACATGAGACTGTGGTTGAGGTATCAAAAATCACTGGTAAAGAACAACAAGCTACTTCTATTTTGCATGAACCTATTGGGGGAAAGCAAGGCCCTACTCCACTTATCCCTGTTAAGTGATTTCAGCTTTGCAAAAACAGTGGGTTCAGAAGCCCGGTGTGTCAAGCTCCCAAAAGACCAAATAAAACACAGGTGAGAAGAGAAAGAACAAAGCCGTTTATTCACCTTGGCCAGGTGTGAATGACCCCAGAATTTGTGTTTCGAAAACTGACATACCCACAATTGTCAAGATCCAGATTTATTTTTAGTACTTCGACAAAAAGACTTTGCTGTATTGGTCATTGTTTGGCCCAGGTCAATGCTGGCTAGGGTCCACTCTCTGATATGTAGAGGAGTGCTACTCATTATTGATTGGTTCAGGGTGTGGTGGGAAATGTAATAATAAACTATCATTGCATGATATGAAGTCTAGTGCTTGTTCTTGATCTATCCAAGGAAGGGGTGCAGCAGGAAAGGAGTGTGTTTTATGGGATTTGATGGCTCTGTTTCTCTCTATTTGGAACAGGACAATGAGTTTCAGCTGGCCATACAATGGGTGCCAAGAGATGTTGGTATAGCTTCAATGGGGACCTCAGGGAGGGTCTAGCAATTAGGATGAGGAAATGTTTCCAGGAATAAAATGAGATAAAATCTGGAGAGAAAAAAATGTGGCTCTTCCTAAATCCATTATGAGTCTCCCAAGGTAATTTTGAGGGGATTAGGACTTTTCCTTAAATTAAATGATGAGAAATTCTCTGAGGTGTGGGGTGTGTATGTCGTGCTTATGCAATTTTTGTGAGTTCATTTTGAAGTCACAGGACATTTGGGAAAGGGTTGTTGTGGACTCCCTTGCAGAGCCCCTATGGAGCCGGAGGTTTAGGACTACATTTTGGGGGTCCTGATTTTCATCGACACTCCTGCTGGGTAAATAAAATGCAAACTATCTCTGCATTTTGCATTTATTATGAAGCAGTGGAAGGAACCTCGTGTCACACCTCAAGGGCCACATGCCTCGGTTTTGCATGAACAAGACCATGCTGGCTGCAGAGAACTTTCCAAGCCAGCTTGTTTCACTCCAGAGATTCCCTCTGGGCCCCTTTGCCTTTCCCGTGAGAAGCAGGTACCGAATGCACAACATGGACAGGCCAAGGTTACTCAAACAGGCCTCCCCTGATAAGCGGAGCGCCTTGGAGATGCTTCGAGTCCAGCTCCCTTCACCAGCTGCGAGCTCCTAACGAGTTGTGCATTCCGGAGAAGCTGAGGTAGCTAAACATACAGACAGTCATTCATCATGGCATTTTGACACTCGACGTACCCAGATCAAAGCAACTGGACAGTATAACTACATGGAGATGCCCCATTGAAGGCATCTCGTACCAACTCCGCATTCAAGGATGTTCCTGTGAGAGAGGCCGCTTTCAGGCCTTCCAGAAGCCTGTGCCAGGCAGCTTTGGGCTGTCTTGTTCCTGCTCCAGTGCTACGTTCTTGTGTTGTTCCTGCAAAGACTTTCTAAGCTACTGAACTTTATTGCTTGCAAGAAAACCTGCCTTACCAACTCAAACCGGCTGGGAACCTTTAAGAGACTTTCCTTTGCATCCGGCTTGTTCCTGAATCCATCCGCTTGGACCCTGTTGCCACAGGATTATTTATCCACTGCTGATTTCTGTTATTTGCTGCTATTTGGAGGCATTATAGAATTGCCTCCAAACTCTTTCCTAGACCTTTTATTCACAATAAACCTGTTGTACCTTAATTGCTGTGTGGTTTATCCAGGGAGGTCAAGTCCCAAGGCCTAGAGGGCGATACCTGAGTACAAAGGAGGAAGCTCAGACATCTGGATGTCCTGGACTATAGTGCCCAAAGGAAGGAGTTGTAGTCTTACACACCTGGAGTCCAATGCTTTGGAAATTCATACACAAGTATTTTCACAACTCCACCAGATGTTCCCATTTCATGATTGCTTGTCTATGTGCCACAGAGAGCCTTATCATACTTCACAATTATATAGTGCCCTGATTATATTTTAACAGCTATGATTCCATCCTATGTAACTTGCAATTTAGGGAGGTAATTTAGAATTCTCAGCCAGTGAACTCTAGTGCCTCACCAAACTACAAATCCCAGGATTCCACAGGATTTAGCCATTGCATTTAACGTGCTGTAACTGTGTAATTTGAACAGGCCCTCAGTTACGCATAGTGGGTAAAAACTGAAATGCCCCTTTTAAAAAGCACCTTCTTTCATATGAGCTTGTGGGGAAAAGATGGGCTATCTTGTTTTTTTTCTTTGAAAGTTTCTCCCCAAACTAAATTGATTTTTTTAAAGAAGCCATGGATAGCCACAAATTATATACATTCATATATACACTCAACTTGCTGACCGAAAGGTTTGCAGTTCGAATCCAGGGAGCGGGGTGAACCCCCACTGTTAGGCCCAGCTTCTGCCAACCTAGCAGTTCGAAAACATGCAAATGTGCGTAGATCAATAGGTACCGCTTCTGCGGGAAGGTAATGGTGCTCCATGCAGTCATGCTGGCCATGTAGGGGCAAAGAAACCAAAATATCTCCCAAAAAGCAGGATCCCCCTTTCCAATGGGGAGGGAAAAGAAAAACACCACAAAAGTTGGAGCTTTTAAACTGAAAAACACACCTATTTATTGCGTGGCCATAGCAATAATGGCAAACAAGCATACAAGAATGCAATCAAAAGGTTTGTCGCAACCCCGAATAGACTACAGAGCTTTTATCACTTTGATAGTAAATGGAATATACATTTTCATAGGTTCCCAAAGACAAATCATTTAATTGGTCTAAGCTAGCTATACAGTTGTTCATTTGTTGTTTATGATTTTGATTGAAATTATAGCACACGCGGGATCCTAACAATGGCACAACTATAACATAACTATAGTCCAGGGGTCGGGAACCTATGGCTCGTGAGCCATATGTGGCTCTATTCATGATTGCATCTGGCTCTTGAAGGCAGAAGGGAGAGGGAGGCAGCGGGGGTGAAGCGCCTTTGGGGCTGCTTCATCTGCTGCCTTCCTGGGTGCAGCCTGGCCTTTTCCAGCCATCGGGACGGGACCTCGCCTCATCTCGATGGCTGGAGAAGGCAAGGAAGGCGGCAGGTGAAGCGCCTTTGGGGCCACTTCATCTGCCGTCTTCCTGGGCCCAGCCTGGCCTTCTCTAGCCATCAGGATGGGGCCTCGCCTCATCCCAATGGCTGGAGAAGGCAAGGGAGGTGGCAGGCGAAGCGCCTTTGAGGAAGGCTTGGGCACCCGCTCTCTTTCTCCTCTGGCAGCAGTCCCTTCTTCGCTTCCTTCCTTATGGCCAGCGGCGGTGAATGCAGCGAGGTGGCGCTGACTCAGCTGGGGAGAGAGAGAGGAAGGAAGGAAGGAAAGAAGGGAGGGAGGGCAGAAGGCAGGCAAATCATGGCGCTGAGCAGCCCGAAAGGCAGCTGGAGCCTCCGCCAAGCAGCAGCGACGCCGCCGAGGAGGAGGAGGCTGAGCTGGACCTGCAGAGGCTCTGTGCACTGGAGCCCGAGGACGGCGGCGCACCCAGGATCCCGCTCCACTTGTCCTGGAAGTTCTGGCTCCATAATTGAGCCCCAGTTTGGGTTTGCTGGCAGGCTTGGGGGTGGGGAGGGTAGAGAGCGGGGGGAAGTTTGAGGGCACTGTAAGCCGAGGGGTGGATGTCCCTTCCTCGAGTGTAAATCCGGGATTCCCTCAAGACGCCACTCTGGGCTCTATGCTACACTCGCCTGCTGGTTTTGTCTGGATGTACTGTTATCCTTGAATAGTAACTTCTTCTCTGGAGCACCGATTTCTCAAACAATCAGCATTTTTGAAAACATAGGCCAGCTGCAGAAATAGGCCAATATAAATCAGGATATATGGGCATTGGGAACATCTCTGACAATTCCCTTTTTAAAACCACGTCCCCTCCAGCCACATGACCTTGGAGGTGTCTATGGACACTGCTTTCGGCTTAGTTTTTTTTAAAAGAAGGCCTGAGGAAAACAAAATTGAGGAGGAAAGCTGCCTGCTGGTTTTGTAGGTCACAGGTAGTTTTATTTTGGACAGCCTGAATAGCTTCCATGGAATAGATTGCACAGTTTAGCAGAGCTTTATTAAGAATCCTTCTAATAGCAATCAGTAGGAAGTATTTGCATTCTGGATTGCGATTTATGATTTTCTACAAGCAGCTAGTAGGATGGGCTAAAAAAGAGTTTGCTCAAAATGTTCCTTCAGGGAATCTTTTCAGGACAAATATGAATCTTGTTTCTTCTTCTGCAGATGTGCCAAAATGTAATAAATATTGTTTGTATAGCTCTGTCTGTTAACCAGCATTCTTCAGCTCTGACGGAAGCTCCTAGCTATTCCAAAGTGAATGGCTCTCGGGAAGGCAAACAGCCCTGAGACAAAGCAGGGCTTGTTTCATTTGATATATGGCTAGCAATAACACCTAGAAGTCTACAAGGACTGGAGCGAAGCAAGACGGCTGCAGGCGCTATGTCTGTATACGCATCCATTCCTCTGTTCTGGTTCAAGCCCATGATGATGAATCTACAAATGGGGGAAACAACAACTAATTAAATTCAGAGCTAACAAACGCTAAGAATGTTATTTACACAAAGGGGTTTCTCTAATACAGATATAGGTATCCAGGTACCCAGATGTTCAGCCTATCTTACTCATGTTTTCTCTTCATATTTCATTTTTCTGGTCTTATTTTCAGTTCAATTGGTATGTTAAGATTTGTTTCCAGTGACATGAGTTAAACTTTTGACAAACTTTGAGAATGTTTTTTAAAATCTTCCATGAACATTTTAAGGTGTATCCCCCCCCCCAATATTTTATTCATGTTTGCATGTTAAAATTATGAAGGACCTAAAGTCATTTGCCCATCCTATCCGTGAATTTACAAAACATTTTTCAGTAGGTCATAGTACACTATATTACCTGCTGCTGCTCAAAATGTGGGCTAAAATGCATTTCATGTACAATTGTGGGGGGGGGGGGGTCTAGACCTGGGAGGAAAAAAGGGTTAAATTCTTGTTGACTGTTTGTCTAAGCGTCCTCCATTTGTTCCCTGTGCAACTAGTTCACCTTCCAAGCAGTTAGATAGTGTGGGGGCAGAACAGTGATCCTAAGGCGAATGTATTGGAGGATTTCTTGGCAAGATTTGTTCAGAGGGATTTTGCCTTTGCCTTCCTCTATGGCTGAGAAATAATAACTTGCTCAGGTTCATGCTGTGGGTTTCCATAGTTGAGTCAAACCTTGCTATCCTCTATGGCTGAGAAATCATAACTTGCTCAGCTTCATGCTGTGGGTTTCCATAGCTGATTCGAACCCTGCTCTCCAGAGTCCAACTCTGAAACCACTACACCACATTGGCTCATTTGTATATTGTCTCTCCTTCAAATGGCACTCAAGGCAGCTAACAGCAATAACACAAGTACAAAAATATGACATGTAAGAAGATAAAATAAATGCTAGAAAAGCATCAGATTGAAACAAATTTCCATATATTTACTGGTCTGTTTATTAGCCAAAAGCTTGTATTTGCTTATTAGCAGGAAGTGACTAGAGGAAGGGCCAAGTGGGCCTTCTTTGGCAAGGAATGAAAGTGGCAGAGCATGGAAATAGCCATTAGCGGAGAGATAGCAGTATGACTAGTTCTACACTAGATCATTAATGAGTGTGGTACTTGTAAAACTTCACTTCCCATGATTCCATAGCATTATGCCATTGCAGTTAAAATGGTGTCAAACTGACTTAACTCTGCAGTGTAGATGTACTTTAAGCAAGATTATTTTCTGGCCCTCTCTAGAGATGCCAGCTGCTGAACCTGGAGACTGCCCTGTGCTGATCAACTGATCTACAGCCATGAGATCCATCAGTCTTTCTGGGGCACCTTAGCCTAGTTTCACCTTTACAAGCAGCCTTCCGGGTGGGCAGAATTAAGAGAAGACACCTCTATCAATCAAATCTCTCTAGTATGCGGCAGAGGGCATTTGCTGTGGCCGCACCAACCTTGTGGAACACCCTTCCTGAGGAGATACGAGTAATCCGGGACTTGTTGCCATTCCGCAGAGCCGTTATGGGCCAAATGCCTGGCTATTCAGACAGGCATTTGGCCCATAACCAATGCCCGCTATCACTAGCGCTCTGTTACGTCGCCAACATCGCATTTCTGCTGCTCTATTGCAGTTATTGCTGTAAATGGGATTTTAACTGGGGGTTTTAAATCGGTTTTATTGTGTTTTATGTGTTTTATTTGCTATTTTAATTCTGTAAACCACTCTGGGCTCCAGAGAGAGCGGTATATTAAATTGAACTAATAAATAAATAAATAAATATGCCCAGCGGCAGCTGGTTGCACTAACATCAGTTATGTGATGAACCCAGTCTTGGTTTTTGTCTGAAATTTAAAGGGGCTATTCAGGATGCTGAATTGTCAACTGCCATCAAGTCTATTTTGATTTATAACAGTTCTAGGAATGAGAGCCCTCTGAATCATTCTGAGTTCAGGAGCCTTGTTCAGGTCTTATCAACACAGTGCCATGGTTTCTCAAACGGAGTCTTTCCATCTGTAAGAGGCGTTCTCTTTTCCTACTGCCTTCTACCTTCAGAGAAAGACCTTCAAGCCACTTTAAACTCCTTTGCTGAAGCATACGAAAAGCTTGAACATCGAGGAAGCCACAGTGCTCTTCCAGCAGGCACCAGCCAATCCCTCTGCAATGCCAGAAATACAGCTTAATGGTGTAACATCAAAGATGTTGACCATTTCCACTACTTTGGCAGCCACCTCTTCACAAAAGTCAACATTGACACTGAAACTCAACACCATATGAGCTCTTTGAGTGCAGCATTTTTTCCGAATGAAGCAGAGAGTGTTTGAGGATCGGGACATTTGTAGGGAAACCAAGATGCTTGTTTATAAAGCAATTGTCCTCCTAACCCTGTTATACACCTGTGAAACGTGGACTGTCTACAAATGTCACTCAACTTCTGGAATAATTCCATCAGTGTTGCCTCCAAAGAATCCTGCAAATCTCTTGGAAAGACAGGTGGACAAATGTCAGCCTGCTGGAAGAAGCAAAGATAACCATCCCTGAAGCGACGATCCTACACCATCAACTCCACTGAACTGGCCGTATTGTCCAAATGCCCGATCACTTCATGGAAACTCCATTAATCTCATAGTATTTCAATTGGGTTTTCTACAGTGTGCATTCACCCTAAGTTTCCAAAGGGACATCAGGAAAGTAATGAACTTCCTTGCAGAACAAGACTGGGATAATCAATTTGCTAGCCCTCATCCAGTCCGACACAGCAGCCAAGCACCGGTTCAAAGTCTGGACATCCTCCTTAGTCACAGGTGGGAAGGAGTGACAGATCTGGACGTCATCTGCATACAGATAACACTTTACTCTGAAACTCCGAATGATCTCTCCCAGCGGTTTCATGTAGATGTTCAATAACATCGGGGACAGTACTGAACCCTGAGGGACTCCACAAGATAAAGGTTGCGGAGCCGAACAGGTGTCACCCAGTAACACCTTCTGGGTACGACCTTCCAGAAAGGATTGGAGCCACTGCAAAGCAGTACCCCAAAGCCCCATATCTGCAAGGCGACCCAGAAGGATATCGTGGTCAATGGTATCAAAAGCCGCTGAGAGGTCCAGCAGAACCAACAGGGACACACTCCCCCTGTCGAACTCCCGGTGTAAATCATCTACCAAGGCGACCAAGGCTGTTTCAGTACCATGTCCAGGCCTAAAGCCAGACTGTGCCGGATCAAGATAATCAGTGTTTACCAAGAACCCCTGGAGTTGCGAAGCCACCACACGTTCCATGACTTTGCCCAAATAGGGGAGATTGGAAACTGGCTCATAGTTCACCAATTGAGTGGGGTCCAGTGATGGTTTCTTCAACAGCGTTTTATAACAGCTTTAAGCTGGCTGGAATCTTGCCCTCCTGTAAGGAGGCATTAACCACCACCTTAACCCACTCTGCCAAACCCCCTCTTGGCTTCTTTGATCAGCCAGGATGGGCAGGGGTCTAGGATGCATGTGGTAGGCCTCGCTTCTCCAAGGATCTTGTCCACGTCCTTGAGCTGAACCAATTGAAACGAATCCATTAAAACCAGATAAGCAGATGCTCGTGTCACATCCCCAGAGACTGCCGTTAAAGTGGTATCGAAATTGGAATGGATCAGCATCACTTTATCCTCAAAGAGCTGAGATAATTCATCACAGCGTACCGCCGAGCCGTCAGGGATCCCGCACTGTGACGGGTTTAATAGTCCTCTAACAACTCGGAACAGTTCCGCTGGACGGTTCTTAGCAGCGGCCACCTTGGCCACAATGGATGTATTCTCTGCGGCCTTCGTTGCTGCGTCGTAAGTCCTCAGATAAGAGACATGGGCTCCGATTTATAGTTCACCTACAATCAAAGAGCATTTTGAACTCCATGTCACAACCCAGCCTGGTCCCCAACCTGATTCCTTAGTCAAACCAGACCGAAGCCATGTTGTTTCAACAAGGCCTGCTAGGCCAGAAAGCAAGCCGCTACAAAGCAGCTATTGCAGAGACTCCCAGTTCACTTCCCGTTCAAGGACAAGAGAAGCTCGGCTCCATCTCGAGCCGATAAGAAGAGGCGAGTTAACTCCCATCCGTTCAGGTGCCTGTGCTAATTGGGTTGACATACCATTCCCATGCGGGAGGCCTGAGAAGGCCCAACTGGAGAACTGTTATGGGGACGGGTTACAACGTCCAGTGCGTCATAACCATCAAAGCCTGTGAGACCTATTTAAGCTAGGCCTCAGAGATACTTGCTATCTTTCGCCAACATTCAGCTTTCAAGCCAAGTCTTCACGGAACCCTGCTTGGGCCATCGGCCTTCCTGCCATTGAACTCTGTTTGCCAAGCCTTGTGCCAAGAACTTACCTGTGGATTAGCCCGTTGGGGCATTAAGACTCTGTTTACCTATTTTGATTCTATTTTGCCTTTGGACTATTGCTTTGCAATACTTTGGTGCTTGGAGACACCTGTGGACTATAACTCTCTTCCTTTTACTATTTTTACTTATTCTAAATAAAGCATTTAACCGTGGCCGGTCTCAAGTGGTTTACTGAGGGGTCTTTCAGGTCTACGGTGCAACACTCCACCAACAATGGAATTGAGCCAAACTTGGCACACAGAACCCTCAATCGTTCACCACCCCCTTAAAGGGGTTCACCGCCCCCCAAATTCCCGAGCGTCCCACCGCCCCCTTGGATCGCCTCACCGCCCACTAGGGTGTGATACTGTCCCCTTTGAGAATCAGTGTGCTAGACATCTCCCAATTAGCTCAGTGTTTTAGCAGGTTTGTAAAGTAGGCCATTGGGCCTCTGTGTGCCAAGTTTGGTCCTGATTCATCATTGGTGTGGGCCACAGTGCTCTAAGGAAGTGAATTAATGTACTGCAAGTCCCATCATCCATGGTCCATCCTCCCTCAAACTGCACCAGGATGTAGGGTGCATCTGGGGGGGGGGGGTGTCTGTGTGCCAAGTTTGGCCTTGTTCTGTCATTGTTGGGGGCCTAGTCAGGAAAATCAAGTTGAGGAAGCCTAACAATATCCCATGAGCTGAGGCCTAGTCAGGAAAATCAAGTTGAGGAAGCCTAACAATATCCCATGAGCTGAGGCCTAGTCAGGAAAATCAAGTTGAGGAAGCCCTGCTGTCAATTTTGGGCCTGGTCTGTGATGTATAGGGGCTTTAGTGTTGTTTGGGAAGTGAATGAGGTGAAGGTACTGCAAATCCCATCATTCGTGGCCCAGCCTGCCCTAAAGCACACCAGGTTGTGAAGTGGGCCATTGGTCCCCTGTTTGCCAAGTTTGGTCCTGATCCGTCATTGCCTGAGGCCTTTTGCTTTCCCTCTGAGTCACCTTAGAAGTGTATTGGGTGAAGGTACTGAACATTCATTCCATTTCCAACAGAAAAAACTGTCAACTGGATAACTTCAACTCCAGCCATTTATGCCTGCCTCAGGCCCTTCCCTTTCCTCTCTGTGCTGTGTTGGAATGTTGGGAGGCTGGCCAGTCACAGCCATTTATGCAAATAATCCCGGAGTGGCAGCCAATCGAAACGCTGGCATATATTCGCTCGGTCGCACCACCCACCCACCGCCCGCAAACGCTGACTTTTATATATATACATAGATAGATGATAGATAGATAGATAAATAGATATCAAAACTTACCTTAGAAATCGCCTCAAAAGCAAAGTAGAGAGAACAAAGGCCTATTTTATTTATTTACTAGCTGAGGACCCGGCGGTGCCCGGGTTATTTGAGGAAGGCATTGTGTGCCAAGGTTGGTTCCTATTAGATGTTTATGTGGTTTGCAGTGGTCTCAGGAACTTAGTGAAGATACTGCGAGTCCCATTGGCCATGGACCATCCCCCTCCAAACAGCACCAGGTTGTGAAGTGAGCCATTGGGCCCCTGTTTGCCAAGTTTGGTCCTGATCCGTCATTGCTGTGGGCCGCAGTGGCTGGCTGCCTGAGCCCTTTCCTTTTCCCTCTGAGTCAGTTTAGAATGTTGGAATGTGGTTGGCCATTCGGAGTCCTTTATGCAAATACCATTTCAGTGGCAACCAATCCCCTCTGTCTGGGGCAGTAGAAGGCATCAAAGGCAGGCACCCACCTGTTCCAACTCATGCTAGGGCAGGTCTTTTATTCCTTTTCTGCATTGTGGTCATTTATGTTCCTTTCTAAACCGTTAAATGTGTAGTGCTGTTGTAGAAATTAGGTCTCCAAGCAGAAAATGTTTCCTTGTTTTTGGAATGAACGTTATAGTTGTTGAAAGTTTTATGTTACAAAATTATATTTGTACCTTTAAGTGTTCTCAGTAATGTTAATTTTGGTTGTAACAAGTTACAGCAGAGGTGCTCAACAATTAGATTCCTGGGGAAAGGTGGGGGTCTAATTGTTATGTCCTTAAATACTCCTTTCCATTCTGTATCCTTCCCTTTGTGGTTCCTTTGTGGCTACCTTTGTGATTTCCTTTTGTGGCTCCTTTTATGGCTCCCCTGTGTGGAGGTTTATTTGTGAACGTTTTCTCCTGTATGGATATTTTATTTTAC
Organism: Anolis apletophallus; assembly: GCA_030556195.1. NCBI lineage: Eukaryota > Metazoa > Chordata > Lepidosauria > Squamata > Anolidae > Anolis > Anolis apletophallus. Next base: position 24,331,368 of record JARBWK010000006.1, read on the forward strand.
TTACAATTGATTGATTGATTGATTGATTTTATTATTTATGAGTCGCCCTCCACGTCAGTGCTCCGGGCGACTTACACATAAAACACATAAAGGGTTCAATAGTTAAAAGCTAAAAGAATAGGAAAAATTAATTAAAATAGTTCCAGTAACTCAGGCTAAGTCTGGAAGGTGTCCTTAGCCGTAAGCCTTTCGGAAGAGCCAGGTCTTCAATGCGGTCAGGAACTGGGGCATGTCCAGGATAGCTCTCTGATCCGCCGGCATCAAGTTCCAAAGAACAGGGGCCGTGATGGAAAAGGCTCTCCGTCTTGTGGTGTCGAGGCGGGCCTCACTCACACCTGGGATGCAGAGAAGGTCCCTGTTCACTGAACGCGGCGACCTTAAATGAGCTGGTTCGGACAAGCGGTCTTTTAAATAAGCTGGGCCGGCGCCATGGAGGGCCTTAAAGGTAAGCGACAAGATCTTGTGGATGGCTCTGAGCTCGACTGGCAGCGCTGTAGAGATGGCGCGATATGGCATCTCAGTGTTGTCCCGGTGAGGAGTCTGGCGGCTGCATTCTGCACTAGCTGGATTTTACGAGTGGTTGACTGCAGCAACCCCACGTACAAGGCATTACAGTAGTCCAGCCGTGATGTCACTGTGGCATGGACTCTTCGGTGTCAAGTATTTATGCCACAGCGGAATAGGCAACAGAAATATAGACGTTTAATTCCCCATTCGGCCCAATAAACTCCAGTCTCTGTTCGTGTGAATAATGACACTCTCAGTCAATTCACAAGGTAAAAATATAACTTTGTATTGAATTGAGTTTAACAATAATAAGCTAAGCATGGAAAAACAACAGCAATTACAGCTACCTTCCTAAACATCCTTTCCTCACAAATATTTAATCCTAACTGTCCTCTTCAACGGACAAATCCCAACTGACAAATCTTAACTGACAAATCCTCAACATTCCATTTATCAGTCCCGAGACAGCGCCATCTGGTGTCAAACATGTCACACTGCAGAAAATACATCTTGTGCTGACTCATGAATTGCTATTAACAATGCAATAATCTGACACTCCTCCTTCATGAGCAACACAAGTACACACATTACTTATAATAACAATATCTTCTTACAAAATACATTTAATTTACAATTAGTCAATGATTTTGTAAACATATCAGCCATATTCTCATCTGACTGGACATACACAGGATTAATAAAACCATCCTGTACTAACTTTCTAACATTTTGTTGTTTTTTTAAAAAATAATTTTTTATTGTGAAGTTTTCAAATATGCAGTGGTACATAAACAAAACCGTGAAGTGAAGGGATGGGGAACAGTGGGAGGAAAAGGGAAAACAAAAAGAAAACAAACAAACAGAAAAACAGCAACCCACAAACACTTGACAATATGTAAAATTATACTTCCAAATTTATGTTAGCCGTCAAGAACATTTCATTACGCCTTTAACAAGTCAATCCGTGAAGACCTGGTATGTTTTACACAGATCTATCACTTGTTGTTACAACCAAATATAGCTACTTTAGTATTCCCTCTGCCTTTAGTTTTTCTTTGTAGTGGCCAGGGGTGGCTATCCTCCTGGCTGATGTTTCGCTTGGCCCGTTGACCGATAGTCCTCGTAGGGTGACCAGTCCGTTGATTTGAAATGTATTAAATACCTAAAAGAAAATCTAGAAAATAATGAATGTGACCAAATAATCCTACTGGGAGACTTCAATGGGATTTTGGATAATAAACTGGATAAAAATAGAATGGGGAAAAAGGTGAAGAACAAGGATGCTGGTCTCCTTCCTAGATCCTTTATCTCATTTAAGGAAGAGATGGCACTGGAGGACGCGTGGAGAGTGACACATGGAGAGGAGAGGGACTACACCTTCTATTCCTCGTGCCACAATTCGTGGTCGAGGATAGACATGGTGTGGCTCTCCTCTCCCTTAATACCCAAAATCAATAAGGTCAATATACTGCCACGTATACTCTCAGATCACTGCCCCATTGAATTATATTTGAACAATAAGCAAAAGAGAAGGCACTGGAGACTCGATGAAAATTTATTAAAATCGGAAATGGATATTAAAAAGAATAAAGACCAGTTAAGGGAGTTCTTCAAATTCAATGATACAGATGAGATAAGCCCGCAGGTAGTGTGGGACACAATGAAGGCAGTGATGAGAGGAAACCTTATTCAACAGAATGCTCTTAAGCGCAAAGCAAGGAACAAGGAGTTAAGGGATCTGGAGGATAACATAGCATCCTTGGAAAGGGAATTAAAAAGATACCCAAATAAAAAGGGAATTTGCAATAAATTGAAAGAGATGATTAAAAGTAAACAACACTTAGATATGGAAACCCTGTCAAAGAAGTATAAATTTATCAAACAGTACCATTTTGAGAATGCCAATAAATCTGGGAAGTGGTTGGCTAGAAAGGTCAGGAAGAAAAAACAAACCCAAACTATTACTAAGATCAAAAGGGGGGAAAGGGTATTTACTACGAACAAAGACATTCAAACACAATTTCTAGAATTCTATAAACATTTATATACTAAGGACAATATATCCATGGACGAGGTTACAACTTTTATATCCAAACAAGGGTTAGATAAAATATCAAACGAAGATAGAGAGAGTCTGAATAAGGAAATATCAGAGGAGGAAATTGGTGAAGCAATAAATAAGCTTGACAATAACAAAGCGCCTGGCCCAGATGGGTTTACCGCTATTTTTTATAAAACAATGCAGAGTGAACTCATCCCATACCTGAAAAAAATTATGAATCAAATTTTAGAAAATAATGCAGTTCCGAGAACTTGGAGAGAGGCAGAGATTGTGTTGCTACAAAAAGATAATCTGGATCGAGCGGATGTTAAAAATTATCGACCTATCTCCCTACTGAACTGCGACTACAAAATTTTTGCAAACATTTTAGCAAAAAGACTAAAAGGCTTCTTGCAGAATTGGGTGGGAGAGGAACAAGCAGGGTTTCTACCCAATAGAGGTACCAAAGATAACCTAAGAACAATCTTAGATATCATAGAATATTACGACATAAACTCACAAGAGGAGATGGCCTTTCTGTCGGTGGACGCGGAAAAGGCCTTTGATAATATCAATTGGGAGTTTATAGAAGCTATTATGAACGAAGTAGACCTGGGTTATGGGTTTAGAAATGCCTTTGGCGCTATATACTCGAAACAAGAAGCCCGACTAAAAATAAATAATGAGCTATCAGAGAAATTTCAGATTAGCAAGGGTACAAGACAGGGCTGCCCTTTGTCCCCCCTGCTCTTTGTCCTGTCGATCGAAATCCTATTAAGAGGGATAAGGAAGGATAAAGAGTTAGTCGGCCTAAAAGTCGCTAACGACACTTATAAAACAAGAGCTTTTGCGGACGATATCATTTGCGTTATTGAAGATCCAATCAAAAACATTCAAAAATGGTTAAGGAAGCTGGAAGAATTCGGCCTAGTAGCCGGCTTTAAACTCAATAAAAAAAAGACTGTTCTACTTACCAAAAATATGTCAAGGAAAAACCAAGACATACTGGAAACCCAAACGGGACTCCAGGTCAAAAAGAAAATTAAATATTTAGGGATTTGGATAACGGCAAAAAACTCACAGCTCTTACAAAACAACTATGAAGAGAAATGGAAGGAGATAAAAAAAGATTTAAAGAATTGGAAAGTATTGAACCTCTCACTATTAGGGAGAAAAGCGATTATTAAAATGAATGTCCTCCCAAAACTCTTATATCTATTTCAAAATATCCCGATAATTAGAAATTCAAAAATATTTAAAAACTGGAACAAAGACTTAACAAACTTTATTTGGAATGGACGAAAACCTAGGATAAAATTAGGAGTTATGATCGACAGGACTACCAGGGGGGGCTTCGGTCTCCCGGACCTTAAGTCATACTTCGAGGCCAGCGCTCTTTCGTGGGTCAAAGAATGGATTACATTAAAAAACAGCAAACTACTCACCCTGGAGGGTTTTAATCTCAGGGTGGGTTGGCACTCATACTTATGGCATGAGCAAGCAAAAATTGAAAAAAAATTCGGGAACCACTTTATAAGATCAGCACTGCTTAAAGTTTGGAGTAAATTTAAACCCTTCTTCTACTTAAAAACACCACTCTGGCTCTCACGGCTAGAAGCCAAACAAAGGAGACTCCTAGGATGGCAAGAATGGCCAACCTACAAGGACCTCCTTAAGAAAAGCAAAGAGGGTCTGGAATTAAGGACCATAGAGGAACTGAGATCGAAATTTAAAAACATGTCATGGCTACAATACACCCAGATAAAGGAGAGTTATAAAAAGGACTCTCTGAAGGGCTTTGTGGAGAAGGAGGAGTTCTGGGAGAAACTGATGGTACGGAATCGTAAGATTATTACTGTGTTATATAATAAACTATTGGATTGGCAAACAGAACCAGAGGTGGTTAAAAACTGCATGATTAATTGGGCGAAGAATGTGGGCCACCAGATAAAGTTAGAAGATTGGCAACGAATATGGACCAAAAAACTTAAATACACGTATGCGGCAAATCTAAAAGAAAACTGGCTTAAAATTTTCCATAGATGGTATTTGACCCCAAAGAAACTCAGTAAAATGTATAAAAATAGCTCCAACATATGCTGGAAGTGTAAAACACACGAGGGCAGTTTCTACCATATATGGTGGACCTGCGAGAAAGCAAAAAAAATTTGGCAAAACATTCAAGAGGCAGCACAAAAAATCTTAAAAAAGCAAATACCATTGTTACCAGAACTCTTCCTCCTAGGCCTGACGGAGAATGCGAAGGTATGGAGTGAAAACGAAGATAGACTTTTTATATACATAACAACGGCGGCTAGACTAGTCTATGCCGCCCTCTGGAAAACGGAGAAAATACCTGACATGGACGTGTGGCATGATAAAGTGTGGGAAATAAGAAACATGGACAGGCTAACCTTTCTCCTAAAACAGAGCAATGGGAAACTTTCTAACATTTTGGTACCTTACCCCAATATATTTTGTTCTCTGCTTTAATCCTTCAGCATTTGATATTGCTATACAAGATTGAGAATCAGTAAATAAAGATATCTTATCTTCAAAACTTTGGAACTCGTTTACTAGAGCCTTTATCCACTCTAGTTCTGTACAACAGTCAGACAAAGCAGAAAATTCGGCTTCTGCCGTGGATAAACAAAGGTGTGACTGTTTACGAGATTTCCATGTCACTTGTATCCCATTAAAACTAATTAGATACCTGGAACATGACAAGTTTTGTTTGTTGTCACCAAAACTTGCGTCTGCAAAACCCTTCATACCGCTTTCTTTTGGACAAATTTTTAGCTTTTTGTCACATGTTCCTTTCAAATATCTTAACACTCTTTTTACAGCTTGCCAATCAGTCAACGTTGGTTCATTCACTCTCCTGCTTAGTACATTAGTGGCATAGGCGATGTCAGGCCTAGTCCAATTTGCCAAATACAAGAGACTCCCAACTACTGATCTATACAATGTTTGATTGCCAAACATTTCACCTCTATCAAGCTTTAAAAAATCTGGTACCATTGGAGTTGCTACTGTTTTACACAGAGTCAATCTTGTTCTCTCAAGTAACTCAAAAAATTTGTCTTTTTGATCTAGACAAATATCTTTTTCAGTTCTAGTTACATTTACGCCTAAGTATTTCCGGACTTCTCCAAGATCTTTTACAGTCATACTTGAGTTTAGTCCCTTAAAAACTTGTTCCACATCCCTTTCGGATGGTGCTAGTACTAAGAGATCATCGACAAACACCAAAATAAATGTTTGCTTTTTAGACTCTTTTCCTTTCTTATATAGACATGTATCTACACTGCTTCTTTGAAGCCAAGACCCTTTAACTTTTTTCGTCTATACACTGGTTCCAGCATCTCGCTGCTTGCTTCAGCCCGTATAATGCTTTCCGAAGTCGATACACACCAGTTGGAGTATCTTTTTCAAAACCAGGTATTGCTCTCATATATACATTGTCAGTCAACTCTGCGTTTAAATAAGCTGTGGCAATGTCAAAGTGCCTTATAACATACTTTCTTTGCACACCGATGCCTAAAGCAGTCCTAATTGTTTCAGGTCTAATCGTTGGAGCATATACCTCATCATAATTTTGATTGTAAATTTGACCAAAACCTTGTGCAACCAAACTTGCTTTGTACAATAATGAACCATCAACTTGTGTTTTCCTTTTAAATACCCACTTGCAACCAATTACCTTTACATCTTTGGTTACATTTGCTTGTTCTAAAACATTTAAAGAATGAAGTGAATCAAATTCCTTCTTCATTGCTTTTACCCAACAATCACGTTCATTTTTCGGTCTACGCAATGCTTCAGCGTAAGAATTAGGATCTTTCCACTCTATACTTCCTATTTGCGTGACTTGGTACTTGGCTGGTGGAATTCCTTTAGTGATACGTGTGGATCTCCTAGGAATCTCATCCTTAGTCTCCTCCACATCCTTAATCTCCTCTTGACAATGTCCATCAACCTCTGTTACAGATTCGGACACTAAGTCAGAGTTTGTGGCGCAATAATCATGAAAATTACTTTCTTCAGATTGTTCCTTGCTTTCTTCCACATTTGCCTCATCTAATACCTCTACAACTTCAGATTCATTCTTTACTCTAGAAATACTTGGGGTTATGAACACTTCAGTGTTCGCATGAATTCTATCCCAATGAGTATTATTTTCGAACTTTACAGATCTGGAGACTGTGATCTTCTCCCTGGAGAAGAGCCATTCCAGAATCTATAGCCTTTCGTTCCACCTTCATATCCAATAAATTGCATCTTTACCCAATGCTGATCTCTTTTGTCTCTTTGCTGTATAGGAATTAAGACATTTGCATGCGCACCAAATACTTGAAAATGATCCACCTTTGGATGTCTTCCATAAAACAAATAGAATGGGATTTCATTTACACTTGAGGCCCATAACCTATTCAGCACGTAATTGGCAGTGTTAGCTGCTTCTGCCCAAAAACCTTTGGACATTTGTGCATCCTCAAGCATTGATTTTACCATGGTTTGAATTACACCTAAGTGACGCTCCGCAATTCCATTTTCTTTTGATACACACGGATTTGTTTTCCTATGCCAAATTCCTTTATCCTTAAAAAAATTCTTAAGTCTTTCATTCACAAATTCACCTCCTCTATCAGATTGAACTTGTTTAACAGTTAAATCAGGAAATTGGTTCTTCACAAAATTGTACCATTCAATAAATTTTTCATACACCTGAAATGTACCTTTCAGAGGATAAACGAAACCAAATCGAGACCTATCATCTACTATTACTAGTAGAAATACATTCCCTCCAATACTCTTTGGAAAAGGTCCAGCTAGATCCATGTGCACTAACTGTAACTTAGTTGTTACTCTATCACTCCTTTTGGCAACAGGATAAGCCTTTAACTTTGTTTTGTTACAGACAGCACACTCTAAATAATTTCTGCATTCTGGTATTTGAATGCCTACTAGCTGTGCAGTCTTTCTAATCATATTATAGTTCATGTGGCCAAACTTCCTGTGTAGCATGTGCAGACATCTGTCACCATGCAAAGGTTTCCCTTCCAAACTCTGAATACTATTTATAGACATTTTATTACTAGCATTCATTCTATAGAAACCATTTTGAAATTTTACTTCCTTATACATACCTGTATTTTTATTACTCATTTTACATAACTCCCCTTCAAACACAATGGATAAACCATGGTCTGCAAGTTATTTCACCCCTAGAACATTGTGTTCTAGCTCAGGAACTAAATAAACATTGTCTAACTTTAGACTAAGTTGACCAATTTCAACTTCTCCCTTTGTTAAAACCTTGCACCTTTGACCATTGGCTAGACTCACACAACTTTGCATAGAACCAGATAAAGGTTCCTTCTCTGCTAACACTTTACTATCCTTAACAAAACTCTTTGCACTCCCAGAGTCAATAATCCAGGGTACCTGAGGAATAAAATCATTGTTACATTGTAAACTCATCAACAGACAGACTGAATCAGAGTCTTTTCTTGACTTGTTGATCTGTCCTTTCTTGTTCTGTGCTGATTCACTCTTCTTAAACTTGTTCTGATAACATTGTCTAGCTTTGTGTCCTCTTTTATTACAAATGTAACAGATGATGTCACACTGGATTGTCTCTTTCCTCTTCATATTGAAGCCTTTGTTAACCATCTTTTCCATTGAAAGTTGCTGGGCATTTCTTCTGTAACAAGCCCAGTTCTCCAATCTAGTCGAAACTAAGTCAAAGTTGATGTCCTCTTCTTTCACAGATTGCATGGAGTCGATGAATGAGTTGTAGCTCTGCCCCAAACTGCTTAGTAGAATTAAGCCTCTCTGATCTTCTGTAAAATTGGTGCCCCTTGCTGCTAAATCATTAAATAGGCTCAGCATTTTACTCAAATGAGTCTCTCTGGCACAATCTTCCATTGACAGAAGCTTCAGTGAAAACAGCTCTCTGCTCAATAAAACTTTTGAGCCTCCAGTAGCCTGCTGATACAGCTTTTCAAGCCTTTTCCAGCAATCAGCGGCTGTTTCTTCCAGAGCTAAATATGTGAGGTTCCTATCGTCAACTGACAGGATGATGGTAGCCCTTGCCTTGCCCTCTTTCAACCTTTCTGCATCAGAAATAGGTTGATGTGTAAGGCAGGATAGCAGCTCCTCCTTTGCCAAAACTGCTCGCACTTTGGTAGCCCATATTAAATAATTTGAGCTGCCTCTGAGTTTTTCTAAATGATGCTGTGCTCCAAATAATGCCATCTTTCTTCACACTACAGATGCTCCTGGCAAAAATTCACTTCAGCTTTTTTTTCTCTAACACTGAGGTAAACAGCGACTTCTGCTGCAATTTGCAGTGTTATTCAAAAACTTTTTCTATGAATTATGGGTTATGTAGTATCTCTGTGCCTCTGCAATTCTGGATTCTGTGTTCTGGGTTCTGGGATTTGGGCCCATAACCTCTTCGGCGTCGAGTATTTATGCCACAGCGGAATAGGCAACAGAAATATAGAAGTTTAATTCCCCATTCGGCCCAATAAACTCCAGTCTCTGTTCGTGTGAATAATGACACTCTCAGTCAATTCACAAGGTAAAAATATAACTTTGTATTGAATTGAGTTTAACAATAATAAGCTAAGCATGGAAAAACAACAGCAATTACAGCTACCTTCCTAAACATCCTTTCCTCACAAATATTTAATCCTAACTGTCCTCTTCAACGGACAAATCCCAACTGACAAATCTTAACTGACAAATCCTCAACATTCCATTTATCAGTCCCGAGACAGCGCCATCTGGTGTCAAACATGTCACACTGCAGAAAATACATCTTGTGCTGACTCATGAATTGCTATTAACAATGCAATAATCTGACAGGTTGACTGCGGCAACCCCACGTACAAGGCATTACAGTAGTCCAGCCGTGATGTCACTGTGGCATGGACCACCGTAGCCAGCGCATCTGATGGAAGGTAAGGTGCCAGTTGACGTGCCTGGCGTAGGTGGAAGAAAGCTCCCTTACTTGTCGCAGCAACCTGGGCCTCCAGTGAGAGTCTCGAGTCTAGTATCACACCGAGACTCTTCACCGACGGGGCCGGGATCAGCGGCTCTCCCTCAAAGAGAGGCAGCGGAATGGGTGGCTCTGGGCGTCCCGGCCATAGAATCTCAGTCTTTGATGGATTGATCTTGAGTTTGTATGAGCGGAGCCATCTGGTCACTGCCTCTAGTCCTTGTCTGAAATTCTCAGGCACCGATGTTACGCCTGGCTCAAGCTTCAGCAGGAGCTGGGTGTCATCTGCATATTGATAGCACCCAAATCCAAAACTTCTAGCTATGCTTGCCAAGGGTTGGACCTAGATGTTAAAAAGCGTTGGTGACAAAATGGTGCCTTGGGGGACTCCACAGTCCAGGATGGATTTCTTGGACACTTGGCCTCGCCACTCAACACGCTGCGAGGGGCCCCGCAGGAAGGAATCGAACCAGGCCAAAGCTGTGTCTTGAATCCCAATGGCTGATAGTCGCCGCAACAGCAAGTCATGGTCCACCGTGTCGAACGCCGCGGTGAGGTCAAGCAGCACCAGGATAGCTGAACCTCCCTTCTCCAATTGGCGGCGGATGTCGTCCGTAATGGCCACCAGCACGGTCACGGTCCCGGCTCCGGCGCGGCCACCCGATTGGCATGGGTCCAGGCTTCCTGAGGTTTCCAGGAATTCCTGTAATTGGATCGCTGCTGCCCGTTCAATCAGTTTCCCGAGGAAGGGTAGGTTTGAGACCGGACGGTAGTTCGCCGGCGCCGCTGGATCCAGGTTCGCCTTCTTCAGCAGCGGGCGGATTGAGAAAAACTCCATAGCATAAATTCAACTTACAATAAAGTAAGTTGACTTTATGCTATGGAGTTTTTCTCAATGACCACATTACTTCTGGGCTAAGCTGAAGCTGCTGCATTTTTTTTACTCTGCTAGATTAGGTTTGTGTTTTATACTTTGGAAAACCTAACCCATAATCCCTGACAGGTTATGGGCCCAGGTATTGCATAGCCCATGTGTCTGGAGTGACTTTTGTTTTTGAAGTATGTGGTCTGGAAGATTGAGAAAGTTTTCTTTGAAAGCATGTTTGGCTTTCTGTTCCTGAGAGTTCGTGGGAGTTGCTGCTAAACGCTGAGCTTCAAGATATCTGCCTCCGGAGATAATGAGGAGAGACAGAAGAAGATTTCCAGCCTGCGACGGAGGAGTTTTTGTTTAACTTTCCCTTCTACGTGCTTATGCAACTAGGGCCAATTTTAATAGCTTTCCTGTTTTGCTTTGCACAAAAGGGATTTGTTTTTCTAAAAGACTTGCCTGGACTGTCGCAGCAGAACTAATAACAACTGTTTGTTTCTTCTTTATGCGGAGTGATTTGCAGGCAGCTGGTAAGCTGCTGGAAGCTGTTTTGGTTTCATTTTTCCCTGCACCAAAAGGAATGGTAAAGGAGAAGTTTTGTTTTTCTACATGAAGTGTTATGGCTTGGCTGTTTTCCCTGTGATGTTGCTCAGAGAAGATAATTGCCTGTGAGTCAGACCCTGCGTGAATTCAAGGAATACTGCAAAGTTTGAAAGTTATTGGACTGCTAGAAGCCAATTTTACACGGAGGTAAATTGGTTGGGCTTAAACCCAGGTATACTGGGGATCCTTTTCTGTTGTTGCAGTGAATTTGTTTTTGGAACTTTGGGACTTTAAAGTGAAAGAACACAATGGCTTTCCGCCTGTTCATATTGGTTCACTCCCATTTGAGAAACTTACTGATAAGAACTGGCTGAGTTGGAGTATCAAATTTAAAGCGTTTTTGGTTTCACAAGATTTATGGGAAATAATTGAGACTTTGCCAGCTCAACCTGATGCTACTGAAAGGAAGCAAGATGAAAGGGCTCTTGCGCTTCTTCAGTTGTCAGTGACTGACCCTTTGTTGGTTCATCTTCATGATATTCCTCATGCTCAAACAGCATGGAATCTGTTCAAAGATATGTTTTAGAGACAGAGCAGTGGGTCAAAGATAATTCTTATGCGCCAGCTGTTTAACCTCAAACATGAGGAAGGTACACCAGTACAACCACATGTTACGAAAGTTGTGGCTCTTTTTTCGGAGTTAAGAGCAAGAGGCATTACTTTTCCTCCTGAGCAGCAAGCTTTAATTCTAATGGGGTCCCTATCTCAACCTTTTTATGTTTATGG
>JARBWK010000006.1:24343221-24391131 GCA_030556195.1 Anolis apletophallus
GACGACAAAGACGACGGCGACGAAGACAACGACGACGATGACAAAGACCACGACGACGAAGACGAAGACGGCGATGGCGACGAAGGCGAAGACGACGAAGACGACGACGAAGACGAAGACGCCGATGGCGACAATGGCGCTGACGACGAAGACGATGATGAAGACGACGATGAAGCCGGCGACGAAGACGAAGACGACGACGAAGATGACGACGCCGGCGACGAAGATGATGACGAAGACGATGAAGGCGAAGGCGAAGATGACGGCGACGAAGACAACGATGAAGACGAAGACCACGACTTATAACTAAGACGAAGACGATGAAGACGACGGTGGCGAAGAAGACGGCTAAGAAGACGACGGCGACGATGACGACGAAGCCGACGAAGAAGACGGCGAAGACGGCGAAGACGACGACGAAGACGACGAAGACGACGACTACGAAGCGAAGACGACGGTGACGAAGACGAGGGGCGACATTACTACGGCGTAAGACGACGAAGACGACCAAGACGGCAAGACGAGAAGAAGACGGCGAAGACGGCGAAGACGGCGATGACGACTTAAGACAGCAAAGAAACGGCGAAGACGACGAAGACGAAGACTACGAGAAAGACGAAGACGGAGATGACAAGACGGCGAAGATGAAGACGAAGACGATGAAGACGTAAGACAACGATGAAGACTATGACTAAGAAGACAAAGACGACGAAGACGATGACGAAGACAAGGACGAAGACGACGGCAACAAAGACGACGACGAAGACGACGACGAAGACGACGACGGCAATGACGACGACGGCGAAGACGACAAAGACAAAGACGACGCTGGCGCATGAAGACGACGAAGCATGACGATGACATTTAAGACGCATTGAAGTTGATGCATAAAGATGATGACGATGAAGACGACGCGAAGACGGCGAAGATTTGCGAACACGGTGACGAAAACGATGAAGAAGAAAACGAAGAAGACAACGGTGAAGACGAAGATTTAAGACGCATTAAGATGACGCTTACGACGAAGACGCGAAAATGTGAAGACAAAGATGACGAAGAGGAGATGATGAAGACGTACAGCAACAAAGATGACGGGTATTTAAGACGAAGGATGAAAGACGATTTATGAAGAAATAAACGGGAAGACAAAGACGACGATTAAGACGACATTTAAGAAGAAGACAATTCAAGACGAAGAAACGACGAGACATAAGACGACGACGATGAGAAAGACGGCGGTGACTAAGACGGGTGGCGGAGCGAAAGACGTCATTTAAGACGAGCATGAAGACAAAGACGACGGGTTAAGACGACGGTGACGAAGAAGACAACGACGACGAGACGATGAAGAAACAACGACGACGAAGACGACGACGAAGACGGCGACGAAGACGGCGACGAAGACGGCGACGACGACGAAGACGACGAAGAAGACGACGATGAAGACGATGACACGAGACGTGCGATGACGACAGTGGCAAAGACAGCAAAGACGAAGAAGACAAAAAACGACGATGGCTAATAAAGACAACGGCGAAGATTTAAGAAGACAAAGACGACGAGGACAAAGATGACGACTAAGACGATTACGACGACGATAAAGACGACGATAAAGACGACGACGAAGACGACGACGCAGACGGCGACGAAGATGACGACGAAGACGGCGAAGAAGACGACGAAGACGATGATGAAGACGACGACGATGGCGACGACGAGGAGATGACGAAGAGAAGACGAAGATTTAAGACGCATTTACGAAGACGACGACAAAGATGATGATGACGACGAAGACGACAACCGAAGACGACGACGACGATGACGCCGACGATGAAGACGACGGCGAAGACGACGGCGAAGACGACGGCGAAGACGATGGCGAAGATGGCGATGAAGACGATGAAGACGATGACGGCAGCGAAGACAACGAAGGCGACGACTACGAAGACGTAAGAAGAAGAAGATGAAGACAACGACGATGACGACGGCCGATAAAGACAACGACGAAGAAGACGCAGACGAAGAAGCGAGGACGAGACGACGATGGCGACGACGGGCGCAAAGACGACGAAGACGATAAGACGATAATTACGAAGATGACGACAACGAAGAAGACAAAGATGATGATAAGACGATTTAAGACGACAAATTTAAGACGACGATGACGACGACGATGACGCCGACGATGAAGACGACGAAGACGACGAAGACGCCGCCGACGAAGACAACGAAGGCGACAACTATGAAGACGACGAAGACAAAGATGACGACAAAGATGACGACAAAGATGACGACGGCGAAGATGGCGACGAAAGCGACAAAGGCGGCGACGACGACAAAGACGAATACGACGAGGAATACGACGACGAAGACGACTAAGGCGGCGACGACGAATACGACGATGAAGACGACAACAAAGATGACGACGAAGACGATGACAAAGACGAAGGCGACAAGATGACGGCGACGAAGACGGCGACGAAGATGACGACGAAGACGATGAAGAAGACGACGATGAAGACGATGATGAAGACGATGAAGAAGACGACGACAAAGACAATGATGAAGACTATGACGAAGACGACGACGAAGATGAAGACAACAACGAAGACCACGACGAAGACCGCGACGGCGAAGACGAAGACGAAAACGACGATGACGACGACGGCGTAGATGATGAAGACGAAGACGACGACGAATACGATGACGACGACGAAGACGACGACCGAAGACGGGCGATCACGACGACACATTTAATCACGATTTACCGATCACGAAGGTGAAGACAATGAAGATGGCGGCGAAGACGATGAAGACGATGAAGACGATGACGACGACGAATACGACGAAGACGGCGAAGACGGGCGAAGACGGGCGAAGACGAAGACGGGCGAAGACGACGGGCGATTTAAGGCGATGAAGACGGCAGCGACGGCGAAGACGGCGAAGACGGCAAAGACGCCGGCGACGGCGAGGATGAAAACGAAGACGACGGTGACGAAGACGGAGATGACGAAGACGACGACAAAGACGACGGCGACGGAGACAACGATGAAGACGACAACGAAGATGACGAAGACGACAACAAAGACGACGGCGACGAAGACGAAGACAACGACGCCGCTGACGAAGACCATGACGACGAAGACAAAGACAAAGACGAAAACGACGATGACGACGGCGGCGGCGTAGACGACGAAGACGAAGACGACGACGAAGATGGCGACGAAGACGACGAAGATGAAGACGGCGACGGCGACAAAGACGACGACGAAGACAACGAAGGCGACAACTACGAAGACGACGAAGACGACAACGATGACGACGACAAAGATGACGACGACGAAGACGAAGACGGCGAAGACGGCGAAGACGGCGAAGACGGCGAAGACGGCGAAGACGGCGACTACGAAGACGACGACTACGAAGCAAAGACGATGGTGATGAAGGCGGCGGCGCCGGCGAAGACGAAGACGATGACGATGATGACGAAGCCGACGGCGAAGCCGACGAAGAAGACAAAGACGACGAAGACGATGACGAAGACAAGGGCGAAGACGACGGCGAAGACGACGGCGAAGACGACGACGGAGACGACGACGGAGACGATGACGGAGACGACGACGGCGATGACGACGGCGGCGAAGACTGCGAAGACGACGAAGACAAAGACGACGACGGCGAAGACAACGAAGACGATTTATCACGAAGACTAATTTTACCACAAAGATGACGATTCAGATCTATTTAATCTACCCATAAAGACGATTTACCTAAGATGGCGACTCTAAGCCGGCGACGAAGATGACGACGAAGACGATGAAGAAGACGACGACGAAGACGATGATGAAGACGACGACAAAGACGACGGCGACGAAGACGGCGACAACGACTACGAAGACGACGAAGAAGACGGCGAAGTCGACGAAGACGACGCAGACGAAGGCGAAGATGACGGCGACGAAGACGACTAAGACGACTAAGACGTAGAAGAAGACGACGAAGATGGCGAAGACGACGATGTGTAATGACGCTCCAATTTCCGTAAGGATCACGCGTAGATAGAAGCACGGTCCAACACGATTTTATTGCAGGTACAACACTTGTAAAGCTAAAGCACCGGCCCGCCACCTAAACACACCTTTTATACCCCAACCCCCCTCCCTTTGCCCATGCAATGTCCAGGGAGGGTTGCACCATATCCGGGTGAGTCAGCAATCCCCACAGTCCAAAGGGATGTGACCTCATTAGTCTCTGAGTCAGCACTATTAGTCCAGTGTCCAATGTCCAAGTCCAGAAGAGGTTACCTCACTTCCTCTGGAGGCACCTGGAAGTTGCATCACTCCCAGACTGACTCAGCATGGTCCTTCAGCAACTAGAGCAAAGGTCACTTTCACTCCCAGAGAACTGGGACAAAGGTCAGCACCACCTCATGGCAGGCTGGAAACCTGAACTTCTTCTAAGCTCAGATTTCCCAGATCTGACATAACATCCTTCTCCACCGCATCCTCCCCCTGTAGAAACAAGACACCATTCAATCTTTGGGCGGAAGGGGCCCCACATATCTTTTCAAAAAACTACAGTGAAATGTAGGGTGAACTTTGCCTAAACTCTTTGGCAAAAGGAGGGTGTAAGAGACCTTATTTGCTGCCTTTTCAACCCTGAAAGGCCCAATATATTTCGGACTTAGTTTCTTTGACAGGTATCCCAATTTTAAGTTTTGTGTGGATAACCATACCAGATCGCCCTCTACATACTCCTCCCCTTCCTGCCTTCACCGATCCCCAAATAGCTTGTAAGACCGTTGTGCCTTTCCCAAAGCCTCCGTCACTTCCTTCCAATCATCCTGTGCTCGCATCCTCCACTCACTCTTCTCCTCTCCCCCAAACTCCAACAACTGAGGCAAAGGAGCCACATCCTGGCCGTAAACCACCTCGAAAGGAGACTTCCCAGTGGAAGAATGCACCGAGCTATTATATGCCATCTCGGCATAGGGCAACAAGTCTGACCAATTACTTTGCTCCTTGTTACTAAATATACGCAAATACCCTCCTAATGATTTCTGCGTTCTCTCCACGACACCATTGCAGCAGTAGTAAGCCGCCTCTGGGCCCCCAACACTTCCAAAAACTTCTCCCAAAACCGGGCAGTAAACTGAACTCCACGATCACTGAGAACCTGCTCCGGGCACCCATGCAATCGATACACATGCTGCACGTATAACTCAGCCAACCGTTCTGCTGACGGCAATCCCTTCAAAGGGATAAAATGAGCCTGCTTCGAAAACAAATCTAGCACGGTCCAGATGTACCTGTAACCCCGACTCGATGGCAACTCCCCCACAAAGTCAGTGCTGACATGTGTCCACGGCCGCACTGGAGAAGCCACCACTTGAATCAATCCCTGCGGCTTAGCAGCAGGAGCCTTGTTCCTAGCACACTCTTCACAACGCTCTACATATTCCTTCACCTCTGCTCTCATACCTGGCCACCAATACCGCTTCTTTATGGTTAAGAGTGTTTTCGTGACTCCCCAATGACCAGCAGACTTGTGATCGTGATTGAGCTCTAAAACCTTCCTCCTCACGCCTTGAGGTACATACACTTTATTTCCCATAACCCATAAACCATTCAATAACTTGCATTCACCTTCATGGCTCTGTAACCACACATCACCTTCATAACCCTTCTGCAACTCCAAACACCACTCATCTACCCCATCTTCCTCCTTCTTCACCTCTCTCACCACTTGAGACCTCGTCTGCACTGCCAAACCCCAATGCTCCTTGGTAAACATCTCCTCTGACTTCTCTAAACAATTCTCTCCCATACTGGGATATCGGGACAAGGCGTCAGCCACCACATTTTCCTTTCCCTTTATGTGTTGCAACGAGAAATTAAACCGGGCAAAGTACTGAGCCCATCTCACCAACTTGGGAGATAGCTTCTGAGGGTTCTTCAAATACTGGAGATTTTGGTGGTCTGTCAACACTACAAAAGGAAAAGCAGCCCCCTCCAGGAACTGACGCCACGTTTGTAAAGCACTCTTTACAGCAAAAGTCTCTTTCTCCCAAACGGGCCATTTCCTCTCCTGTTCCCCGAACTTCTTCGAGAAATACGCACATGGCCTCAAATTCCCTTGCTCATCTCTCTGCATCAACGCACCCCCATATGCCCAAGCGGAAGCATCACATTGCACAACAAAAGGCTTGTCTACATTCGGGTGCATTAACAGAGGACCACAGGTGAACGCTCTCTTTAACCTCTCAAACGCCTCTTGGCACTTCTTAGTCCAATCCAACTTAGCACCCGGGGACTTAGTCCTCTTCGACTCTCCCTTCCCCTTGGTTTTTAACAACTCTGTAAGCGGGAGAGTTATTGCTGAAAATTCCGGTATGAAAGTCCGATAAAAGTTAGCCAACCCCAAGAAAGCCTGCAGCTGCCTTTGGGTTTGTGGAGCCTCCCAGCTCAACACATCCTCCACTTTAGCCGGATCCATAGCCACTCCATTCTCACTAATTCTAAATCAATCTGACTCTTCCCAAACTCACACTTACTCAACTTCACATACAACCTAGCCTGTCGCAATCTCTCTAACACCTCTCGAACCAACGGAACATGCTCTTCCCTAGTACGCGTCACAATCACAATGTCATCTAAATAAACAAACACCCCCTTATACAAAAGGGGGTGTAACACCTCATTTATAAGCTGCATGAAAATACCCGGAGCTCCGGCTAAACCGAAAGGCATCACGGTCCATTCGTACAGCCCGAGGGGGCAAGAGAAAGCAGTCTTCCATTGATCACTTTTCTTCACCCTCACCATATGAAACGCGTCTATCAAGTCCAGTTTGGTGAAGAACCTACCGCCCCCTAGCTGGCCTAATAAGTCCTTGATCAGTGGCAAGGGGTAACAATTCGTAGTACTGATAGCATTCAACCCTCGATAATCAATACACAATCGCAGCTTCCCATCCTTCTTCTCCCTAAACAAAACTGGCGCCGCAATAGGAGATTCAGATCTCCGGATAAACCCCTTCTCCAAATACCCATCAATCTGCTCTCTCAAAGCCACCTTCTCCTGCACCGTCATAGCATATATTTTGGGCTTAGGCATGACAGCCCCTTCCTTAACTTCTATGCTACATTGTACATTACGCACAGGGGGAAGACTTTGGGCCAATATAGGGTTAAATACATCAGCATAATCCCAATATTCTACAGGCACCCCCTGTACCTTGCTTCGAATTCCTTCCCCCACATTTGGTTCACATTGCACCATCCCAGTCTTCCAATCAATTTTGGGGTTTACCTGCTCTAACCATGGTAGTCCTAATACCACTTCATGACCTTTAATGGGAGCCACCACAAAATCTATATCTCCCTCCCAAGGTCCCACCCGACCTTTTAGATCTTTAGTCCCCAAAGAAAACGGTCCACCCCCAATAGATGACCCGTCTAACTGGGTAAAAGTTACAGAGGTTGTCAGGGTTTTCGTTTCCCCACCCAAATCATCCACTAATTTCTGGGACATGATGTTTTCTGAACACCCACAATCCACCAATGCCTTTTTCTCAATAATGTCCTTCCCCTTAAATAAACCCAGGGTGCATTGTATACTTGGGGGACTCACCCCAACACTTTTTGAATCTGCATTGTCCTTAGCGGAGGCTACTTTAACCGGATCCGGCACCTGCTTCTGCCGGCACTGGGACGCAAAATGGCCCGGCTGAGAACAGATGAAACAAAGGCCTCGTCCCATAACAGGTTTCTTTAAAGCACTGCCTCTGCCATCACATCTAGGCTCTCCTCCCCGGACTCGTCCCTCAGCAAAGCCGCGTCCCGAAACTCTGGACCTGGTCGACTGGAACCGTCGTCGCTGCACTTGGGCCAAGATCCCCTCCACGCTGCCAGCTAACTGGATCCAACCATCAACGTCACCTGGATCACCTCGATGCAAGCACCACTCTAGGATCTCCTTCCGCAGGCCATCTTTAAATAGTTCAAGCAATGTAGCCTGGGACCACTCAGCAACCTTACCGGCCAATCCCATAAATTCCTCCGCATATTCTGTAACAGATCGGGATCCTTGGGATAGACAGCGCAGCGCTTCCTTTGCCTTTATCCGCTCCAAAGGATCACGGAAGCGATTTCTGATTGCTTGCAAGAAGGCTCGAACCGATGTCAGGCATGGATCTCTACGGTCATGGCACTGCACATACCATTCAGCGGCCCTTCCTTTGAACACTCCTCCAATGGCCCGAACTCTGCTGCAATCACTGGGATAGAGATGACCGTAGTCCTCCATATGATCCTTCACTGCAGCGATAAAGAAAGCCACCTTGCAAGCCTCCCCTTCAAACTCAACCCGCAGGGGTTCTTTCTTCAGACGTCCACCAAACTCCTGGGATTGCACTCCTCTCCCTTGAGGGGCCTCAAACCTGGGAATTCCCCTTCCCATCCCTGCCGGCGGTGGAGGGCGGCTCACCGGGACCGGATTTCCTTCCGATGCAGGATGACCACCATCCGTCCACACTCCCATGGGAGATCTAGGACGTTTAGCTGACGGTCCGCCATCCATCCACGAATAAAAAGTGAAGTTTCCTCCTCCCGGTGCACTCCACGCCGAATCCACTGCCTCTCTCCTGGAGAAAGCCCGGGACATCCTTCTCATGGTATGCTCCATCGCCTCCAATCTACACTTCATCACCTCCAATTCCGATGCTGATTCAGGTTCCGTGGTCTCACTACCACCTTCCGCCAGGTCCACCTGAGCTGGGGCTCTCCTTCCCCCAGCTTCTCTGGTCCTGTCCTCTATTGGATCCACCTGAGCTGGCCCTTTTTTCAGCACAGCTTCTCTGGTTCCTCCGGCCATCCGGACATCCGACCGAATGGGGCCTCGCTGTCCCCTTCCTCGGGATTCATCTCTCAAAGAGCTCACCTGAGCGTTCCACAATCTCTCCGCTTCTTTGAGCTCATCCACACGAGAAGACGCCATCGTCTCTCTGGACCCGTCCGGGAACCCCACTTGGTCAATGGTATTCCACTCCCATTCCATGGTTCTCCGGACCTCTTCAGGAGCAATATTCCACATATCGATATACTCCTCTTCTTTCCACGCCAACCTCTCCATTGCTGGGAAAGTTGAATGGGGCTTTAGCTTCTGTAATGACGCTCCGTTTCGGTAAGGATCACGCGTAGATAGAAGCACGGTCCAACACGATTTTATTGCAGGTACAACACTTGTAAAGCTAAAGCACCGGCCCACCACCTAAACACACCTTTTATACCCCAACCCCCCTCCCTTTGCCCATGCAATGTCCAGGGAGGGTTGCACCATATCCGGGTGAGTCAGCAATCCCCACAGTCCAAAGGGATGTGACCTCATTAGTCTCTGAGTCAGCACTATTAGTCCAGTGTCCAATGTCCAAGTCCAGAAGAGGTTACCTCACTTCCTCTGGAGGCACCTGGAAGTTGCATCACTCCCAGACTGACTCAGCATGGTCCTTCAGCAACTAGAGCAAAGGTCACTTTCACTCCCAGAGAACTGGGACAAAGGTCAGCACCACCTCATGGCAGGCTGGAAACCTGAACTTCTTCTAAGCTCAGATTTCCCAGATCTGACACGACGAAGACGGCGAAGAAGACGGCGACGAAGACGGCGACGAAGACGGTGACGAAGACGGCGAAGACGAAGACGACAACAACAAAGACGATGAAGACAACGACTACGCAGCGAAGACGACGGTGACGAAGGCGACGGTGATGAAGACAGCGATGACGAAGATGACGAAGACAACGAAGGCGATGAAGGCGACGAAGGCGACGAAGGCGACGAAGGCGACGAAGATGATGAAGATGACAACAAAGACGACGAAGACGACGACGACGAAGACGGCGGCGACGACTACGAAGACGACGAAGAAGACGGCGAAGTCGACGAAGACGGAGGCGAAGACGATGAAGAAGACGACGAAGGCGAAGGCGAAGAAGACGACGACGAAGATGACTAAGACGTAGAAGAAGATGACGACGAAGACGACGACGAAGATGACGGCGAAGACAATGACGAATACGATGACGACTCCGAAGATGCCGAAGACGAAGACGCCAAAGATGACGGCGATGGCGAAAACGACGGCGACGGCGAAAACGACGAAGATGACGGCAACGAAGAGGACGACAAAGATGACGGCGAAGACAAAGACAACGAAGGCGACGACTACGAAGACGACGAAGACGACAACGACGATGACGACAAAGATGACGACGACGACGATGAAGACGACGACGAAGACGACGACGAAGACGATGGCGAAGATGGCGATGAAGACGATGACGACGGCGAATACGACGAAGACGACGAAGACGACGACGAAGACAACGACGACGAAGGCGACGAAGATGGCAGCGACGGCGAAGACGGCGGCGACGGCGAAGACGGCGGCGACGGCCAAGACGGCGGTGACGGACGGGCGACGGGCGGCGGCGGCGGGCGACGACGGCGATTTAAGACGGCGATTTAAAACGACGACGAAGACGACGGCAAAGACAGCGGCGAAGACAAAGATGACAACGAAGACGACGACGAAAACAACGTTGAAGATGACGGCAAAGAGGCGGCGAAGACGAAGACGACAACGAAGATGACAACGAAGACGGCGACGAAGATGGCGAAGACGAAGACGACGACAATGAAGACGACGAAGACAAGACTACGAAGCGAAGACGACGGTGACGAAGACAACGACGACGAAGATGACGAAGACAACGAAGGCGACGAAGGCGACGAAGGCGATGATGGAGGCGACGACGAAGACGACGACGAAGACGACTACGAAGACGATGAAGAAGACGGCGAAGTCTCCGAAGACGGTGACGAAGACGATGAAGACGACGATGAAGGCGAAGGCGAAGACGACGACGAAGACGACTAAGGCGTAGAAGACGACGACGAAGACGGTGAAGACGACGACGAAGACGATGGCGAAGATGGCAATGAAGACGATGACGACAGCGAATACGACGAATACGACGAAGACGACGAAGACGACGAAGACGACGGCGAAGACAACGACGACGAAGGCGACGAAGACGGCAGCGACGGCGAAGACGGCGGCGACGGCAAACACGCCGGCGACGTCGAAGATGGCGACGAAGACGACGGTGACGAAGACGGAGATGACGAAGATGACGACAAAGACGACGGCGACGAAGACGAAGACAACGACGAAGACGACGACGAAGATGACGAAGACGACAACAAAGACGACGACAACGAAGATGAAGACGACGACGACGACGAAGACCACGACGATGAAGATGAAGACGAAAACGACGACGACGACGACGACGGCGTAGACGACGAAGACAAAGACGACGGCGAAGACGACGACGAAGATGGCGACGAAGACACGATTTACGACGAAGAAGAAGAAGACGACGCGAAGACGAAGACGAAGACGAAGACGAAGACGAAGACGCCGATGACGATGATGGCGCCGCCGGAAGACGGCGACAACACGAAGACGAAGACGCCGCCGATGAAGAAGACAACGAAGACGACGGTAATACGACGATTAAGATGACGAAGACGACGAAGACGACAACGATGACGACGACAAAGATGACGAAGACGATTTAAAAGATGAAGACGAAGCGAAGAGATGGACGACGAAGATGACGGCGACAAGAGACGACGACGAACAAAGACGAATACGACGACGAAGACGACGACGAATGAAGACGACGACGAAGAAGACGAAGACGATGATTTGAAGACAAAGAATACGACGAAGACGACGATTTAAGACAAAGATGACGACGAAGACGATGAAAGAAAGAAAGAGACGACGAAAGACGACGACGACAACAAAGATGACGAAGACGACAATGAAGACGGCGATGAAGAAGACACGATGAAGACGAAGACGAAGATGACGAAGACGAAGAAGACGATAACGAAGAGACGAAGATGAAAGATGATGACATTTAAGACGACTAAGGCGAAGAAGACGACGATGCGAAGACGACAACGAAGAAGACACGGGACGAAGACGACAGATAAAGATGACGAAGACGATTTAAACGGCAAAGACGACGGAAGACGGATTAAGACGATGAAGAAGACGACGAAGGCGCGATGATGAATAAGACGCGAAGAAGATGAAGAAGACGACTAAGACGACGAAGAAGAAGAAGATGATAAGACAGCGAAGACGACGGACATTTAAGATGACAGCGAAGATGACGGCGAAGACGATGACGAAGACGATGACGACGGCGAAGATGACGGAAGAAGATGGCGAAGACGAAGACGCTGAAGATGACGGCGACGCGAAGATGACGGCGACGGTGAAAAAACGAAGATGACGAAGATGATGAAGACGAAGACGACGACAAAGATGAAGCGAAGATGACGAAGACGAAAAAAAGACGATGACGAAGACGACGATTTAAGACGAAGACAATGACGACGACGAAGGCGAAGGCGACGATGAAGACGACGGTGAAGATGGCGATGAAGACGATGAAGACGATGAAGACGATGACGGCGGAAGACGACGACGAAGAAGACGACGGCGAAGACGACGACGAAGACGGGCAGCGACGACACGAAGACGGCGATGAAAACGACTTAAGACGACGGCAAAGACGGCGAAGACGAGAGACAAAGACGATTTAAGACGACGACTAAAGACAACGTTGAAGACGACGGCAAAGAGGACGAAGACGAAGACGACGGCTAAGATGGCGACGAAGACGGCGACGAAGATGGCGAAGACGAAGACGACGAAGAAGACGACGAAGACAACGAAGACTTAAGCGAAGACGACGGTGACGAAGACAACGACGGCGAAGAGACGACGAAGACGACAAAGACGAAGATGAAAGATCGAAGCCTTCGATCAAAGACGAAGACGATGATGAAGGCGACGACGAAGACGACGACGAAGACGAAGAAGAAGACGAAGACGAAGACGACGACGAAGACGAAGAAGACGACGAAGACGACGAAGACGATGAAGACGACGATGAAGACGATGGCGATGAAGACGACGACGAAGACGACTAAGACATAGAAGAAGAGATGAAGAAGACGAAGAAGACGACGATGAGACGAATGAAGATGGTGATGAAGACGATGACGGCAGCGAAGACGACGAAGACGACGAAGACGACGAAGACGACGAAGACGAAGACGAAGACGACGACGATGAAGGCAAGAAGACGGCAGCGACGACGAAGACGGCGGCGACGGCAAAAGATGCCGACGTAAAGACGAAGAAGATGGCGGCGAAGACGTCGGCGACGAAGACGGAGATGACGAAGACGACGACAAAGACGACGGCGACGAAGATGAAGACAACGATGAAGACGATGACGAAGATGACGAAGACGACGACAAAGACGACGAAGACGAAGACAAAGACGACGAAGAAGACCACGACGAGGAAGATGAAGACGAAAACGACGACGACGACGACAAAGACGACGGCGACGAAGACGACGAAGAAGACGACGACGAAGATGGCGACGAAGAAAGACGACGAAGAAGACGAAGAAGACGACGAAGACGAAGACGAAGACGAAGACGAAGACGAAGACGATGAGATGACGAATGATAAGACGACGGCGAAGAAGACGGCAAAGACGCCGACGACGAAGACAACGAAGGCGACGACTACGAAGACTACGAAGACGAGAACGACGATGACGACGACAAAGATGACGACGAAGACAATGACGACGACGACGATGGATGGCGACGACGAAGAAGACGACAATGACGAAGACGACGACGAAGACGAAGACGACGACTAAGACGACGATTTAAGACCACGACGATGAAGATGACGACGAAACAAAGATGACGACGAAAACGATGAAAAAAGACGAAGGCGACGAAGATGACGGCGACGAAGACGACGAACGAAGACGACGACCAAGACGACGAAGACGATGACGACGATGAAGACGATGAAGACGAAGACGACGAGACGAAGACGACGGCATTTAAGACGACGAAGAAGACGACGACTAAAGACGGCGAAGACGAAGATGGCAGAGAAGACGGCGAAGACGGCGTAACGGCGAAGATGACGAAGACGACAAAAGACGACGACGAAGACTAAGAGGGCGACGAAAGACGAAGAAGACGGTGACGAAGAAGACGAAGACGAAGACGAAGACGAAACGATGACGAAGACGACGGCGATGGCGAGAGACGGACGAAGACGAAGAACGAAGATGAAGACAAAGACAAAGGCGACGAAGACGACGACGAAGAAGACGAAGACGACAACGAAGACGAAGAGACGAAGACGAAAGACGGGCGATTTAAGATGATTTTAATGACGAAAGAAACGGCGATGAAGACGGGCGATGAAGACGACAAAGACAAAGATGATGAAGACGGTGACGGCGAAGACGACGAAGACAACGACTACGAAGCGAAGACGACGGAGACGAAGACGAAGACGGCGAAGATGACGAAGACAACGAAGGCGACGAAGGCGACGAAGACGATGATGAAGGACGACGAAGAAGACGGCGACGAAGACGAAGACGAGGATGAAAACGACGACGACAACGAAGACGACTAAGAAGACAGCGAAGATGACGAAGACGGCGACGAAGACGATGAAGAGGACGATGATGAAGGCGAAGACAAAGAAGACGACGATGAAGACGATTTAAGAAGACGAGAAGACGAAGACGAAGAAGATGAATGAAGACGATAAGACGAAGAAGATGACGACGGACGATTTAAGATGGCAATGAAGACGATGAAGACGAAGACGACAGCGATGACGACGAAGACAACGACGAAGACAACGAAGACGACGAGGCGACGAAGACGACGGCGACGAAGACGGAGATGACGAAGACGACGAAGACGAAGACGACGAAGACGACGACGAAGATGACGAAGACGACAACAAAGACGACGGCAACGAAGACGAAGACAACGGCGACGACGGCGAAGACCACGACGACGAAGACGAAGACGAAAACGACGATGACGACGACGGCGTAGACGACGAAGACGAAGACGACGGCGAAGACGACGACGAAGATGGCGACGAAGACGACGACAAAGACGAAGACGCCGATGACGATGATGGCGGCGACGGCGAAGACGCCGAAGACGAATACGCTGCCGACGAAGACAACGAAGGCGACAACTACGAAGACGACGAAGACGACAACGATGACGACGACAAAGATGACGACGGCGAAGACGACGGCGAAGATGGCGACGAAGGCGGCAAAGACGACGACGACAAAGACGAATACGACGACGAATACGACGACGAAGACGACTAAGGCGACGACGACGAATACGACGATGAAGACGACAACAAAGATGACGACGAAGACGATGACAAAGACGAAGGCGACGAAGATGACGGCGACGAAGACGACGATGAAGACGACGATGAAGACGACGATGAAGACGATAACGAAGACGACGGCGAAGAAGACGGCGATGAAGATGACGATGACGACGGCGAAGACGGTGAAGACGGTGAAGACAGCGAAGACGGCGAAGACGGCGAAGACGGCTAAGACGACGAAGACGATGAAGACGACGACTACGAAGCAAAGACGACGGTTACGAAGGAAGCGGCGGCGGCGGCAAAGACGAAGACGATGATGATGAAGCCGACGGCGAAGCCGACGAAGAAGACAAAGACGACAAAGACGATGACGAAGACAAGGACGAAGACGACGGCAACGAAGACGAAGACGACGAAGACGACGACGGAGACGACGACGAAGACGACGGCGATGACGACGACGGCGATGACGACGACGGCGAAGACGGCGAAGACGACGATGACAAAGACGACGACGGAGAAGACAACGAAGGCGACGACTACGAAGACGACGACGACAAAGATGACGACGAAGACGATGACGACGACGAGGACAAAGACGACGACGAAGACGACGACGCAGACGGCGACGAAGCCGGTGATGAAGACAGCGACGACGACTACGAAGACGACGAAGAAGACGGCGAAGTTGACGAAGACGGCGACGAAGACGACGCAGACGAAGGCGAAGATGACGGCGACGAAGACGACGAAGACGACTAAGACGTAGAAGAAGACGACGAAGACGGCGAAGACGACGATGAAGACGACGACGAAGATGACGACGAAGACGATGATGAATACGATGACGACGCCGAAGATGCCGAAGACGACGACGATGAAGACGACGAAGATGACGGCGACGGCGAAGACGACGGCGACGGCGAAAACGACGAAGATGACGGCGACGAAGACGACGACAAAGACGATGGCGAAGACGACGGCGAAGACGACGGCGAAGACGACGGCGAAGACGACGACGAGAAAGACGCCGCCGGAGACGACGACAGAGACGACGACGATGACGAAGACGACGACGAAGACGATGGCGATGGCGACGAAGACGACGACAAAGACGACAACGAAGACGAAGACGACGATGGCAAAGACGGCGAAGACGACAAAGACGAAGACAACGCTGATGAAAACAACAAAGACAACGAAGGCGACGACTACGAAGACGACGACGAAGACGACGACGAAGATTATGTCGAAGACGACGAAGGAGGAAAGATAAAAGAATGGGATAGGAAACTGAATTATTGGGTGGAAGGAGGAAAGAAACCAAGGATAAGGAAAAATGGTTGATTGCAAATGAAAAGGAAGGAGGATGGGGAATCCCTAGTTTAGAAACATATAGAGATGCCTTTCAAATTGAAAGACTGATAGAGCTGCAGGACGAGGATAAGAGAGGGGCAAAATTGGAAAAAGAAGTGAATGGATTCGGAACTGAGGACTGGATCTTTAGGAGATGGGAAAAAAGTGAGGTGGACAAATTGATTGGACCAATGAGAGCTACTATGGAAGTGTGGAAAGTTTGGCAAAGGAAGATAGCACCGGGAGTATCAAAAGTGGCCTCGCTAGAGATAATGAACCCTAAGAGAGAGGAAAATTTGAGCAGCATAATAAGGATACTGAGAGAGAAGGGGATTACAAGCCTGGAGCAATTATTATTATTATTTATTATTTATTGAGGCTTCTTCGCCGCCGACTCCCGGGGGCTCGCGGCGGCTCACAAAGCCAATGGCACCGCGCCAAAGGGTTAAAACATACACAGTTTAAAACACAATTAAAACACAATTAAAACAATAAAATACAATATGAACAGTAGAAACAGCAGTAATGTTGGAGCCCAGGAAGTGTCAACATAGCCTACTCACCAAAGGCCTGCCTAAACAAATAAGTTTTGCAGGCCCGCCCCTCCGGCGAGTGGATGTTAAACGTGCCAACTTTGCAGATAGTACTGCCAAGAGGTTGGCCTCCTCAGACCGAAGTGATCTCGCTGGGCAATATGGGGTGAGACGGTCCCTCAGAGACGCTGGCCCCAGGCCGTGTATGGCCTTAAAGGTAAGAACCAGCACTTTGAAGGCGACCCGGTGCTCAATTGGTAGCCAGTGCAGATCCTGCAAAATTGGTGTTATGCGGCAGCCTGCTGGAGCCCCAGACAGGAGCCGGGCGGCAGTGTTCTGCACCAGCTTGAGCTTCCGGATCGACGACATAGGCAGGCCAACGAATAGAGAGTTACAGTAGTCTAGCCTTGAGATGTCCGTGGCTTGGATGACCGTGGCTAGGTCGCTCCGGGAGATGTAGGGGGCCAGCCTCCTTGCCTGGCGGAGATGGAAGAAAGCAGCCTTGCTGGCCATGGAGACCTGGGCCTCCATGGTCAGCTGGGAGTCCAATTGGACACCCAGGCTCCTCACAGACGGCGCTGGATGCCGTCTGTGGATGAAGGGGGTAGGATTAGGAGAGAAAGACTGGAAAATTGGTTAGGAGAAAGGCGGTGGCTGCAAATCAGGGCAATAAGTGACTACCTTAAGCAGAGGGAGGTTAGAGAGGCTTTGCAAAGAGAGGATCTGAATCTCGAGAAGATAATTAGGGAAAAGAAGGAAGGAAAAGGGTCCAGGTTGGAAGGATATACAATATGTTAATATCATCAGGGGGAAGTACGGTAGAAGAATTAACCACAATGTGGGAGAGGGAATTGCAAGTCTCAGAAGCAGAGATGGAGAGGATAGTGGGGGATATTGCCAAACTTAAGAATACAAGAGTGAGGGAAACAAGGAGGAAAATACTGCATAAGTGGTATCGTACTCCGGCCCAATTAACATATATCTCCCAAAATGCGGGTTCTCGATGCTGGCATGGCTGCCGAGATAAAGGGGTTTATATGCACCTATTATGGGAATGCGAGGTAGTCCAAAGATTCTGGAAAGAGGTAGAAGGGAAGATAAACAGAGCTTTGAATATAAAATGGACTATCACAAAAGAGATGGCGGTGTTGGTTAAAAAGAACAAGATGGGTGAACACTGAAACTAAGTCAGCAATGATAGAAAGCGCCAGGCCGTGGTGGTTTTAGGATGGAAGGACTCCACAAAATGGACAATAGACAATTGGCTGCGGTACTTGGTAGAACACATTCAATTCGAAATTATGGAGATGAAGGTCAATCAATTACATGAGGACAAATTGCAACAGCTGTTGGGACGGTGGGACCGGGTGAGAGGATACATCGTATGGAGAACCCGGGATCAAACCATTAGCAATAAGTTGGAGTTATTATTTAAGATGTAATGTAAACTGTCCGAGAAGCTTGCAGAAGAGGAGGAAGAAGAAAACTAAGATGTAACCCTCAGCAGGGGTGGAGGGGCGTGGATGTTTGTGAGGGGGGAGGGTCACGTTCACAGGGCACACTGTTGTTTATGTTGTTTATGTATATATGTTTGTATGGATGCTGTAAAATAAAATTTTTAAAAAATCAAAAAAAAAAGAAGACGACGAAGACGACGACGAAAACGAAGGCGAAGATGACGAAGACGAAGACAAAGATGACGAAGACGGCGACGAAGACGACGGCGACGAAGACGGCTACGACGACGGCTACGACGATGAAGACGACGACGAAGACGACGATGACGAATATGAAGACGGCGAAGACAACGAAGACGAAGACGACGCCGACGAAGACAACGAAGGCGACGACTACGAAGACGACGAAGACGACAACGATGACGACGACGACAAAGATGACGACGAAGAAGACGACGGCGAAGATGGCGATGAAGACGATGAAGACGATGACGACGATGACGACGGCGAATACGACGAAGGCGACAAAGACGACGACGAAGACAACGACGAAGACGACGACGGAGACGAAGATGGCAGCGATGGCGGCGGCGGCGGCGGCGACGGTGACGTCGACGAAGACGACAGCAAAGATAGCGGCGAAGACGAAGACGGCGACGAAGACGGCGACGAAAAGGCGAAGACAACGACTACAAAGCGAAGACGACGGTGACGAAGACGACGGTGATGAAGACGACGACGAAGATGACGAAGACAACGGAGGCGACGAAGGCGACGAAGACGATGATGAAGACGACGACGAAGACGACGAAGACGAAGACGGCGACTACGAAGACGAAGAAGAAGACGGCGAAGTCGACGAAGACGGAGACGATGAAGAAGACGACGAAGGCGAAGGCAAAGAAGACGACGACGAAGACGACTAAGACGTAGAAGAAGACGAAGATGACGGCGAAGACGATGACGAATACGATGACGACTCCGAAGATGCCGAAGACGACGGCAACAGCGAAGACGACGACGAAGACGACGACGGCGAAGACGACGACGAAGACGACGGCGAAGACGACGGCGAAGACGACGGCGAAGATGGCAATGAAGACAATGAAGACGATGACGACGGCGAATACGACGAAGACGACGAAGACGACGACGAAGACAACGATGACGACGAAGGCGACGAAGACGGCAGCGACGGCGAAGACGGCGAAGACGGCGACGAAGGCGACGAAGACGGAGATGACGAAGACGACGACAAAGACGACGGCGACGAAGACGAAGACAACGACGAAGACGAAGATGACGAAGATGACAAAGACGACGACAAAGACGACGACGACGAAGACGAACGACAACGACGAAGAAAGACGAACGAAGACGAAGACACGACAAAGACGACGGCGAAGAAAAGGCGAAGACGACGGTGAAGACGACGGCGAAGATGGCAATGAAGACATGATGAAGACGAAGACGACGGCGAAGACGAAGAAGACGACAAAGACAACGAAGACGCCGGCCACAAAGACAACGATGACGACAAAGACGATGACAATGACGAAGACAACGAAGACGGCGAAGACGGCGAAGACGGCGAAGAAGGCGGAGATGACGGAGATGACGAAGACGATGACAAAGACGACGGCGACGAAGACGAAGACAACGACGAAGACCACAACGAAGACGACGAAGACGACAACGAAGACGACGAAGACGACGACAAAGACGACGGCGACGAAGACGACGACGAAGACGACGACGAAGACCACGATGGCAAAGACGAAGACGACGACGAAGACGACGACGACAAAGACGAAGACGACGACGTAGACGACGACGAAGACGACGACGACGGCGGCGGCAATGAAGACAATGAAGACGATGACGACGACGAAGACGACGAAGACGACGACGAAGACAACGACGACGACGAAGGTGACGTAGACGGCAGCGACGGCGAAGGCGTCGGCGACGGCAAAGACGGCGAAGATGGCAACAAAGACGACGGCGACGAAGACGAAGACAACGACGAAGACGAAGAAGATGACGACGAACAAAGACCACGAAAAGGCAAGACGAAGACGATGAATTAAACGACGAACAAAGACGAAAGAAGACGAAGAAGACGACTATTAAAGACGAAGAGACGACAGACGACATTTAAGACGACGACGGCGGCGGCAATGAAGACAATGAAGACGATGACGACGACGACGAAGACGACGAAGACGACGACGAAGACAACGACGACGACGAAGGTGACGTAGACGGCGGCGGCGACGGCGAAGGCGGCGGCGACGGCGAAGACGGCGACAAAGACGACGGCGACGAAGACGGAGATGACGAAGACGGAGATGACGAAGACGACGACGAAGACGACGACAAAGACGACGGCGACGAAGACGAAGACAACGACGAAGACCACGACGAAGACCACGACGGCGAAGATGAAGACGAAAACGACGATGACGACGACGACGGCGTAGACGACGAAGACGACGACGAAGACGACGACGAAGACGACGACGAAGACAACGGTGAAGATGGCAATGAAGACGATGAAGACGATGACGGCGGCGAATACGACGAAGACGACGATTTAAGACATCGACGATTTATTTAAGGCGACGAAGCCGGCAGCGACGGTGAAGACGGGGGCGACAGCGAAGACGGCGAGGAAGGCGACGGCGATGGCGACGGCGACGGAGATGACGAAGACGACGACGAAGACGACGGCGACGAAGACGAAGACAACGACGACGACGAAGATGACGACGAAGACGACGAAGACGAAGACGACGACGAAGATGATGACGAAGACGACGACGAAGACGACAAAGGCGAAGACGACGGTGAAGATGGTGATGAAGACGATGAAGACGATTACGGCGGCGAATACGACGAAGACGACGACGACGACGACGAAGACATCGACGACGACGAAGGCGACGAAGCCGGCAGCGACGGCGAAGACGGCGAAGACGGCGAAGACGGCGAAGACGGCGACGAAGCGACGAAGCGACGGCGACGGAGATGAGGAAGACGACGACAAAGACGACGGCGACGAAGACGGCGACGGCGAAGATGACGACGAAGACGACGACGAAGACGATGAAGGCGAAGACGACGACGACGAAGATGATGACGAAGACCACGACGACGAAGACGAAAACGACGATGACGACAACGATGTCGTAGACGACGAAAACGAAGACGACGACAAAGACGACGACGAAGACGGCGACGAAGACGAAGACGACGATGAAGACGAAGACGGCGACGAAGATGACGACGAAGACGGCGACGGCGAAGATGCCGATGACGACGATGGCGACGACGGCGAAGACGGCGAAGACGAAGACAAAGACGACGCCGACGAAGACAACGAATGCGACGACTACGAAGACGACGAAGACGACAACGATGACGACGACAAAGATGACGACGACGAAGACGACGGCGAAGACGACGAAGACGACGACGACAAAGACAAAGACGACGACAAAGACGACGAAGACGACTAAGTCGGCGACGACGAATACGACGATGAAGACGACAACAAAGATGATGACGAAGACGATGACGAAGACGACGAAGGTGACGGCGACGAAGACGACGATGAAGACGACGATGATCTCTGCATTTAAATAAATTGAACATGGTGGATCTGCATAGTGGAATTAGTAATAGAAGCACCTATTATTCCGCTATGCAGATCCACCATGTATTTAGCTGTATTGATTATATATTGATGGATAGGTCAGGAAATGATCAGGTAAGAAGTGCAGAAGTGAAGCCTATGTGGTTGTCCGATCATGCGCCATTATTGGTGAAGATGAGAATGATACAACGGAGGAACCCAAGAATTTGGAGATATATTATGGCGATAGTAGCCATGGAACAGGATAAAAAGAGAATAGAGGAGGAAATAAAGGAGTATTATAGATTAAATGACAGAGGGAATATATCTAAGGCAGTACTGTGGGACTGTGGAAAAGCGGTCTGGAGAAGTCATCTCATAAGTTTGAAGGTAGAGGTGAATAGGAGATGGAGAAGGGAAAGAGAGAATAGAATCAAGGAAATTGAAAGAATTCAAGATCAACTGAAGTTGACAAAGGCCAGATAATGGTATAGGTTATTAAAACAAAAAAAGAAAGAATTGGAGCAATATGATGAATTGCATTGGAATAAAATGAGAATGGTAATTAAACAAAAAACTAGTTCATGGGGGACAAAGTCAGTTAAACAATTGGCAAGATATTTGAAAAAGAGAAAGGAGAAAGCATACATTCGGGCGCTGAGGGACACAACGGGAGAGTTAAAGGAAAGTAAAGAGGAAATAGAAAGAATTATGAAAGAATTTTATGAGAAATTATATAAACAAGAAGAGGTGAGTAAGATACCAATAGAGGTAGGGCAAATGGCAAATGAAGAGGACAAAAATTATTTAAATGCAGAGATCAGGCAAGAAGAGGTAGAAAGGGTTATTAGGGAATTGAAGTCGGCAAAGGCGCCGGGTCCTGATGGGTATTCAGGTGAATTTTACAAAACATATGTACAGGAATTGCTACCATACCTGACAGAATTTTTCAATGAAGTCTTGACGGAGCAGATCATCCCACAGACATGGAAGTTATCAGAGATTATAACTATACCGAAAGTAGATCGCGATGACGAAGATGGCGACGAAGACGACGGCGATGGCGACGAAGACGGCGGCGACGAATACGAAGATGGCGATGACGACAACGGCGAAGATGGCGAAGACGATGAAGACAAAGACGCCGCCGCCGAAGACAACGAAGGCGACGACTACGAAGACGACGAAGACGACAATGATGATGACGGCGAAGATGGCGATGTAGACGATGAAGACGATGACAACGGCGAATACGACGAAGACGACGACGAAGACAACGACGACGAAGGCGACGAAGATGGCAGCGACGGCGAAGACTGCGGCGGCGGCAAAGGCGGCGGCGGCGGCGAAGACGGCGATGAAGACGATGGCGACGAAGACGGCGACGAAGACGACGGCAAAGACGGCGGCGAAGACGAAGACGACGATGACGAAGACGGCGAAGACGACGACAACGAAGACGACGAAGACGACGAAGACGACGACTACGAAGTGAAGACGACGGTGACGAAGACGACGGTGACGAAGACGACGACGACGAAGATGACGAAGACAACGAAGGCGACGAAGGCGACGAAGACGATGATGAAGACGACGACGAAGACGACGGCGACGAAGACGGCGACGACGACTACGAAGACGACTACGAAAACGGCGAAGTCGACGAAGATGGCGACGAAGACGACGAAGACGACGAAGACGGCGAAGGTGAAGTTGACGACGACGGAGACGACTAAGACGTAGAAGAAGACGACGAAGACGGCGAAGACGATGACGAATACGATGACGACTCCGAAGATGCCGAAGACGACGACGACGAAGATGACGGCGACGGCAGCGAAGGCGATGAAGTCGACGAAGACGACGACGATGAAGACAACGACGAAGACAACGGCGTATACGGCGAAGACACCGAAGACGCCGAAGACGCCGAAGACGCCGAAGACGCCGAAGACGCCGAAGACGAAGACGACGACGAAGACGACTAAGTCGACGACGACAAATATGACTATGAAGACGACAACAAAGATGACTACGAAGACGATGACGAAGACGAAGACGACGAAGATGACGGCGACGAAGACGACGATGAAGATGAAGATGACGATGAAGACGATAACTAAGACGACGGCGCCGAAGACGACGGCGAAGACGCGGAAGACGGCGAAGATGACGGCGACGGCGAAAACGACGAAGATGACGGTGACGAAGACGACGACAAAGATGACTGCGAAGACGAAGACAACGAAGGCGACGACTACGAAGACGACGAAGACGACGAAGACGACGAAGACAAAGATGACGACGACGACGGTGAAGACGACAACGAAGACGACGGCGAAGATGGCGATGAAGACGATGACAACGGCGAATACGACGAAGACGATGAAGACGATGACGACGACGAAGGCGACGAAGACGGCAGCGACAGCGAAGACGGCGGCGGCGGCGGCGGCGGCGAAGACGGCGACGAAGGCGGCGGCGGCGAAGACGGAGATGACGAAAACGACAACAAAGACGACGGTGACGGCGACGAAGACAACGACGAAGACGACGACGAAGATGACGAAGACGACGACAAAGACGACGGCGACGAAGACGAAGACCACGACGGCGAAGACGAAGACGACGAAGACAGCGACGAAGACAAAGACGACAAAGACGACGAAGACGACGAAGACGACGACGACGAAGACGACGACGAAGACAATGAAGACGACGACGACTAAGTTGACGACGACAAATACGACTATGAAGACGACAACAAAGAGGACGACGAAGACGATGACGAAGACGAAGACGACGAAGATGACGGCGACGAAGACGACGATGAAGATGACGATGAAGACGACGATGAAGACGATAACGAAGACGACGGCGACGAGAAGGAAGGAAGGAAGGAAGGAAGGAAGGAAGGAAGGAAGGAAGGAAGGAAGGAGAGAAGAAAAGATTGAGGGGGAAAGGGAAGGAACGAAGGAAGGAAAGGGGGAAGGAAGCAGAGAAGGAAGCAAGGAAAGAAAGAGGAAGCAAAGGAAGGAAGGAAGGAAGGAGAGTAGGAAGCAAGAAAAGAAAGAGGAAGCGAAGGAAGAAAGGAAGGAGAGAAGAAAAGATTGAGGAAAAGAGGGAAGGAATGAAGGAGGGAAAGGGGGAAGGAAGCAGAGAAGGAAGTAAGGAAAGAGCAAGCGAAGGAAGGAGGGAAGGAGAGAAGGAAGCAAGAAAAGAAAGAGCAAGCAAAGGAAGGAAGGAAGGAAGGAAGGAGAGAAGAAAAGATTGAGGGAAAAAGGGAAGGAATGAAGGAGGGAAAGGGGGAAGGAAGCAGAGAAGGAAGCAAGGAAAGAAAGAGCAAGCGAAGGAAGGAAGTAAGTAGAAAGGGAAATAAAAAGTAAATCCAAATAACAAAATAAATTACACAAACTAAAGTACGGAGGGAGAGGAGGCTTCTTACTCTGCCATGCTGCCTAGTTTTCTCCTGCTTCACAACGGCTGGACTCCAAGTTTGGCCCAATTCCCAAATGATGTTGGCCTTCCAATTAAAATTATCTTAAGATGCTATTAGATCATTCCACTCCAGCTTTTTTTCATGAAATATAATTGGACAAACCATACATAGGTCACAACGTGGGCTGGACCAGGCTCCGAATATCACACCTACTTCTTACAATATTTTTATGGAAAACATTGCTGCTAGTCACACCAGACGAGATGTTGGTTTCCTCTTATCTCGCAGCAGCTTGGCTTCCAGGCCTTGGAAGGTTTGCATTTGAGTTCACTGGTCACTGGGCGCATTCATACAACGGTTTCCCTAAACCAGTGGCTCCCAAACTTTTTTGGCCTACCGCCCCCTTTCCAGAAAATAATTGTCATTTCTATTACCTTATAAATATACAGATCTCCTCAGGCAGGCCTGGGCCAACTTGGGCCCTCCTCCCTCCCTCCCTCCAGGTGTTTTGGACTCCAACTCCCAGAATTCCTAGCAGCCTCAGGCAGTGAGAAGCCCACTCCAAGCAACCCACCCCCACGAGTGCCCTTGAACCCTGGGTGACTTCCCACTGCCTTGGCTTCCCTGCCAACCCTCCCTCCCTCCAGCAGTGCCACCGGGAGCCCTTCTGCGGGGGGGCCAGGGGGTCCCCTCCCAGCTTAGTTCTGCCCAGCAGGCAATGGCGGCCCTGTTGACAAGGAGGCGATGCTGCCCTCTTTGAAATGGGGTCAGGAGGTTACTTAATGCAGTGTTTCCCAACCAGTGTGCCATGGCACACTAGTGTGCCGTGAGCGATCATCGGGTGTGCCGTAGGGAATGGGAACCTCCAATCCCCTTTCTTCCCCCTCCTGCCAAACACTTTTCCTTCTCCACTCAGGCTCCCTTCTTCCCAGCCTCGCTCTGCTCACTTTGCCTCGCTTTGCTCTTGGGCAACTCTACGCAGTAGCGCCCGCACGGGTCACACCTCCCTCCCTCCCCCCTCCCCTCCCGAACACGCTCATGCTGCCCCCTCGGATCAAAATGGCGGCAGAAACGGCAGTGGAGAAGAAAAATTGAGTGTCCGGCAGGAGGGGGAAGAAAGGGTGCGAAGGGGGAGGAAGAGGTCTCTGTCGAAAGCTGGCATGGGCAAACTTCGGCAATGCTGCAAGGGGTTCCCTGAGAGACTCCTCTCCTGAGCCATGTCGTCTTGGGGGAAGGAACACTGACTGAGTGAGGAGCCTTGAGGGGCCACCGGGAGCCCTTCTGCCCAGCAGGCAAAGGCGACCCTGTTGACAAGGAGGCGATGCTGCCCTCTTTGAAATGGGGTCAGGAGGTCACTTAATGTGCTCGTGTATTTATTTCAAGCAGGCCTGGATTAACCCCTCTTGGCGCCCTAGGCCACACTTTGGAATTACGCCCCCAAACCAACCTCTATCGCACCCCACCCCACATCCTCCCCGCAGCGCCGCACGCCCTCCTTCCTTAAGGCAGCGGCCCCAGGGGCAGGGCTTCCCTCCGCCTCCTCCTTCTCGCGGCACGCCCTCCTTCTTTGAGTCAAGGAAGGAGGGCGCGAGGAGAAGGAGGCGGAGGGAAGCCCCGCCCCCGGGGCTGCTGCCGGGCATGCTCAGGAGGAGGGCGAGCGCCTCTGCTTCCTCTTCCATGTTCCTGGGTGCTGTGCATGCCCAGCAGCGGCCCCAGGGGC
The DNA here is from genome assembly GCA_030556195.1 of Anolis apletophallus. Taxonomy (NCBI): domain Eukaryota; kingdom Metazoa; phylum Chordata; class Lepidosauria; order Squamata; family Anolidae; genus Anolis; species Anolis apletophallus. The sequence continues at coordinate 24,370,709 of JARBWK010000006.1, forward strand.
TTCCCTCCACCTCCTCCTCCTCCTCGCGCCCTCCTTCCTTGACAAGGGGGCGATGGCGAGGGGGGGCGCCATTTCCTCCTCCCCGCCCCCTCGCAGTGCTCTCCCCCCACCCTCACCCGAGAGAGAGAGAGAGAGAGAGAGAGAGAGAGAGAGAGAGAGAGAGTCATCTCCATGCTGTGCGTTGCGGTTTTGTTTCAACATTTTTTTTGGTCCATGTGAACTGCGCCCCCCTTGGCTTGCGCCCCTAGGACATGGCCTAAGGTGGCCTTATGGGTAATCCGGGCCTGATTTCAAGCCCCTGACATTATAAGAAAAGGCCCCAAACATATTCCGAGAGCGGCCTGGCGGGCGGCTCCTCAGTGTTCCTTCCCCAAGGTGCCCGGGCTGGGCCCCCCTCGCTGCACCCCAGGCCACTCTGGGTGCCATGCACAGGAAGGGTTACAGCCTGTGCTGGACGGGGTGACACTCCCCCTGAAGATGCAGGTTCGCAGTCTGGGAGTGATCCTGGACTCATTGCCGAGCTTGGAGTCCCAGGTCTTGGCGGTGGCCAGGGGAGGTTTTGCACAGCTCAGGCTTGTGCGCCAGCTCTGCCCGTACCTTGGGAAGTCGGACTTGGCCACGGTGGTCCACACTCTGGTTACATCTCGTATAGGCTACTGCAATGCTCTCTACGTGGGGTTGCCTATGTAGACTGCCTGGAAGCTGCAATTAGTCCAGCGCGCGGCAGCCAAACTACTAACGAGAGCGGGGTACAGGGAGCACACAACTCCCCTGTTGCGCCAGCTCCACTGGCTGCCAATTAGCTTCTGGGCACAATTGAAAGTGCTGGTGTTGACCTACAAAACCCTATATGGTTCCAGACCAGTTTTCCTGTCCAAACGTATCCTCCCCTATGAACCATCAAGAGTGCCAAGATCATCGGGAGAGGCCCTGCTCTCGGTTCCACCACCTTCGCAGGCGCGTCTGGTGGGGACGAGGGACAGGGCCTTTTCTGTGGTGGCCCCCCGGCTGTGGAATTCCCTCCCGAATGAAATTAGATCCGCCCCCCTCCCTCCTGACTTTTAGGAAGCGGGTGAAATAAATAAATAAATAAGGGCCCCATGATTCCGCGTGGACTCCAAGGCGCTGAATATATGAAAAATAATAACTAAACATAACAAGAAAAGGTAAGAAGAAGAAGAAGAGGAGGAATTTTAAAGTGCCCCCCCCCCTTTTCTCCTTTTTTCCCCCTGGGAAGAGGAAAAGGACAACATGGCTTGGTAACACAAACTTAAGGAACATCTTAAGTTTGTGTTAGGGAGGTGCGCTCTGGAGCTAGTACGCATGCACTGAGGTTTTCGCGCATGCGCAGCAGCTCCTACAGGCGCCATAGCGCCTGTAGAAGCTACTGCGCATGCGCTAAAATCTCCGCACATGTGCAGCATGGCCGGAGCGCCCTGGGCGGCGGGGGCGGCTGAGAAAGGCCCGGCCAGCGTGGTGGTGCGGTGCGGCCGCAGGGCCGGCTGCGGAGGCCCAGCCAACGTGGCGGCGGGGCAGCGGCGCAGGCGGAGGGGCGGGGCCAGCGGCGGCGGCGCCCCTCACAGGTGGCGACGCCCCTCCCAGGTGACGACGCCCTACGCAACTGCGTAGTCGCCGTAATGGTTAAACTGGCACTGATGACAGAGTATAAAAGAGAACGGAAGGAGAAAGAAGAGAATCACAATGTCAGTTTTCTTTTCTCCCTTTTTCCCCAAATGTTTGATATCTTATTGTTTTGCTGTTTTAATGTTCTAGATCCATGTGCTGTAAACCGCCCGAGCCAATTGGAAAGGACGGTATACAAATTGAAATAATAAATAAATACATCTATCTATCTATCTATTACATATAATAAAAGTCAGTGTTTGCGGGCGGTGGTGCGGCCGAGCAACCGAGCGGAGGTAGGAATATGTGCCAGCGTTTCGATTGGCTGCCACAGTGGGATTATTTGCATAACGGGCTCTGACTGGCCAGCCTCAGAACTCCAACATTCTACGGCCCCAGACAGAGGAGATTGGTTGCCACTGAAAATTTGCATAACGGACTCCGATAGGCCAACCACATTCCAACCTTCTAAGGTGACTCAGAGGGAAAAAGGAAAGGCCTCAGGCAGTCAGTTAGCCAGTTGACAGTTTTTTTTCCGTTGGCAATGGAATGCTCATTTTCTGAGAGGATTACACTGACTACAGTGAGAGGGTTTCCTGCAGGCCCGGATTACCCATAAGGTCACCCTAGGCCATGGCCTAGGGCGGCACCTTTGGGCGGGCAGCAGGTCCGGACCCCCAAAAAAATCTCAAAAAAAATTCCAACAAAAATTCCAAAAAAATCTAAAAAATTAAAAATGGCACATGCGCGCGTTGACATAAGCGCCACCCACAGCTGCCCCCCTCCTTTGCTCTGCTCCCCTCGGCTCTGCCCCCGCCCTTGGCTCCGCCCCACCCCCGGCTCCACCCCTGCCTCCTCGCCGGCGCGAGGAGGAGGAAGAAGGACAGCCCCACTCCTGGAGCCAATGTGGGGCCTTCCCACGGCTCCTCCCTCCCTCCTAAAGCCGCGATTTCGGCCACTTCTCAGGCTGGCATAGTGGCTTTAGGAGGGAGGAGCTGGTGAGGATGTGGGGGCAGAGCCGGGGGCATGCCGGGGCGGGGAGGAGGCGGGGCGGGGCGGGGCTGGGGCGGCACGGGGAGGGGCTGGGGCGGCACGGGGAGGAGCCGTGGGTGGGGCGAGGCAGAGCCAGGGGCGGGGGCAGAGCCTTTGACCTAGGGCGCCAAAAGGGCCTGATCCGGGCCTGAAGCTAGGCCCCAAAATAGACAGACATCCTTCCAGCAAAGTGGTAGCATAAACATGTCTCAAAAAAGGAAAAAAACACCATTGGAAAAACAGCAAAAAAAGGAAAATACCAACAGCAATCATGTGAGATAACCGATTGCCAACATGAGGAAAACCAACAAGCAGCTAATGCATCAAGCACTGCAGAGGCTCAAGAACAACGTCAAGCCAGACTCGGAATACTTCAACGAAAGCGAGAAAAGGCCACTACATCCAGAGTAGCAGAGACTACAGAACAACGTTAGGCCAGACATCAAGCAATGCAAGATAGAGCCTCTATGCCAGGGGTGGGCAAACTACGGCCCAGGGGGCCTGGATGCGGCCCTTTGAACGATTCTATCCGGCCCTCCTAAGGGCCCCGGCAGGCAGGCAGGCAGGCAGGCTCGCTTGCCGCTCTCCTTGCCTGCCGCCCGCCTTGCCTGCCGCTCGTCCCGCCTCACACCGCCTGCTCTCCTCGTCCCATCCTTTCAATGGGGTTTGATCTCTTCCTTTTCTGTCACGAATCTCAAAGGCTCGCTGTCAGGAGGTTTTTAGAAAGGTGGGAACAGGAAGTCATCAAGAGGAGTCAACCGGTGGGTGCTGGTGCCTCCTCACTCCGCGGTGCCGCCTCCGCTATCTCCTATGGCTACGCAACCTCTGAGATGAGCCACTTCCGATTCTTCGGTCCTCCAATGGCGGGGTCTTCCAGTGAGGGCCATTTCCGGCTCCCACCTCCTCTTGGGAAGAAGACGTCCTGGGCAGCCCAGCGTCTTCAAGGTCGGCCGCCATCTTTGGTGGCCGACCCAACATCGAGAGGAGTCAACCAGTGGGTGCTGGTGCCTCCTCACTCCGCGGTGCCGCCTCCGCTTTCTCCTATGGCTACGCAACCTCTGAGATGAGCCACTTCAGGTTCTTCGGTCCTCCAAGGGCGGGGTCTTCCGGTGAGGGCCATTTCCGGCTCCCACCTCCTCTTGGGAAGAAGACGTCCTGGGCAGCCCGGCGTCTTCAAGGTCGGCCGCCATCTTTGGTGGCCGACCCAAGCTCGAGTCAGGTCCATCCGACGGAGGAAGGTAGGCGAGCAGCGGCTCGGCCATCCCCTCCCGTCTCCCAGCCACAGCATGACCCACGGCGGCTTCCCCAGTCGGGTCCTCCACACGACCCTCGGTCACCGCCAGTCCACCGACCACCCCAGGCTCCAGATCCTCCGCTAGGAAGTCCCAGGACCTATCCCAGTCGAGGTCAGGGTCCTCAGGAAAGTCGATTCGGGGGCTGTCCATCATCGCAGGGCCCGGAAAGTCAGAAGGAACCGCCTTCTGTACAGGGTCGAAGAGAGGAGGCAAAGGGGGCAGAAATCCGTCCTCCATTACGGCGTCTCTGGGGGTGGCGCCATCTTGTCAGATTGGGCCCAAACCCCCCCAAATTGGGTGTAGGCCCCCCGAGACCCTCACAAGGACCTCCAAGACGTCTGCGGCTCCGGGTGCGTTCTCAGTGCTCTCAGGGCGTGGCGCACGGGAACACCGGATGCCATAGCGGGACCAAGGGCAGCCATCTAGCCCTGCGAAGGAACAGTTGTCGCCGAGCACACACGGCGCCCCCTCCGAAGGTCTGGTGGATGTCGCCAACGGGCCCAGGGAATCACTCAGCTTCTCGTCCTGGGTCGACTCAGATAAGGGGCTCCTCGGAGAGGTCGGGCACGCTGGGTGCACCGGTCCAGGGAGGGCAGCTGGGTTGGCCTATCATATTATAAATAATATAATATGTTATATTATATTATAATTTTAATATATTATAATGTCTATATATATATACTGTAATATAATAATTATGATATTAATACTAATATATGAATATTTGATATATTAATATATAGAAATTAATGAAGTGTCATATATAGTAAATATAGTAAGTGAATAAATAAATTATGTAGATTAGCATGTAGTTCAGCCTTTAGGTGCGGCCCTCCATAATATTTTTTGGCTCTCGTTTGGCCCCTTGAAAAAATGATAGATCTGGACCAAACTTTCAAACTGTGAATCCCGTCCCATCTTGTCATCTTCGCATCCCATTGCAAATGCCACTAGGTGCTTTAGAAGGTAATAATGCTGATGCCGAGTGTAATGAATCTCTCTCTCTCTCTCTCTCTCTCTCTCTCTCTCTCTCTCTCTCTCTCTCTCTCTCTCTCTCTCTCTCTCTCTCTCTCTCTCTCTCTCTCTCTCTCTCTCTCTCTCTCTCTCTCTCTCTCTCTCTCTCTCTCTCTCTCTCTCTCTCTCTCTCTCTCTCTCTCTCTCTCTCTCTCTCTCTCTCTCTCTCTCTCTCTCTCTCTCTCTCTCTCTCTCTCTCTCTCTCTCTCTCTCTCTCTCTCTCTCTCTCTCTCTCTCTCTCTCTCTCGCTCTCTCTCTCTCTCGCTCTCTCTCTCGCTCTCTCTCTCGCTCTCTCTCTCTCTCTCTCTCTCTCTCTCTCTCTCTCTCTCTCTCTCTCTCTCTCTCTCTCCCTCCTTCCCTCCCTCCCTCCCTCCCTTCCTTTTTTCTTTCTTTCTTCTCCCCTTCTATTCTTTTATTTTCTGCTCCTTACTTTTCATGGGGTGTGTGGGTCGACGCCGTCCGTTCGGCCCGGGTGTAGGAGTGGCTGGGAGGCGGCGGTTACGGAGTTGTCGTGAACGGTGAGCGAGGACTGAGGGTGAGGGGATGGGTTTGGGTGGGGGGTTCAGTGCGCCTGCGCCATTGTTCTCCCATTCCCATCCCCTAGTGGGGGAAGGAGGGCATTGCTATTCCCTAAGCGCCGCAACGCCAGGTCCCATTGGCGGTTTTTTGGGGGTGATCCTTGGGGGTCTTGCGAGGTATCTAGGTCGGGTTTTTTGTGCCCTCTAGGTACCTCGTGGTATATTGTAATGTGTTGGGGGGGTTGTGCTTCTGGGGCTTATAGTTTTGCTGTCCATTTGCCCCGTTGCATGACCATTCCCTATATATCTATATATATATATAAAGGAAGTGGTCGTGCAACGGGGCAAATGGACAGGAAAACTATACGCCCCCGAAGCACAAAAACCACCCAATACATTCCCACCTACCACAAGGTACATTGAGCCCTAGGTACCTCGCAAGACCCTAAAATAAGACCCCCAAAACTGCCGCCATAGACCCCAACGTTACCAGACACACAAAATGGCAACCATAACCACATCACAAAAACAAGCAAGGGACAACCATCCCACGCAGGCGCACACAGCGCACGGTGGCGACCGCGGCGGCAGCACAAACGCCCCGCCCCTCCTCCTCCTCCCTCCCACCCCACCCGCGCCCCCCACTCCTTACCCGCCGCATCCACGTCCCGCCGCGGCCCGGGTCCCAAACAAGAACGAGCACGGCAAGAGAGACGCCAAGGACGCAGCAGGAAAGGCGTCCGCGCGACCCGGCTCCATGCGGCGCCTGGAAGGTAAGTGAACTACACCTCCCAGAAGGCTCCGCGTGGCTCACTCGGAAGCAGGGCGGAAACAGGGCCGGAAATAGGCCAGAGTGGTCGCGCGGGGCCTTCTGGGAGCTGTAGTCCCCTGCCCGGCCCCGCCTTCTCCACCATCTCCAAGCCCTTTCCGGGCCAGGATCAGGCGGCCGCCGCAATGCCCGCTTCCTCAACCCCCACCGCCGCCTCCTCCCGTCCTCCAAGCTACTTCACACCGCCCCCCCCACCCACCTCCAGAGAGGTGAGAGAGGAGGAGAACCACCGCGGCATCCACATAACCAGAACTCCCTCCCTACTTCCCTCCCTTGAGACCCGCCGAAACCGCAGCCACCCCACGGTAATACCTATCCTCCCTTTTCACAGATTTCTTTCTGGGTTCGCCCTTGCTTCTCTCTGGGGCCTACACCTTCCTGGGGTCCTTCCCATACCTTCTTTCCCTCTTTCCTACCTTTCCTGTCCACCACGCTACACAACACCAAAATATATACACATCCACATTCAAATACACATACACACACATTCACACACATATAGACATATACACATTCAACTACACATATACACACAACCACACACATATAGACATACACACATAAACACATATACGCAAACATACACACATACAAACACATGCACACACATATATACATACACACAACAAACTATCTACATATACAAATACAAACACACATGCACACAAGCACACATATATACACACATTCACACACATATAGACATACACACATATACATATATACACATACAAACAGAAAGACATATATACAAGCACACATATACACACACACAAACATATATACACATACACATACCCACCAAGACCATAAATAACATCAGTTCAAACCCTTACATACTCAGAGATTCTACCATCTCCTACATAGGGCACAGCAACGCGTGCCGGGATCAGCTAGTATATATATATGTATGTGTGTGTGTGTGTGTGTGTGTGTGTGGTACCTAATTCTCTACTTGCAACAGCTCAGGCTAGCTGGGGCAGGGCTTATAGCTGACTTACCCAAGTCAGCCCGGGATTCGAACTTGCCACGTTCGGATCTTACAGTTTGCAGCTACAGCTTTTAACCACTGTGCTAAATAAATAAATAAATAAATAAATAAATAAATAAATAAATAAATGTTTTCACTTTTTTCAGGAAATGTACAAAAGGTTTAAGATGCGTAGGATGACAATTATTGACTTGATTGAGGATTGAAATCCTCAAACAGACTTTTAAAAATACGTAATTATTCAAAGTGCTACTTATAGAAAATAGAGAATAAAGGGCCGAGGAAAGGACGTACAATCTATTTACTCCAAAAGAGTTAGAAAAGCGTTTCGAGTTTGTTTGTTTTTTTGTTTTGCTTTTGGCACTTCCTGCCACGGCATCTTTTGTGTTTTGCCCTTTACTCGATGATTGAGTGCCACAATGAAGAGGCTTTTCCTTCAGGCCTTGAACCCTCTCTTGCCGAAGTCCTCTTTCCGTTGAGAAAAGGCAAGTCTCCATCTCCGAGAACCAGAAACAGCCTCTTCACTTTCGAAATGACTCGCCGCCAACGGCCGATAGCTTTTGTCTTGGAGAATCTAAAGCACATTTTGAAATCCTTCCGTCCAAACTAAGAGAATGAGGTGGATGTGTCTTTTGACGGCTGTATCCTGAAGGTGATGGTCGTCGTCTTCCGGAACGTCCCACGGCACCGGCGGACGCTGCTTTGGATACCAGCGATCTTCTGCAAATGGACCGTTCTTTTTTTTAGCCATTCTGGGTGTTTCAGAAGAGTTTGCATGTATTGGGGGTGCTTCTGCATAAAGCCGGGCTCTCTTAAGGATCCCTCGGAGCCACTGCCAGGAAATATGGGAGGCGAGCCCGAACCTTTCGCACTGGCATAGCTTGTGTTGCTGCTAGGAGAAGGCAGCCGGGTTCCTCTAAAAGTACGAGGCAGGGTCGCATTCCTCTCTGACTCCGTGTCTTTCGAACTGGGCGGACTCTGTCAAGGGAAAACGTTTAGGTCAGATACCATGAAAACAATTGTGTGCCGTTTCAGACACGGGTGTCCTGAGGAAGCCGCAGAAGAGTTCTGCCCAGCTGCCCTCCGGAGGCAACCCGGCCACTTTCCCCTCAACTTACCCATGGGTTATGTCAGTGGTTCCCAAAGTGGGCGGTACCGCCCCCTGGTGGGCGGTGGGACGATCCAACGGGGCGCTGGGAGGCTCGGGAGAGTTTGGGGGGCGGTGAGCCCCTGCAAGGGGGATAGTGGCATTGTAGCAGAATCCGGAGTCCCAGAACTCCCAGGCAATACCTGTGACTCAGGCAGCGTTTCCGTGCGAGCGCATGGACAAAGATGACGCGACAACTTGGCTGCGATTCAGGAAATCAGTTTATTCAATACATCAGCTGATGGGTCTGTTCTATAGCAAAACAGATTGCGAGGAGAACAGCACACACATACCTTCCAGTAATCAGGTTTTATACAGCAATGGAGGTGATTCTTAGTCCCACCTCCTTCATGCATTCTCACTGGTTAAACGTCTGTAAGCTGATCTGACATCAACCAATCAATCAAAACATTATGTCACCCTTCTCCTACTGGCTGACAAACATTGCGCAGTTTTAATTCTCATTCAATTGTCTGTGCCATTCTGCATGTACGGGCTGTCCTGGAAGTGATACATTTTACAGCATTCTCACTAGGAAACCTGCCAAGTGGGAAGTTAACTTGTAAACAAACACACATGGCGATTTTTAAGCCAATCAAGGCTGTCTCTTATCTAAAGCACATGGTGTTCTTTGAACTAATCATAGCTGGGCTTTTTCTAACCAATGGTAGCTGTATCTTTTTAGACCAATCACAGTGGCTAATTCTCGAACTGTTGCTGGCAAGCTGACTCCACTATTCTATGCCTATGTTAAGTAGCACTTTCTCCTGGCATTTCTTCTGCAAAATCAACAATTCTACTTTATTCCTCAGTTTTTCTTTTTGCAAGTGATTTTGACAATAAAAAAGCAATTGCAAACATGATTAGACAGTCTAAATATCATCCCAGTTTGTCTTCCAATCTCGTTTTTTTCTCTTTAGCTAACTCAACTGCCTGGCTTGTTGTGGAAACACAGCATTTTATCATTAATGGAAAAAAACAAAACATAAGCGCAAGGGAGCAGAAAATCACAAGAATTAACACAGCTAATGATTTTAACCATTTCAAATCAGGGAGCCAATTAACGAACCATCCCCAGAGATTGTCAGGGTTCTCATAAGATTTTTGAACTTCTTGTGCGACCTTTTGTATCTTCTCCATGTCTACCTCAATATCACCTGTTTTGTTCACAAAATGACAACAGGTTGTATTGAGCCAGACGCAGAGACCTCCTTCTTTCATGAGAAGGTAATCTAAGGCCAATCTTTGCTGCATTAACATTTTAGCCAGGGAATTAATTTCTATTTGCAAAGCATTTAATCCCAAGGCTGTCTCATTTGCTAATTTCTCTAACTCATAAGACAAAATGCGAAGTTGTCTTATGTTCCAAGCAACACCCATCCATGGGAGTCCAATTGCAAAGAATCTTTCTACTCCGGTAAGGTACGTTCTGCTTAGATCATACCCATATTCAGCTATCAAATCAGCTGATCTCTTTTGAATATGCATATGTAAGTTGGAAACTGGGGTCTTTCTGGGGTACACTTTTAAACCTCCTGGGCCCAACACTTCCATGGTGCAAACTCCCCTCCAGGCAGGTGGGAGGAGTCTACCCGCCCAGGTACCACAAATCCACATCAATCCTGCAGGTAAACCTAGCCATTTACCTGAGTGACTGGCAGGTAATTCTTGCATTATGTTGACTAATGCAAATTCTTGGAGGTTTTTATATAAGATGTGGGTGCAATCTGAGTACCCTCTTCCCCAGGTCCAGATTCCTTGTAACTTATATTTACAACTTGTTAAATAATGGTCATGTATCATGATTGTGTGATTACATGAGGGGTAAGAACCCAAATCAACTCTAGAGAGGAGACGATTTTTCTTCTCCTCCTTATCTCCTTATCTCTTATTGCATATAAAGTGCTTTTAACCTCCCACTTGAAACATAAGGGTGCTTTTAATACAGGGGAACGATGAGATACCATGAACTGAGCCTTGTCTATGCTGTCTTTGGCATACGTGTAATTGCATGTCGTATCATTCCAGCCCCGTAGCGTTAGCAAAGCTGTGGGCATTATTGGCCATCCCTGAACGTGCGTGGAAGGCCCATGGGAGCATATCCAGCAATCAGACAGGCTGAGTTCATGACTCATATTTGTAATTAGCTTATGGAAAAGATTTTTGTCCCATCCCCCTTGTGTTTCAGCAGTGTCATGTAAGTGTCATGTAACCAAACATTGCCCTTACTCCCACAGGTGGCTTCCTTTCATGTCTATGTCCCATTAAGATCTCAAACCACCATCTTAATGAGAAAGTCTTTGGCTCTCTCCATCTCCTTGTTGGGTCACGCATGCTTGGCTGAAGTGCGATGGTATCCGTCGACTTTTCCATGACCTTGTTGACCCTTCTGTAGGGAGTTGCTGTCTCTTGCCGATCTTTACCTTCAATGGGTTGTCTAAATCGACTGCTGCTTCCCATTTGGGGGGTGGCCTCTTTAGCCTGGAATAATGTATCCATGGTTTCACTTCTTTCACTTTGACTGCTGTGGGCGTCGACAGAAGCACGATATAAGGTCCTCTCCATTTGGGTCCCAACGGATCGATTTTCCACTCCTTGACCCACACCTCGTTACCTGGTGAAAAACAACGGAGAGGGGTAGTAGGAAAAGGTGGGTGCAATTCTGTAGTGTATTGATTCAATTCTTCGAGGTGCTTTCCTAGCAGCTGAACTTGTTCTAAGGTTTGCTGACTTCCTAGAACATGACTGTTTGAGGCCAGTCCATCTATGGTCTTTAAATTTAATGGGGGTCTCCCATAAAGTCTTTCATAGGGTGATAGTCCTGTCTTCTTGTGTGAGGTGCATCTGATTTTAAACAAAGCCATGGGTAGTGCCAACCTCCAATTTAGTCCTGTCTCTTGACAAATCTTTGCCAAACTGTTTTTCAGTGTCCTAGCAAATATTTGAATCCTCCATGTGCTGGCATTTCTGTAAAGTCTGCGACCAGTGGTTCAAACGATGAGCTGCCTTGATGCTGAATTCCTGGGGGCTTAATGTCAGATTATTGCATTTTGAATAGCAATTCATGAGTCAGCACAAGATATATTTTCGCAGTTTGAGATGACCTGCAGTGTGACATGTTTGACACCAGATGGCGCTGTCTCAAGACTGCTAAATGGAATCTTGGGGAATGTCAGTTACAAAGTGACAGTTGGGATTTGTCAGTTGGGATTTAATATCTGTGAGGAAAGGATGTTTAGAAAGGTAGCTGTGATGGCTGTTGTTTTTCGATGTTTTGCCAGTTATTGTTAAATACAATTCAATACAAAGTTATATATTTACCTTTTGAATTGAATGAGAGTTTCATTATTCACACGAACAGAGACTGGAGTTTTTGGGCCGATGGGGAATTAAACTTCTATATTTCTGTTGCCTATCCGCTGTGACATAAATACTCAACGCCGAAAAGGTTATGGGCCCAGATCCCAGAACACAGAACACAGAACCCAGAGGCACAGAGATACTACATAACCCATAATTCATAGAAAAAGTTTTTGAATAACACTGCAAATTGCAGCAGAAGTCGCTGTTTACCTCAGTGTTAGAGAAAAAAGCTGAAGTGAATTTTTGCCAGGAGCATCTGTAGTGTGAAGAAAGATGGCATTATTTGGAGCACAGCATCATATAGAAAAACTCAGAGGCAGCTCAAATTATTTAATATGGGCTACCAAAGTGCGGGCAGTTTTGGCAAAGGAGGAGCTGCTATCCTGCCTTACACATAGACCTATTTCTGATGCAGAAAGGTTGAAGGATGGCAAGGCAAGGGCTACCATCATCCTGTCAGTTGACGATAGGAACCTCACATATTTAGCTCTGGAAGAAACAGCCGCTGACTGCTGGAAAAGGCTTGAAAAGCTGTATCAGCAGGCTACTGGAGGCTCAAAAGTTTTATTGAGCAGAGAGCTTTTTTCACTGAAGCTTCTGTCAATGGAAGATTGTGCCAGAGAGACTCATTTGAGTAAAATGCTGAGCCTATTTAATGATTTAGCAGCAAGGGGCACCAATTTTACAGAAGATCAGAGAGGCTTAATTCTACTAAGCAGTTTGGGGCAGAGCTACAACTCATTCATCGACTCCATGCAATCTGTGAAAGAAGAGGACATCAACTTCGACTTAGTTTCGACTAGATTGGAGAACTGGGCTTGTTACAGAAGAAATGCCCAGCAACTTTCAACGGAGAAGACGGTCAACAAAGGCTTCAATATGAAGAGGAAAGTGTGACATCATCTGTTACATTTGTAATAAAAGAGGACACAAAGCTAGACAATGTCATCAGAACAAGTTTAAGAAGAGTGAATCAGCACAGAACAAGAAAGAACAGATCAACAATTCAAGAAAAGACTCTGATTCAGGCTGTCTGTTGATGAGTTTACAATGTAACAATGATTTTATTCCTCAGGTACCCTGGATTATTGACTCTGGGAGTGCAAAGAGTTTTGTTAAGGATAGTAAATTGTTAACAGAGAAGGAACCTTTATCTGGTTCTATGCAAAGTTGTGTGAGTCTAGCCAATGGTCAAAGGTGCAAGGTTTTAACAAAGGGAGAAGTTGAAATTGGTCAACTTAGTCTAAAGTTAGACAATGTTTATTTAGTTCCTGAGCTAGAACACAATGTTCTAGGGGTGAAACAACTTGCAGACCATGGTTTATCCATTGTGTTTGAAGGGGAGTTATGTAAAATGAGTAATAAAAATACAGGTATGTATAAGGAAGTAAAATTTCAAAATGGTTTCTATAGAATGAATGCTAGTAATAAAATGTCTACAAATAGTATTCAGAGTTTGGAAGGGGAAACCTCTGCATGGTGACAGATGTCTGCACATGCTACACAGGAAGTTTGGCCACATGAACTATAATATGATTAGAAAGACTGCACAGCTAGTAGGCATTCAAATACCAGAATGCAGAAATTATTTAGAGTGTGCTGTCTGTAACAAAACAAAGTTAAAGGCTTATCCTGTTGCCAAAAGGAGTGATAGAGTAACAACTAAGTTACAGTTAGTGCACATGGATCTAGCTGGACCTTTTCCAAAGAGTATTGGAGGGAATGTATTTCTACTAGTAATAGTAGATGATAGGTCTCGATTTGGTTTCGTTTATCCCCTGAAAGGTAAATTTCAGGTGTATGAAAAATTTATTGAATGGTAGAATTTTGTGAAGAACCAATTTCCTGATTTAACTGTTAAACAAGTTCAATCTGATAGAGGAGGTGAATTTGTGAATGAAAGACTTAAGAATTTTTTTAAGGATAAAGGAATTTGGCATAGGAAAACAAATCCGTGTGTATCAAAAGAAAATGGAATTGCAGAGCGTCGCTTAGGTGTAATTCAAACCATGGTAAAATCAATGCTTGAGGATGCACAAATGTCCAAAGGTTTTTGGGCAGAAGCAGCTAACACTGCCAATTACGTGCTGAATAGGTTATGGACCTCAAGTGTAAATGAAATCCCATTCTATTTGTTTTATGGAAGACATCCAAAGGTGGATCATTTTCAAGTATTTGGTGCGCATGCAAATGTCTTAATTCCTATACAGCAAAGAGACAAAAAGAGATCAGCATTGGGTAAAGATGCAATTTATTGGATATGAAGGTGGAACGAAAGGCTATAGATTCTGGAATGGCTCTTCTCCAGGGAAGAAGATCACAGTCTCCAGATCTGTAAAGTTTGAAAATAATACTCATTGGGATAGAATTCATGCGAACACTGAAGTGTTCATAACCCCAAGTGTTTCTAGAGTAAAGAATGAATCTGAAGTTGTAGAGGTATTAGATGAGGCAAATGTGGAAGAAAGCAAGGAACAATCTGAAGAAAGTAATTTTCATGATTTTTGCGCCACAAACTCTGACTTAGTGTCCAAATCTGTAACAGAGGTTGATGGACATTGTCAAGAGGAGATTAGGGATGTGGAGGAGACTAAGGATGAGATTCCTAGGAGATCCACACGTATCACTAAAGGAATTCCACCAGCCAAGTACCAAGTCATGCAAATAGGAAGTATAGAGTGGAAAGATCCTAATTCTTACGCTGAAGCATTGCGTAGACTGATAAATGAACGTGATTGTTGGGTAAAAGCAATGAAGAAGGAATTTGATTCACTTCATTCCTTAAATGTTTTAGAACAAGCAAATGTAACCAAAGATGTAAAGGTAATTGGTTGCAAGTGTGTATTTAAAAGGAAAACACAAGAATATGGCTGATATGTTTACAAAAGCATTGACTAATTGTAAATTAAATTTATTTTGTAAGAAGATATTGTTATTATAAGAAATGTGTGTACTTGTGTTGCTCATGAAGGAGGAGTGTCAGATTATTGCATTTTGAATAGCAATTCATGAGTCAGCACAAGATATATTTTCGCAGTTTGAGATGACCTGCAGTGTGACATGTTTGACACCAGATGGCGCTGTCTCAAGACTGCTAAATGGAATCTTGGGGAATGTCAGTTACAAAGTGACAGTTGGGATTTGTCAGTTGGGATTTAATATCTGTGAGGAAAGGATGTTTAGAAAGGTAGCTGTGATGGCTGTTGTTTTTCGATGTTTTGCCAGTTATTGTTAAATACAATTCAATACAAAGTTATATATTTACCTTTTGAATTGAATGAGAGTTTCATTATTCACACGAACAGAGACTGGAGTTTTTGGGCCGATGGGGAATTAAACTTCTATATTTCTGTTGCCTATCCGCTGTGACATAAATACTCAACGCCGAAAACTTAAGTGGCCCCTCCCTCGGGTTGTTCCTTGCACAAGTCCAGCATCTGCGGGCTGCAGCTGCAGTTAAGCTATGCAAACCATCCATATACATTTGCCTTCCCAGCAAGGCTGCCAATGCAGATTTACCTAAATGGGTGCTTTCATGAAAATGTTGTACTATGTGTCACGCTATGTCCTTTGGGACAAAACGCGGTGGTCTGGCATCACGATTATGTTTTCCTGCCACTTTCCTCCCTCTCTCAGAGCCCATTTCTCCTCATCCTTAGTGTAATGGCATTTTTCTACCTGTGGGCCTGAGCTTGTGACTTCCATCATCATGGAAAATGAGCTTTGGAGTGCTGCTTTCCTAGCGACCAGATCAGCCTGCCTGTTTCCCTGAATGACCGGATCATCTCCTCTCTGATGCCCCCTACAGTGCATAACAGCAACCTTTTAGGTTTCTAAACAGCTTTTAAAAGAGCGACTATTTCATTAGCATGCTTAATGGCCTTCCCAGCTGAGGTCAGGAAACCTCGCTCCCTGTACAATGCTCCGTGAGCATGTAATCCGTATAGATATTAACCCTTTTCCCTTTTGCCAAAAGCAGCGCTTGGGTGAGAGCCAAAAGTTCTGCCAACTGAGCAGAAGTTCCCGGATGAAGAGACCCTGCTCCCAGGACCTCCCCGTCCCACGTCACAACTGCATAGCCCGTCCGCCTCACCCCATCTTGCACAAAGCTGCTGCCATCTGTAAAAAGGGTTAGATCTACTTTCTCCAATGGGATGTCTTTCAAATGTGGCCTGCTGGAATAAACGGTCCATGACTTGCATGCACTGATGTTCTAGTGGCTCCCTGTATTTTGGCAATAATGTCGCCGGATTTAGCATAGAGCACATCTCGAGGGAGACGAGGGGGTTGTCACTCAGCACTCCCTTGTACTTAGTCAGTCTCTCATTCGTGAGCCAGCGTGGTCCCTTTGTATCTAACAGTGCCTTGACGTGGTGTGGTATTTTGACGACCAAAGCCTGACCCAGGGTTAGTTTGTTTCCTTCTCTAATTAAATCTACTGAGGGTGCAACCGCCAGAAGGCACGGAGGCAGGCCTCGAGCCACTGTGTCCAGTTGCTTAGACAAATATGCAACGGGTCGTTGCCATGTGCCTAACTTTTGTGTTAAAACACCCATAGCCGTTCCTTTTCGCTCGGAAGCGAACAGGAAGAACTGCTTTGCCAAATCTGGCAGGCCTAATGCTGGGAAAGGCATTGAGGCCTTTTCACATTCTTCCGTCCAGACAAATGGATCCTGTCTGCTCCCTCTAGTGGCTTGATAAAAAGCTTGGCTAGTACTGCGTAGCCTGGCAGCCAATGACGCACGTGTGACTTCCTTTCTTTCTACCTCCAAAATCTTGCTTCCTTGTTCCCAAGGAGAACTAGAGCGCACTATGGTCACATACTGCGACAATCTGTTTAAATGTTCTTGGATCCCTGCCACCGCTTACTTTGCCAACCCTGGAGGGTTGTCTTCAGCGTCACCTTCAAGGGCCTCTCCGTTCTTTCTTATCTGACCTCCTCTAACTGAAACAATCTCCATTCTTCTGCCATGGGAATTTTTAACCCCATCCAGTGTAGGCTATCCAGCAGGATTTTTACTTCCTGCCTCTGGCCCAAATCTCCTCTTTTCTCTAACTCTCTGAAAACCTACTTCCTGCTCTCTGGCTGATTCTTTCCTTGTCCTCTTCCTCTTTTGCCTTTCATCCATCATGCCTTACCCCTCTTTCTTCTTTCTTTGCATGCTCTCTTGCCATAAAAACCTGATCTGCCAACAGTTCATATTGTACACATAAATATAAAACATTTCACTTTGAATCTTTTAAAAGTCTGCCTTTTCAAATAGTCTCATATTTCTTCTTGCACCTATGATCAAGGCCAAATGCTTGGCTTGCCTGCCAATTTTCTTCTGCTGGTTTATCAGGGAACAAAGCATTTTACGTTATCTGCCCCCAGGCACAAAATGTCTTCTTTACATTCCTTCTCTTTTGCACAGAATATTTTCCTTTCTTTCTAAACTCTTCTAAGAATGCTGCTCTCTTGTTTCCTATTTAGGTACACTTGATCTGCTATTGCTAACAATTTTCTAAAAATCCTGGCTGCTTTTGAATCCTCTTCTTACAGCTGCCTGTGAAATGATTGTAGTTGCTATATTTTCTGTGGGTGACTCCGTCTTTTCCTGTTGAACTCTCTGAATTCTCTGTAAATTGGAAGGTCGGGGATTCCTCCCTCACCCGCATTATTCGGATCCCACTGTGGACCCTCTTTCTGGGAACCTCTCTTGCTTCTCCTATTGGATATAAAGCTTCCTTTGGCTGTGGCCTTTCATAAGCTGGCGGGCTGACAGAGAAAGGATTGTGCACCAATCGGGGCATCATTGGTGGCGAGATCATTGCTGGGGGTGATATTGGGAAGGGTACTACTGCCATTTGAGTGCCCATCACAGCTGGGGGTGCCATCGCAGTTGCTGTAGCCATCTCTTGGACTGGAGCCATTACTGGGGCTTTTGCAGAGGAAATTTCAGGTGTGGCTATCACTGACTGCACTGCTGGTGAAGCCATCGCTGAGGCTATTTTAGGGGAAGTTGTTGGGACAGGATTTGCCACTGGGATGCCCATCACAGCCTGGGATGTCATCTCAGCGGCTGAACATATTTCTGAAGTTGGGACTGTGGCTGGAACTGGTATCGGGGAATTTATAGATGCATCTGGCAGAGGTGTGGGTGGCGCCCCCACACCTGCGGCTGCATCCCTTCTGCGCCTTGGTCTTCTTAAGGGCTGTAACTCCTCCAGCTCCATTTGGAGAACTGTGGCACTTTCCCCTGCCTTCCGGCTAAACAAGCATCTGTCCTGGTGTCGCTTCTCGATCCACCAGACTCTCTCTGCTACCATGCGTTCCCATGTTGCGGAGTAGACCCACTGATCATTTGGGTGTACCTCGCAACAGTAGGATTCCAACTGCCTGCATTTTCTCAAATCCCAAGTCCCCTGTTTATCTCAGGGACTGAAGGCCAGATCTCTGTGCACAGATTCTTTAATCTAAAATCCTTCAGATCTTTGCTAGCTGTGAAAATCTAGCAAAATTCTTCATCACACAACTCAAGGGCGTCCCCTTCCCCTTGGATCCCACACCACCCATTTCAGAGGGGCACTCAGGGTTCCTCCCCCCCAAATAGTGTGTGTTCCCTAAGTGTTCTCACTTAACACTGATACTTGCCAAATTTCTTTAGACTCTGGGTCCTCCCGAGCCCTCGGCTTCTGGTGCCGGATTTCTCACTAGACATTGGGTCCTCCCATGCCCCCGGACTTCTGGTGCCGGATTTCTCACTAGACGTTGGGTCCTCCCACGCCCCCGGACTTCTGTGCGTACGGCTTCTCCCTGTCGCTGATTTCGCTGGCAGCCTCTAGCAATTGCGATCCCTCGGGTCGACAGGCTTCACTCTGGGATGAGACAGGCAGCTGGTCATAAATAGGGGCCCCTCTCAGCCCACCTGTTTCATCTCAGAGGGCCATCGCCGAGCAGAGATCGTCCTGGCAACAGGATCGCGCCTTCTGCGTCACGGACTCGTCTTGTGACTCTGTCTATCACGTCGGGGTCACCAAAGATATGTAGCAGAATCTGGAGTCCCAGAACTCCCAGGCAATACCTGTGACTCAGGCAGCGTTTCCGTGCGAGCACATGGACAAAGATGACGCGACAACTTGGCTGCGATTCAGGAAATCAGTTTATTCAATACATCAGCTGATGGGTCTGTTCTATAGCAAAACAGATTGCGAGGAGAACAGCACACACATACCTTCCAGTAATCAGGTTTTATACAGCAATGGAGGTGATTCTTAGTCCCACCTCCTTCATGCATTCTCACTGGTTAAACGTCTGTAAGCTGATCTGACATCAACCAATCAATCAAAACATTATGTCACCCTTCTCCTACTGGCTGACAAACATTGCACAGTTTTAATTCTCATTCAATTGTCTGTGCCATTCTGCATGTACGGGCTGTCCTGGAAGTGATAGATTTTACAGCATTCTCACTAGGGAACCTGCCAAGTGGGAAGTTAACTTGTAAACAAACACACATGGCGATTTTTAAGCCAATCAAGGCTGTCTCTTATCTAAAGCACATGGTGTTCTTTGAACTAATCATAGCTGGGCTTTTTCTAACCAATGGTAGCTGTATCTTTTTAGACCAATCACAGTGGCTAATTCTCGAGCTGTTGCTGGTAAGCTGACTCCACTATTCTATGCCTATGTTAAGTAGCACTTTCTCCTGGCATTTCTTCTGCAAAATCAACAATTCTACTTTAGCATGAGCCAGGTGACAGGCTCCCCGCAGGGCCCGCCCCCTGCCTCCGAAGAAAGTGCGAGCAGCTCTGCCCCTCAGGCCCGGATTAGCCATAAGGCCACCCTAGGCCATGGCCTAGGGTTTCAAGCCATGGGGGGGCGCAGTTCCCTGCCTCCGAGGGAAATGCGAGCAGCTCCGCCCCTCAGGCCCAGATTACCCATAAGGCCCCCTAGGGGCACAAGCCAAGGGGGGGCGCAGTTCACACGGATCAAAAAAAATGTTGAAACAAAACCGCAACACGTGGCATGGAGATGACTCTCTCTCTCTCTCTCTCTCTCTCTCTCTATCTCGGGGGAGGGCGGGGGGAGAGCGCTGCAAGAGGGCGGGAGAGGAGGGAATGGCGCCCCCCCTCACCATCGCCCCCACCCCCTTGTCAAGGAAGGAGGCCGCGAGGAGGCGGTGGAGGGAAGCCCCCGGGGCAGCTGCCAGGCATGCGCAGCACCCAGGACCATGATGGAGGAGGCAGAGGCGCTCGCACCCTCCTGCTGCGCATGCCCGGCAGCGGCCCCGGGGGCAGGGCTTCCCTCCGCCGCCTCCTCCTCGTGCCCTCCTTCCTTGAGTCAAGGAAGGGGGGCGCGCTGCGAGGGCCCGGGGGCTTCCCTCTGCCTCCTCCTTCTCACAGCGCGCCCTCCTTCCTTGAGGAGGTGGGGGGGGTGCGGTAGAGGTTAGTTTGGGGGCGTAATTCCAAAGTGTGGCCTAGGGCGCCAAAAGGGAATAATCTGGGCCTGCTGGCTACGGCCCTGTTTGGGCATAAAAACGCTGGAGGCCCAGGGTGATGGTATAGGACAGTGTTTCCCAACCTTTTTTGAGCCGCGGCACACTTTTAACATTAAAAATCCGGGGCACAC